>CP139508.1:472400580-472877619 GCA_021014915.2 Artemisia tridentata subsp. tridentata
ATGACCGAAAGATTGTGATAACATAATCGTTGACCAGGGGTATCTAGCTGGTTATTAAATTAAACACAACGACCATAGACACATTGAAAACCTTAAAGTTATTTTGTATCCATTATCCTACCATTTTTACAAAGAAACAACTGAAACTATCATTCTCTTCTTTTCGTGTCATAATACCATTATGCGTTAACTTACCTTTTTTGTTTATGCAGGTAAGAGATGGCAAAACAAGCTCAAATATTTTGTCTTGAAGAATGACTTATGCTAATAGTGGTAAGTCAAAATAAGATCGATACATGTTTAGTGTTTTCAAAGTGAGTTATGAAAACGCTAAGCAACATTACCAATTCTAATTATGAACTTCCAGTTAGGTGTTGGGCGTGAATCAGAAAGCTTCAATGCCTATAAATATAGGACCGTCACATCAAAATGGAAAGGCGGATTTGAGAACGACACTTTAGTACCTTGCAACAAGTATGCGTATAGACTCTTTTTAAATAATTATCTAGCAATAATATACACACGGTGTTTATTTGAACAGCTTTAAAACTAACTTATTTCACCTCAAGGTTAAAAACACTCTTCTTACAAACTCTTGAAACCTGTTTTGGTGCTTTAAAAAACATAAATAGCAGGTTTAAAAAAGAAACTTCAAACAACTCTTATAAGATTATGCTTACATTTATGGAAAATATATCCTTCAAACCATCACTTTCATAGAAGACATAAATTATCAATTGTTGTTCCAAGAGTGAGTGTATAGATTTAGAACAGCTAAGGATGTTCATCTATAGTCCGAGTGGTTGCTTACTAAGTTTAAAGTCTGCTAGCAACCTAGCTTTGTAGGAGGTGAATGTGATGAATCTAATATCATGAAAAACTTTGAAAAGACATAACAAGTAAGATGATATAATATATGCATCTAAACATGATATTTGTGACCCCAATAATACAATAGTATTTGTTTGAAACCATTGTATTACTGAAACAGGGTGTAATGATCGATCTTCACTATGGAATGAACCGAATCACTTTCCTTTATCACACAAGTACATGACAAGATGCTAGATGACTCACAAACACATTAAAGAACAAGAGAAGTGTGGATCTTATGGTAAAATGCTAGTCGAATGTATATTATCTTGAGAAAGAAATAATACAAAGACTAAGGAGAAAACACACACACACTCTCTTTTACAATATGAGGCATCACTAAGATAATGAGAGTGTGTGTGGTTTTGTATGTTGACTGCCAATCCAAAGGGGCTTTGGATGGGCTTTAACTTGGACCTATTGTGGGCTTAAGATTGCACTACACTTATACTTAAGTTACAAACATTACTAATGCCATAAGCCCACTAAACTTAATACATATTATACATGACACTTAGTTCTAAACTACAAATGACCCTCACTTCCTAAATAGCATAAATTAAATGCTAACAATCTCCCCCTAAGGGATGGTCATTTCAATGATGCTCCCGTGATTGGTCTTTTGCCTTCAATGTCTAGAACTTTGTGTGTCGATGTATAATATTCTTCAATTCAATGTTCCTTCATGCACTGTGATCTTCAAAGTATCGTCTGTTGGTCGTTCCTGCCTTGATCTACTTCTTCTGTCCAGATGCGTCGTCGTTGTAGATGATGATGGTAGATGGACTTTTGTCAGTACCTGCATAAGACAGTTAGCAATAAATCATCCAGCGAGTAACCAAGGCCGTTGAGAGCCTCTGAAGTATACCGAAGTATCACTTCAAGACTGTAGACCGTTTGAAGCGAGTAACCATCATGTCATAAGGCAAGATCCTTAGATCTCATTCAGACTCATACAACTTGTATCCTTTTTGATGAATACAAGTGTATTTCATTGGAAGTGTTCCTAAGAGATCTTTGATGAATCTCATGTCTATAGACTCAATTATGTGCGTTTTGATTTTAGTCATCGGAGGCATGGAGCAGAGTGCCACCTTTTCAATATCAACACATCTCGGAGTGAGAGGTCGATAGATTATGTAGTGTTCTCCGTGAGAAATGAAACAAATATCTTTTAAGAGATATCTGAGTGGATAGGAAGGGTGGTGCAATGCGTCACTGGGTCCATGGCGTCTTGTCTTCAATATCAGTATCACCTTAGTGAGTACTGATAGCAGATGTATTGACCCGGTTTCTGACCTAAGTTTTCATGGAGGGCTATTTCTTTTCACCCTTTCATTAAAATTTTCTTTTTCATTCTTCAACCCCTTCTTTCTCCTTTCTCATATTACTCCTTTTTTTTTCAATCTTACCTAAGGACTTCTAATTCTAAACTATTGGAATTGTCCTCGGGTAGATCCCTCCGGTTCTGGCGGATCATTGGACATAACCTAACCATAATCACCTTATTACTCCATGATTATCCTAGATTATCGATCACTTGCCATAAAACCTTGTGAAAATCTCTCAACGTGTTTATGAGAAAACACATTTATTTAACACATTGAGAGTTTTGCATTTTTGAAATACTCCCCCTTCACATGTGCTCATGCATTTTTGAAATAAACTGCACATGTTGGGTAGAGTTCGCACATTTGAAATGATCGACTTTCAATGAACATGACCTTCGCGAGACACGCTTACATCACTAGTTAGACTAGCTTGAAATTATTACCCGTCCCGGTCATATTCAATGATCATCTCTCGAATTGGTACATTCTACTCAGACAAGTCCTTTGCGAGACACGCTTACATCACTGGAAAACCAGCTTGAAATTATTACCCATCCAGGACAAGTCTTTTCGATAACGGACATTTAGTTTCATCAATTCGAGGGTTATAACTGAGTCTTGAGATTCAAACCATGAAACTTTTTGATCACATTTTAATCACGTCCTCTCCCCCTTATATCTAATAAACACTTAATCTCCCCCTCAAAAATAGCATGAGGTGGTATTTTTGAAAACAGTTGATTAAAATGAAACTTTTTGAGGAGAGACGGACTGATTTTAGCATAAAAACGGAATATTTTTCTTTTTATACTCCCCCTTAAACAAAGCATATAATTAAACGTTTTTGTTTAAAAGCATTTAAGGGTCTTAGAGGGAGTTGATGTGAGCACAAAATTTATAGAAAGATTTTGACAAATCTTTTTGAAACAATTTTGATTAAGTGCTCACGGGTTTAGCTTTTTGCCATTAACATTGCGAGTCCTGATCGGAAATAATCAGAAGTCATCAATGTAGCCTTTATTTGAAATCTTTTCGAGTTGGAGTACTTGGGCCACAGTAAAAGATTTCACAATAAAGCACGGGTCTCGTACTGATATATACGAAAGCCTTTTGATTAGAAATTTGAGAAACGACATGTTTTGGAAAAAATTTAAATGAACTCCCGCTCAAGCATCTGTACATGCCCGTATCATTGTTGAATGACATTTATAGAAACGTACAGAATATTGATTACACGAGAGACATGTCATGAGAAGAATATTTTTGTTTTTTATGTTTTTTATTTTATTTTTTATGTCTTTTTGAAATTTTCTATTTTATATTTTCTTTTTTGAAAAATATTTACATGCGAAGCTTCATGAGATAATTCACAAAGATTCGAGAAGACTTTCTAACTCTTCGGGAGTTAGGCTTCGCATTCCAATTCGACGAACTAAGTTTTCAAACCGCTCTTTTGGGAGGGCTTTAGTAAATAGATCGGCGAGTTGATATTCTGTCTTCACGAAAAACAATTCAACAGTACCCTCTTCAACATGTTCCTTTATGAAGTGGTAGCGGACTCTGTGGAAAACTAGAAGGGGGGTTGAATAGTTTTACGTCCTTTTTAAATTTATGAAAACTTTTGTTTACTTTTTAAAACTTCGATTCTATCTTATGTGAATTCAACTCTTGATCAATATGAACATATATACATAAATATAAATAAGTAATGCAAGTAAGGTAAATATAATGAAATGAAAGAGAGAGGTGGAAAGATCAAACCACAACACGGAGATTTATAGTGGTTCGGCTACAAGGACACCTTCCTTGCCCTACTCCACTCCTCGAGTCACCTACTCGAGAGTTTTCTTCACTATGTCAACAAACTCCCTTATGGCGGAGAAACCTTACACAACTTTAGCTTACACCGGCTTAACGACACAAAGCTAGATGTCGAGTTCTAATCGTAGCTAGAACCAATCTCACAACTAGTACACAACTTCTACACGACTTAATCACGACTTCTTCAAGACGACTTCACGACGGCTTCACGACTTCTTCACGACTTCTTTTCCACGACTACTTCACAACTATTTCTACACAACTTCTTTACAACACAACTAGTTACTTACACTAGGATCTACTTATCACAACTATACAACACTTTACACAACAACACAATTGAATGAGGTAAGTAATAACACTTCTTCACTAGTTGAAGTAGAGTTCTTCTTTTGCACTTTTGGTGGTGGAAGCTTGGATCACTTAGAAACCAATGCTTAAGAAAATATGATCAAAGGATTTACAATGTTTAGAAAGGTTTTAAAACAGAAAGTTTTAGTGTGCAAAAGGTAAGTAAAAATCCAGGAGAAGGCTGGTATTTATGGGAGAAAAACTGGACAGCTGGAGACCTATTGGAGCGTGGCCGGCCCCCTTAAATAGGGGGGCGGTCCCCTTAATTTTAAGGGGGCCGCCTAGTAAAATTAAAGGGGCCGCCCAAGGAGTCCGTTGCCCAGATTTGTCCTTTTGTGGGGAAGGTTTTTCTGGAACATTTTAACTGATTTTGGTTAAAATTTTGAATTTATATTTTTATAAAAGATTAAACATTTTTATTTAATACCCAAAATGTTTTTCAAAAATATATAAAATGTTTTTGATGTTTTATAAAAAATCTAGTTATTAAGAAAATGTTCCTTTGATCATATAATGCATTAAGCATTAGTTCATTCATACCTTAAGTGATTTGAGTTGTAGAAATAGATATTTACAACTAAATACTTGTTTACGTCATAATTTTCCGATTAATGATTTTACATTTTGTAATTATCAAAACGTAGAGATATCGAAAAATATTAATAACATGTTTAGGCATTATTTATATCAACAATCTCCCCCTTTTTGATGATTACAAAATCTAAACTCATTAAATCTAAAAATTAGTTTTTAGACAAGTATTTAGTGAGTTTACATCTATTTCTCCCCCTTTTTGTAGAATCAAAAAGGTTATGCCGACAAGTTTTAGAATCTAAATTTGTCGGGTCGAGAACTCCCCCTTGATGGTTACTCCCCCTCGTTTGGGGGCACCAAGGAAACGAGCTATGAAACGCTTGCAAGAAAAATGTTAGAAGCACAAGTATATGTAACAACAATAAGCAAGCATATAGAATAAGAACATTCATTTATTAAAATTGTTGTGTATGAATACACAACTAAGAAGATTACAACATAAGGCATAGAAGCATTCAAACAAAACAAAAAAAATAACTAGTGATACTACATAATCGTCCTAGGAGTACATGATCTTCCATGGAGCTTGCATACAAAAAGGGTTTGAAAATTATTTATAAGCATTGCATATGCTTAATTGGGTGAAAAAGGAGGTGGTGGTGGTGTAGTGGGTGAAGGTGGTGGAGGTGGTGGTGGTGGTTGGTTGGTAATCATGTGTTCAAGAGATGAAAACATGTAGTGTATCTCATCTCGAAGACCAAAGATTATGGTCCGGTTATGGATGCAACAAAGACAATTGTCACCATGGGCTTCAAGCAATGCCCAAGGTATAGGAAAGAATGGTTGTGGGGTTGGTGATGGTGAGAAGTGAGCATCAAGAGGTGTGATGGGTGATAAGGAAATGGCAAGTTGGGTGTATGAAGGTTCTTGAGTGGATGGTGGTGATGATGCTCTTGGTGATGATGTTAGGTGAGTGTGGATGTAGTCATTGATGGATGAAGTGGATGGAATGGAGGAAGATGAAGCTCCATGGGTAGAGGGTGTTTTTGATGGTGCATTAGGTGCACTTGGTGATGAATTTTGAGGTGGTGGTGATGGAGTTTTGATGTCATCCTGGGTTAGGTCTATGAAAGGTTGTTTTGGTGGTATGATAACAAGTCTTTGCTTCCTTGGAGTCTTAGAGATGGAGGATTTTGGTGATAACATGGTGGTTTTGGATGATGAAGGATGATGGAATGAGAGGTGATTGTATGGAGGGAATTTATAGTATGAAAATGTGGTTGGTTTAGGTTGATTTTTGAGGTTTTGTAGGAAGATTCCAATACCAGTTCATCCATAAGGAGAAATGGTAGCTGGGGCTAGGTAAAAGTGGTCACAAGATGCAAAAGAAAACAGTAAATTTTACTGTCTAGATGGCCGGTCCCCTTAATTGTTGGGCGGCCCCCTTAAAATTAAGGGGACCGCCTAGGAAATTAAGGGGGCCGCCCATCTGGTGTTTTCCCAGGCGACCAAATTTGAAAAATTTCCAGAAAAAGGTCATTTTTAGGGTGTATTTGCAGCAAGTTCCATTTGGATCATGTACATCAAGAATGATTAAATATTATCAATAGCATATTAAACAAATAATATACATATTAAGACTAGAAAAAAAATCATATTAGAAGCATAGGCATATAATATCAAATAAACTAGTAGCTTAGTTCTAATAAGTTTATCATCTAACATAATAAAAGTCATAGCAAACAAATGTTAAGATAATAATACTACATATAAATGTCTAATCATAACATCAATAAAAATCAACTAAACACTCATCAAACATGTCTATTTCTTCTTCTTTCCAAACATCCTTCCAAGTGTCTTTCCAATAGACTTGAAACCGCCTCGTACTTCTTGGTGCATTTGCTGTGTGGTGTTGAGTAGTTCGGTTTGTCTTTCAAACAGTAGTTCGTCTGTTCGTTCGGAAGGAGAAGGAACTTGATACTCGGTGTAATCAAGATCCGGAAGATTTTCAACGAAGGTCCTAGGTGATGGGGTACTAGCACGTGTTGTGCCCTTCTCCTCATCATCATCATCATCGTCTCCTTGATGTGACGTGGAACCACGAGGTGGAAGTGAGACAGATTTACGAGATTTTCCCTTGTCGCTTCGGGAGCGACGGGCACGGACACGAACAAGTGGATTAAGGACCGGTTGAACAGACTCATAAATTGGACTCTGAAGATGTGGATAATGCATCATGACATGATTGTAGAGGCGAGTGAGAAACATGCCATACGGAAGATTTGCATTATGAGTGTTTTTGGCGGACATGATGCGAAAGACAAAGAGATATGCCAAATTGTACGGCTGTTCAATGACAATACAATACAACATGTGAGCTATGCTCGCCGTGACATGATCACGGTGACCACCGGTACCGAACGCATTCTCACGAATGAGTTCTTCCCAACGCTTCATGTCGGGGCGTAACTCCTTGAGGAGGATTTGGTTAGCATGGATGTCAACATCTTTTGACTTGATTCTCCGACTAGTCGTACCACGAGCTAGCCCAAGATATTGACGAATTTCTTCGGAGGATGGAATCTCAGTGTAGTAAGGACCCTGTTGAGGTCGATATTGCTCAAGAGATGAGAGATCCCACTCATTAGAGAAGACAGCTTGACCGGAGTAGGGGATTCTTAGAATTTTACGGAATTGAGCGAGAGTAAGAGTAATGAATTCGTGTTGAATCATAAAGGATATGAGGATACAGCCATTGGGATCGGTTTGCACCGTCACTTGGCTATAGAAGTCAAGAACAAAGCGGGGAATGATAAGCTCATTGATTTTGTAGAGACAATTAAGACTAACGTTGGAGAACATTCATTCGATATAGTCGGATTCATAGAACGATGGATAGACAACTCTCCCTTCATGAATGTTTCTATCTTCAATGGGACGATAGAAACAAGCAACAGCGGGAGAAATGCCTGGAGTGGCAGAGACTTTAGGAATGTATTCTTTTGTTTTTGAGACATCACCAACTGTAGTTTTGGGCATTTTCACCTATACAAGAAAGCAACAAACAAAGAAAAATAAGAAAATGACATGCATATATTATATATGCTACTTATGTGGAACGTAAACATACTTCGACTCTAAAACTTAAATCCTAAGAAGTAGTTTACAATGTTCCTTAGTTTTAATTTTTAACTCGCTTAAAATGTATTTTATGATGTTAAAGAATAGTTATAGGGGCATTATGATAAGAAATCAAAAATATCCGAACGTTCTTTTATACGTCATAAGCTACTTTGAAATGTGGCTAGACAAACATTGGATTGTATATCTAGCTATTTCTTACGAGTGTTCATGTTAAGTAACTTAGATTTTGACTCAAAAGTTTCTTTCAAAATGTTGTGCCAAATGCTCCTTTAAATATGAAAATAACTAGTAAAATTTCAATATACATATGAATTATGTATCTTGATGACTTAAAACAACTAATTGCGTGTTTATAAACTTGACAAGTAGTTGTGAACTTAATTTTGATCAAATTTTGATGATTCTAGCTCCTAATCCAAACACTCTCTTATATTTAACAAAAACATTTTTTATGATTCGAAAAATATATTTTTAAGATTAGTGAGTTGTAATAAACCAATGTGATTAGTTTTAACAAGTGTTTATGGCATAATTCAACAATGTGATTAGTTTTGAAAAGAAGTGATTAGTTTATCAATGCTTTGACATAATGGTGTTTAATTACTTAGTTTCTAGGTTGATTAAGCATGTTAATCCTATGGGGAGCATTTGGTTATAAGATTTCTAGACTTAATTTTAACAAAATTTGGATTAAAAGAAAATTAAGTAAAAGACCTAATTATGATTAGACTCAAAATTGAATGGAATTAGATGAAATGTGAATTAGAAAACTTACAAAATGTGTTGCTAATCTAAATATAGGTGTTTTCCCCTTGCGAAATTAGTCGGGAATGATGATTTGGTGAATGGTTTTGGGTTTTGGTTCGTTCACAGCAGCAGCAAGTATGGGTGTGTTTGAAAAGTGGGGTGTTTGGCAAATGAAATTGGAAGAAAAACGTTTTTGGAAGCTACAGTAGGCCGGTCCCCTTAATTATTAAGGGGGCCGCCCCCGTTTACTAGCCGGTCCCCTTAAACATTAAGGGGGCCGCCTACCAAACTTGGAATTAGTTCGGGTTTAGTTTCTGATAGCAAAATAATTTTATGTATATATATATATTGATTTATTATATATCAAAAATACGTTGGGTTTTAATGGCACGAGGAAGGAATACTTGACATTTTATTAACATTTCGTTAAGAAAACATTTCTTGAGAATTTTGGATAAAATGATCAAGATGTCAAGTCGACAAAGGTTTTAGGGAGTGAGAGTAAAAGTGCATATTTATATATATATATATATATATATATATATATATATATATATATATATTTTTATATATATATATATATATATATATATATATATATATATTGTGTGTAAACGTGGGATGTTGAATGGAGTTGAGAAATGATGAGGTAATGACGGAGATAGGTGCTGACGGCGACGGGAGTTTGTTTCATCCATAGTTTTCTTGACGCGACGGTCGAAGTGCTACTTCTACGTTAATCCACTTAACTCACTTCTCTTCATCACCATGAGTTATGTGATAGAGGTCACGGAAGATTTTCGTGTTGAACGTTAAAGTTCAAAAGAGGCAAAGGGGGAAGAAAAGGTTCGAGGACGAACAATTTATTTTAGTTCTAGATAGTCAACAAATGTCGTATCTAGGTTATGTGCGGATATATTCATATATGTATATAGTATATATAATAATATGGATATATATATGTATATATTTATATTATGTATATGTATAAGGGATTATCTACTAACTACCATACAAGAACTAACTAAACTAGGCATTAAAAACTTATGGGGGCATGCAATTGGCTAGTTCATTATTCTACGCACATAATGATGAGCATGAAAGAGGAGCGTACCTTTTAGTCTTCAACATGTGGTCTTCAAGCGCTTCAAAGCGTTTATGTTTGACTTGTAGAAGTCAATCAAGGAAGAGATGCCAATAATCCAATGAGATAGCAATTTAGCCACTTGGTCCCCATTGTCTCATTGATCCAAAGTTGTTTGAACCAAAAATGGGTTGTAGTTGACTAGGATGCATGTATGGTGGAAGTATTCCCCAAGGATTGAAGCTTGGTGGATTCGGGTAATTACACATTGGGTAACGATTATTATGACGGTTTGGTCTATTTTGGTTTCTTTTAGGTTGAGGTGTTTTAGGCCGAGGGTGAGGACTAGATGGTCTTCTAGGAGGAGGTGTTTTTGACCTAAGCTTTGGTTTAGAGTTTTCTACTTCGGTTTTTAAAGATGGTTTGTAGAAAGCTTTTATTTCCTCATTATTGGCTATGGGTATTTTTCTATCTTTTATAAGTATATATTTAGGCTTTGACTCTAATAATTTTTTATTACTAGTTTCACTTTCAAACTTTACATTTTTAGTTTCACTAGTTGTAGCCTTAGTTGAGTTAAATCCTAATCCGGTTTTATCTCCTGATATTCTTTGAATGCTTATTATATCTCTAAGTGAATTACTACTATTTTCAAATTTGTTAAGTCTACAAATTTCTTCCTTAAGTATTTCGTTTTCATTTTTAGTTTCTTGACATGTTTTACATTCAAAGACTTCTTTGCCTTTTTCTAAGTTATGTAGTTTAATTTTTAATTCTAGTATTTCTTTTTCTAATTGGTTATTTATGTGTTTTAGTGATTTATTTTTAGTCATTACTTTTTGACCTAATATACATAACCTATTATATTCGTTATCTAGGTCTTTTTCATCTAATGATAAATTTTCATCACTAAAGTATTCGGTTTCGGAACGTACCTCATTTGATGTCTTAGCCATAAGACACTTCTCCTCTTTTGTGGTTTCTTTCTCGTCTTCTTCACTGTCACTCCATGCTCCTCCAATGAACGCCTTTTGGTTTTGCTCCTTTGACAAAATAGGACATCTTCCAATGAGATGATTTGGATCACCGCATTTGAAGCACTTCCTCTTGCTCTTGCTACCTTTGTCGTCTTTGTTTCTTTGGAGTGTTTTCCTTTCGTCATGTGGTTGTCTAACGAATCTTCCTCGTCTTTTGAAAAACTTCTTGAAGTCTCTTACGGCCATGGTATATTCTTCATCATCACTTTCGGAGGTTGAGCTATCCTCGTCACTTGATGCTTTCCTAGCTTTCAACGCGATTGACTTGCTTTGCTCTTTCTTTCCTTTGACCATCTCGAAGTCTTTCTTGATTATTGCTTCGTAGACTTTCAAGTTGCCAATCAACTCGTCAAGTTGAAGAGTTGACAAGTTCTTCGATTCTTCAATCGCCGTAACTTTAGCTCGCCATTTTGGATGAAGAGCCCTAAGAAATTTCCTGACAAAATTCTTACTAGAAAAACTCTCATCAAGTGCCTTTAAACTTGTGATGATTGTGTTAAACCTAGCAAATGCATTATCAATTGATTCCTCTTCCGGAATCGTGAATTGTTCATATTGTTGAACAAGAAGATCTATTTTATTATCTTTGACTTGACTATTACCTTGGTGAGTTATTAGTAAAGAATTCCAAATTTCTTTTGCGGTTTCGCACATAAAGATTCTTTCGTATTCTTTACGTGGTAATGCATTATAAATAACCATTTTAGCCTCATTATTTTTAGAAAGTTTTCTTTTTAAATCATCACTTTGTTTTTCAAAAGGTACAATTTCATCCTTTTTAGTTTCAAGATTATGTTGAATAGGTAAAAAATCACCATTAGTAATAACATGCCAAAGATTTAGATCTTTTGATTTCACATAAGTTTCGAATCGATTTTTCCAATATAAAAATCCATCACTTTCAAATAGTGGTGGTCTTTGCATAGATTGCCCTTCTAAATATTTTTCAGATTCCATAGATCGTTTCAAGTTTTAAAATACAGTTTATTTTAAAAATCTTGTTTGACGTGGCTCTTGATACCAATTGTGGAAAACTAGAAGGGGGGTTGAATAGTTTTACGTCCTTTTTAAATTTATGAAAACTTTTGTTTACTTTTTAAAACTTCGATTCTATCTTATGTGAATTCAACTCTTGATCAATATGAACATATATACACAAATATAAATAAGTAATGCAAGTAAGGTAAATATAATGAAATGAAAGAGAGAGGTGGAAAGATCAAACCACAACACGGAGATTTATAGTGGTTCGGCTACAAGGACACCTTCCTTGCCCTACTCCACTCCTCGAGTCACCTACTCGAGAGTTTTCTTCACTATGTCAACAAACTCCCTTATGGCGGAGAAACCTTACACAACTTTAGCTTACACCGGCTTAACGACACAAAGCTAGATGTCGAGTTCTAATCGTAGCTAGAACCAATCTCACAACTAGTACACAACTTCTACACGACTTAATCACGACTTCTTCACGACGACTTCACGACGGCTTCACGACTTCTTCACGACTTCTTTTCCACGACTACTTCACAACTATTTCTACACAACTTCTTTACAACACAACTAGTTACTTACACTAGGATCTACTTATCACAACTATACAACACTTTACACAACAACACAATTGAATGAGGTAAGTAATAACACTTCTTCACTAGTTGAAGTAGAGTTCTTCTTTTGCACTTTTGGTGGTGGAAGCTTGGATCACTTAGAAACCAATGCTTAAGAAAATATGATCAAAGGATTTACAATGTTTAGAAAGGTTTTAAAACAGAAAGTTTTAGTGTGCAAAAGGTAAGTAAAAAACCATGAGAAGGCTGGTATTTATAGGAGAAAAACTGGATAGCTGGAGACCTACTGGAGCGTGGCCGGCCCCCTTAAATAGGGGGGGCAGTCCCTTAATTTTAAGGGGGCCGCCTAGTAAAATTAAGGGGGCCGCCCAAGGTGTCCGTTGCCCAGATTTGTCCTTTTGTGGGGAAGGTTTTTCTGGAACATTTTAACTGATTTTGGTTAAAAATTTGAATTCATATTTTTATAAAAGATTAAACATTTTTATTTAATACCAAAAATGTTTTTGATGTTTTATAAAAAATCTAGTTATTAAGAAAATGTTCCTTTGATCATATAATGCATTAAGCATTAGTTCATTCATACCTTAAGTGATTTGAGTTGTAGAAATAGATATTTACAACTAAATACTTGTTTACGTCATAATTTTCCGATTAATGATTTTACATTTTGTGATTATCAAAACGTAGAGATATCGAAAAATATTAATAACGTGTTTAGGCATTATTTATATCAACAGACTCTAATATGCTTGGTCTTGGAGTGTTGCACTGGATTGCACGAGATGGCTATGGCACTTTTCGAGTCGCAATACAGAGGTATGCGGTCGAAAGAGAAACCATAATCTGTTAGTTGTGTCCTCATCCATAGAACTTGGGCACAACACGCAGATAGAGACACATACTCGGCTTCTACTGTTGATAAAGCAGTACAGTCTTGTTTCCTTGATGACTAGCCTACTAGCTTTTCTCCCAAAAATTGTGCTCCGCCTGATGTACTCTTTGCTGTAACTTGGCAACCGGCATGGTCTGCATCTGAAAATGCTATCAGTGTAAACTCCGAATCCTTCGGATACCAAAGTCCCATGTTAATGGTTCTTCGTAGGTATTGAAAGATCCGTTTAACCTCTTGGAGGTGAAGTTCGGTAGGTCTTGCCTGAAACCGTGCAAGTAAGCAAACAACAAAATATATATCTGGTCGACTAGCAGTTAGGTACATGAGAGACCCAATCATGCTCCGATATTTCTTCTGATCCATGGGTTTCCCATATAGGTCAGCGCTTATTTTGGGTGAAGTGACCATTGGGGTACCAACAGAGTCACAATTGTCCATTCCATGTTTTTTCAAAATCTCAATTGTGTATTTAGCTTGATTAAGAAAAATACCACGTGGGGATTGATGAATTTGTAAACCTAAAAAGAATTTTAATTCACCCATCATGGACATTTCGAATTTGCTTTTCATGAGATTTTCAAAATGTTTTGAATGTTGTGGATTAGTGGACCCAAATATTATGTCGTCCACATAAATCTGAACAATCAAAATGTCATTTTTGTATTTTCTTGTAAACAAGGTCGGATCAATTGTTCCTTTGGTGAAATTATTTGACAACAAGAAAGATGATAACTCGTCATACCACGCCCTTGGGGCTTGTTTCAAACCATAGATAGCTTTCTTCAACTTGTAGACATAGTCTGGATTATCTTTGTCGACGAAACCGTCTGGCTGACTCACGTACACTTCTTCTTTCAGAGTTCCATTCAAGAAAGTTGTCTTGATGTCCATCTGATAAACTGTGATGTTCTTGTGAGCTGTATAAGCTAAGAAAATCCTGACTGCCTCAAGCCTTGCTACTGGCGCGAATGACTCTTCAAAATCTATCCCCTCTTCCTGTCTGTATCCCTTTGCCACCAGACGAGCTTTGTTGCGAATTACAGTCATTTCTTCATCCTTTTTGTTTTTCCATAACCACTTAAGATCAATGACTAGTTTGTCAATTGGTCTTGGAACTAAATCCCAGGTGTCATGGATTTGAAATTGAAGTTCTTCCTACATCGCTTCAATCCAGGCATTATCTGCCATTGCTTCCCGAATGTTCTTAGGTTCTATGAGACTGACTGAGCAGACATAGATGCACATGTCGCAATCGGTGTTTAGTTGTTTTCTCGTCTGAATTGGCCTTGAGGGTTCACCAATAACCTGTTCTATCAGATGGTCTTTTGTCCACTATAATGTAGAAGGGTACCTTGGACTGAACGAATGTGTGTTAGACGGTTCATGTAATCTGGAAGATGATTCAGCGGATTCCGTTACAAACGGGTTTTCGAATGGTTCTTCATCTAACACAGCATTATTTTGTTCTTGCTCATCAATTCTTGGTAGAACAATTTCAATTACTGGAGATGGTGGAGTAAATGTAGATGATGTTGATGTTGAGGGGGTTGGTGCGCCAGCTTCGAATGTTGTAGATGCATCTTGATTTGGTGGTGGTGGTGGTGGTTGTTGATTTTGAGTGGGTGCAGCGAAATGTTGGTTAGATGCATTTTTCGAAGCTCCACCATAGTATTCATCATACATAAACTCGAAGAAATTATCCAGTTCTTGAGTTGTGGGTTGTTCTTTATGAATTGATTAAGCTCCTTGAGGTGCGAGTCCCGAACTGATATGTCCGGAAGTCATCGGGTTAAGCGCGGGTTCTAGAGCGAGTCTCTCAGAAGCCATTTGTGAAATTTCATCAAACTTCACATTCATCGTCTCCATGATCTTTTTTGTTCTCCTGTTATACACCCCGAATGCCCTCGAGTTTTCCGAATAACCAATGAAGATTCCAATATCGCCCTTAGCTTTCAACTTCCCCAGATCTTCTCTGTCATTTGTTGGATAACACAAAGCACTAAATACATGTAGTAAGTATCTGTTCGGTGTTGACAAGGGTTTTCAAATTCATATGGGGTTTTATTGAATCTTGGATGGATTAGGGACCGGTTTTGAGTATAACAAGCAGTGGAGACAGCATCAGCCCATAAGAATAACGGTGCACAGGAATAAATTAGCATTGTGCGAGCAGCTTCCACAAGAGTTCTATTTCTTCTTTCAACTACCCCATTCTGCTGTGGAGTTCTGACAGCTGATGTCTGGTGTGTAATACCAGTTTCTTCAAAAAATGATCTTAACTCCTGATTTACAAATTCCGTGCCATTGTCCGTTCTTACAATCCTAACTGGAGCTTGAAGTAGAACTTGAATACGCTTCAGAAAGGTGATGATGGTGCCTGGTGCTTCGTCTTTTGACCTCAAAAACTTTACCCATGTATATCTTGAATAGTCATCAACAATTACAAGAATATACTTCTTCCCATTTATGCTTTGAACTCTCATTGGGCCACATAAGTCCATATGCAACAAATGCAACCTATCAACCGAACTAGGTACGGGTTTAGGTTTATATGTTGCCCTTTTGCTTTTGCCTTGCTCACAGGATGGACATAAGTGTTCTTTGGTGTATTTGAATTTTGGGAGACCATTGACGATGTTGTCTTTGGCAAGCTTGTTGATTGTGTCAAAGTTAAGATGGGATAAACGTCTATGCCACAACCAGGATTTTGTTTCGCCTGCCCTGGTCATGAGACAAATTGGAGATGAAGAGGCCATTTGGTTTATGTCAATTGCATAGAGATTGGTGCCACGATTCCCAATTAAGAGATCATTTCCAACCAAATTTCTAACAAAGCAAGTGTTTCTCCTAAAAGCAACCTCTAAATCTGCATCACAAAACTGCCCGACTGAGAACAGATTGTGTCCCAACCCTTCGACATAGTAAACCCGAGTGATCAAGTAATTTCCAAACCGAAGATCTCCATAACCCAGAATAGTTGCAACATGATCATTCCCAAACCGTACAGTCCCCATGAACTGCCATAAAAAGTTGATCAGCAGCTTTAGATTCCCGGTCATGTGCTTGGAGCAACCCGAGTCGACGATCCAAAGACAAATTTCAATGACCTGCGAAGAACAGATATTTTTGTATATGGAAACCGTTTAACATTTGGTTCCAAGGGGTTAGATGTAACAGGTGAATCACACTTAGATATGGTTTCCTTAAATGCATTGGGAACTATTTCTAATGTGTCATTCATAAGTGCAAACTTTCTACACGTTGGTTTCCATGCACAAAACTTAGTATGGTCCTTAGGTAACAGGCTACTAGTGGTTTGTCTAGCTTTTGCAATAAGTCTTCTAATATATCTAGACTTAGCCCTAGTTACTGAAGGATTCTTTTTCTGTTCAGGCATATCATTCTTTTTCACATTATCAGAAACAATATCATCACAAGCATTTTTAGACAAAGATTTCTCTTGCATTAAACAGACAGAGTCATTACATGCATTCAAAACACTGGTCTTAACATTACATCCAGATGACATATGTTTCTTATTTGAAAGCTTTAAATTCCTAGGGTGTTCTTCTACTTTCTTGCATGCACTCTCAGAAACAGGCGAGACACTAGTTTTCTTGTTAATGCTCCTAGACTGTCTTCTGCTCCTAGAGTTGCTTTCTAATCCTGTAGAAGGTAAGGCACACTCATTAGAATTTATGTTGTTGTCCTGAGATGTTGTGGTAGCATTCCTAGACTCGTTTGGATTATCCTTTTCACTTTTGTCTATCGCCCTATATGTTTTAGATGTAGATGCAGATGCAGTAGTGGGACTAATCCTATAAAGGCCAGGCGCTATTACATTCGATGTTTTGACAACAGCTTTCTCTTTTTGTTTCTCATTAGGCAAGGGGATTGATGGTGCTATACCCGTAGTTTCCTCACCCTGCCCTTTTTGACTTGCAAGATGAGACTTCAAAAAATCAATTTGACCTTGCATGTTTTTATAAGAGCGCTCATACGACAATTTGTCATACTTGCATTCTTCCTTTTTCGTATCAAGTTGTTTAAAATATGTAACATTTTTCTTTTCAAGCTTAAAAAGCGCCTTTTCATATTTTGAAACAATTTCAGAAGTCTCATCCCGAAGTCTTTCATCATCCTCAACAGAATATGTTTGGTAAATAATAGACATAATTTCGGTCGATAGAGCTATTTCAGAGAGAATGTCATTATGTTGTTTCAAAACCTTTATTCGTTCCAAGTATTCATTAGCTTCCTTCACTAAGGATTTGTGGTCATTAACGAATTCTGCTGATTCTTTCAAAAGATTATGTTCCACATTTTGAGCAACCGCATAGATTCCATCAACATGTGGATTAATTTCCTCTTCGAAAATCTTTTTCAGTTTAGAATTAACACTTGAAAACCATTCCATTTGTTGATTGTTTGTTTTGGATGCCACAATACTTTGAAGCATTTCAATTCTCTGTTTAAGATCAACCAAATATAGTCTAGCTGCACTTGTGTCACAAGTGTTTTTAGATGCCATTTGTTCGATGTTAGGCAGATGTTTTGAAACAACTCTTCGTTTTGCGACAGCCACTGGTCTTTTGAAAAACATTAGTGACTCTTTTTGAACCAAATGAACACCAGAATCTATATTAAGCTTATTATAATCAATTGGTTGAATTTCTGGGTGCATTTGTCTCATTTTAATTCTACCCTGTTTAGTAAGCTCTATCGTTTCATCCGAATCATGAATCTCAATATGATCATGTTTATCATTTAGCACACTACCATTATATAACACATTCTGTACACTCTGAGCTTTCTTGAGATAATAAGGGTTTTCACAACCGATAGCCGTTTTCTTTAATGTGTGTAAAATCGGGTTTGGATCGTTAATTAACAAGTTAATTGTTTGTGTAGAATGACCCGTTTTTACGAGCAAATCTTCCAACTTTGCAATGGTTTCCTTTTTGTCAGTGATCTCTTTAAGAAGATCGTTTTCACATTTTGAAAACCTTTCATTCAACTCATTCTTTTCCTTTTCAAGATTAGAATAAGTTTATTTTTGTTTTGAAAGCTGGTTGGTTAGTTCAGAAATTTCCTTGTTTAAAGATTTTATTTTATTGTTCAAATTAACATCAAGAGTGTCAAATTTGATTTGCAAATGTTGTTCTCTTAAAACAGAATCTCTTAAACTATTTTCAATTTCTGACTGTCGATTGTTATGAAAATCAAAAGCTCTTGCATTGACCTTATAACTCTCAAGCTCAGCGGTCAATTTTTCATTCGCGGCCTTAACATCGCGATTGATCTTTTTGACCTTTTCAATCTCAATACTACAATTTTGCAATAATGATTCAAATAAAGCACGTGTTTCCTCGGCATTCTCAGTATGTTGTGACTCGAAGTCTCCATTAGAATCCACATCTGGAGTTACCAAATTAGTATTGCTACAACTTGGTTCGTCCATATATGTATCGTAAGTGAGATTAGGAGTTCCAGGATACTGTTCATTTTGAGGTGACACATCAAACACTTCATTATTGTGACATGTAGCATATGGTTGTACCTCAGAAACCGCATTGGTGTCATAAGCAGGAGGTGCTTCCGAATCCGTGTCATACTTTGCCCCCTGGAGATTTGCCATGAAAATGCAGTTTGCATCGATATCCTCAAGATCTTCCGTATCATCCATTAGAGCCATGAAGTCATTCTCTTCTGCACTCAACTGTAACCCAACCGTTTCCTCGTTTGCCAACATCAATGCTTTCTGCAAGTAAGCTGGATCCTTTTTTTTTTGGCTTGTCAGGACAGTTCCTAGCCATGTGACCAATACCCTGACAGTTGAAGCACTTCATCACATTACCCTGATTCATATTCCCAGCTCCCTGAGCACCAACATTCCCAAACTGATTCCCAGCATTCTGACCCCTTTGATTACCAACAGCTGTACCCATCTGATTCCCTGCGTACTGACCCATCCGATTACCAACATACTGCCCTGCATTCTGATTACCCATCTGATATCTTGTAGCATATCCCTGCTGATTCCCATATCCCCCAACCATCTGTCCTTGCTGACCCATGTTGAAACTCGGCTATGCAATTTGCTTGTTGCGAGTGTTCGATGAGATTCGTTGATTGTTGTTGGTGGGTGTGGAGTAGCGTCCTTGGAATGCTTTTGTTAGGTAAGCAAAAGCTTGAGTCAAAGCAGCAGTTGACTCATCCTGATCATCTTGATCTGGGTGTTGTGGGTATTGTTGTTGTGGGATTACATGTTGTTGTTGTGGGTAGAATGATGTTTGTGGATTATGTTGTTGTGGCATGAATTGTTGTGATGAAGATGAAGATTTTTGTGTATTGACTGTTGCAGGTGTAGGTGTTTGGACTATGAGTGCAAGAGGATCATGTTGTTTTGCTTACTTCTCTTTTCTGACTTCATTTGCCTCTTCTTGGTTTTGCTTTAGGAAATCATAAAGCTGATCATAATTCACCTCGTGAAGGTTCTTTGTTTGGTTGACAATCGTGACATATCGTCCCCATTCCTCTGGTAGGTTGTTGAGGAACTTTATGTTTTGAACAATTTGAGATGGTGTCAACTTGTTTCTGATCAACTCGTTCATGAGAGTGCAAAACCTTGTATAGTAAGATTCAATGAGTTCAGCTGGAGTTGATGTGAACTTCTCCCATTGAGTTAGAAGCTTGTTTTCGATGTCTTGTTTACCGATTTCTGTGCCATAACAAAGCCGTCTAGCTCGTTCCCACATATCATGTGCAGTTTCACAACTGTCTACAGCACAAAATATTTATTGTGGTAAACCAAGTTGGATTAGATGCATTGCCAAGTCATCAGCTTCAATTTGCTTCCAATCTTCTGGTGTGTAGTCAGCTTCCGTTTGTACCCTATAGGTGTCTGGAGTGGGAGGTGTTGCAGTTCGATTTCCAGCTGTTACAAGAATCTGACGAGGCTTAAATGGACCTTTCTCGATGGAGTTAATCAATAGTCTACCTTGTCCATTAGGCTTGGTTCTCATGTAACGAAGCATACGACTCGTCCATGGAAGATAACCACCTTTTTCTAGCATTGGAGGACGGTTTTCTGCACCGGCGGCATGAATGACTTGTTGTGAAGTCATCTTTGAAATTTTGTATGATAAAGTGGATTGAGGATCGTTTCAACAAAATAGGAGTTGTTGTTATTGAAGGTTGAACTTGGTTGTTGTTGTGAAGCCTTGGTTTGTTGTTGATGATCGTTGAAGTTGTAGGTTTAAATGAACGAAACAAATTTAAATAAAGTTACAAAATTTGATTAGAGTATAATTAAGACAAAGTCAAAAGATTACAATTTCGACAAAGGTTATGTAAATTACAATTTAGATAAAATGACAATTTCTATAGAGATTTCAATTTGACCACAATTTATATAAATTATGGCAAAATGTCAATTTAGATAGAAATATATCTAATTTATATAAATTGGTAATTTATATAAAAATCTAACACTCTTATACAAGAGGGTAGATATCCGTTTGTCGAAGTATTTTACACACTTATACAAGTGTTAAAATACCGAGTTCACTTTTGAGTTGACGAAATTACGTTCGAATCAAATCCTTAAAAGTTATTTAACTTTGAAGTCGTTTCACAGAAGTACGAGGGCCAAAACTGTCAATTCTGAGACTTCTTGAAGGCTGCTGGAAAAGACAAGGACTGAAACTGTCAATTCTGAAATCTATTGCTGTCCGATATCGCAAATGGCTGAGTCGTCCGATATCGCAATTGCTCAAAGAACTCGGCTAGGCTGTGATTTGCAATAACTCTGCCAAAAGTTGAATTGCGATAAAATTGTCGGAAATCAACTTTGATTTGCGATAATTCTGAGTCCTATGAATTGCGATAAAGTCTGACAGCTTCCAATTGCGATAGAAATTCCAAATTGCGATAGAACGCTGGTTTTTCTGGAATTGCGATAGAATGACTGCTGAAGGGAATTTCGATAAACTGCAGCTTCTTACCAACTCTTTGTCTTTTTCCCTTACTAACCCACTGACAAGCCTATACTTCTTGTAAGACTTTGCTTTACCAACTCACCAACTAATCACCAACTCTACTAACTCTAATCAATCACAATCTTATCACAATCTTATCCACAAACAAATCTTATACAATATTTTTTATGAATGTCGATCAAAGAACTAAGAACAAACCAAAAATTTGATCTTCCAAACCAAGATATGAGTGAAGAACTAGTAAAGCTTCATGAACCAAGTCGAACTAACTTAAACAACCACGACTTTTCTTTAGTTTTTGTATGGATCGAATAGGTATAAAACACAAATTGTAACTTTTCTAGTAAAAGAAAAATAACAATGGGTGTTTTAATCTTTAGGATCAAACAAAATACCCCTACCTTGAAGATTAGCTCTTGTATACCACTTGTAATGATCGATCTTCACTATGGAATGAACCGAATCACTTTTCTTTATCACACAAGTACATGACAAGATGCTAGATGACTCACAAACACATTAAAGAACAAGAGAAGTGTGGATCATATGGTAAAATGCTAGTCGAATGTATATTATCTTGAGAAAGAAATAATACAAAGACTAAGGAGAAAACACACACACACTCTCTTTTACAATATGAGGCATCACTAAGATAATGAGAGTGTGTGGTTTTGTATGTTGACTGCCAATCCAAAGGGGCTTTGGATGGGCTTTAACTTGGACCTATTGAGGGCTTAAGATTGCACTACACTTATACTTAAGTTACAAACATTACTAATGCCATAAGCCCACTAAACTTAATACATATTATACATGACACTTAGTTCTAAACTACAAATGACCATTACTTCCTAAATAGCATAAATTAAATGCTAACACAGGGGTCACTAAAGAATGAAACAAGTGTTTATTTTGCTACTTACAAGTAAGTGAGCCTTACATCTACTTTAAGTTGTTAAACATATATATATTATAGAGTATCTAATACCATTTAGTAGAGTTCGTAGTCTCTTATTCCAAGCCTTTTCAACATGTGATATGTTATGTCATTTTTACTTTGAGAAGCAACATGAGTAAGTGATCATATGATCCATCATTAAAACAGTAAGGTATGAAATGAACACCTAGATGTTAATATTCAAGATAGGATTTTTTTTATTTATTTATTTTTTTTTTTCATGAAAGAATTTTACAACATAAATCACGCCAAGAGATTTGATTTCATCCTCATCGTGCTCATCCAGAGTCTGAAACACTTTAGAAGCGGGTGAAAATTAACATAAACGGTATCATCTATATTAAGTCATGCTTTACTTTGCTTCTTTTTTTTTTCTTTTTTTTTCCCTTTTCAGTTACAGGAAAGCTTATTTTGGTTATTCCTAGAAGAGTGCAATTGTACTAGATAGTTTAGGCAAACTCAAAACTTCTCATTGTATTTGTTTCAGTTATTAAGACAATGGTACAAGTACGCCTTCTAATATGTAGCAGATGTTAGGCCTTCAACGACTACGTACTTCGCGAGATGCTCAGCATCAGGCACATCAACATCAATTAGTTGATGTTGCTAGAGAACAAGAAATGTTTAGGAATTTTGAGCAACAGTTTTAAGTATTCAACATCAACAAGAACAAACTCATCATAAACATATTGATCAGATGAGGTATAATAGAGAGTTTGATGTTGCCGGACCATCTGGGGCGGGAGGTGACTACTTTAAAAGTAGAGTACCCATTTTTGGTTTACGTTTTTATTTAACTTTCATCTGAAAAAGTGCATAAGATGTGGTATTCATAATTTCTTTCAAGAGAGATTTTAGTATTGAGCTGTAAAAGTGATATATAGTACTTTATCTTAAATGTAGTATATAATCAACTATTAATGTTTTTGTAAAGTGATTATTTTGGTGTCATTTTACATGTTTGGTGTCTTTGGATTTCTTATTAAAACTACCATAGTAAGATTTTTACTATTTCAAGTGTTTTTTGAGGTTTGTTTCCAAACTAAAGTAATGAAACATATAAATCGGTAAATAGGATTATGACTTATACTAAAGTAATAAATGTAAAGTGTATGACATTCAAAGAAAATATTCTCGATATTAATACATGATAAAAGGTTTACAAAATTTAAAAGTGAGATATTATTGGATGAAAGTTCTTAAATTTGCCTCTCAAGTTAACAATATACATTTAATTTAAGACTGAGCGAAGAGTAAATTTCTCCGTTAATAACTATACATGATTTTTATTCTCGTGTTCATAATTGTTTTCCGCTTATATTTTGTAGTTTATACGAATGCGTAGGCTGAAGAAGAAACTTTAACTTTGAGTTTGAAGACGATGAATCAGAAAGAAAAAGGTAGAAACAACGCAAGTTCAATGGTAAGTGGGCTAGAATAGTTGATTCTTCTAACTTTCTTCATTCAAAAGTGTTAAAAGATATTGACAAGCTTATAAAGGTTTAATACTCCAAGGACTAAAGCCGTCAAAGATAAAAGTCAAGTTCAGCTTAAGACTAAGTTTAGAGCTGTTTGTCAAAGAGTAGAAAGATAAAGGGCTAAATGGTAACATATGGCTATATAAGCCATAAGCATAACTAGGGTTTCTCTTCATTCAGTCTCATTGTTATTTATAAAAATTAAAATACAAAGAGAAACTAATAAAACCAAAACCAAAACCAAAAGCAGAGCCATTGGATCAGTAACAAATTCCAAACAATCAAATCCACAAGCTGAACCATAGAACAGCAACCATTAGAAGCAAATCCAACCATCCATCACCATTTCTGAGGAGTACTAATGTGTAGTTATTCAGGGGAGATTGCCTCCTTAAAACCCTATTCAAATAAAACCCATTGGGAAAAACATTGGAATAGAAAAAAAGAGTACAACTCACCCCTAAACCTCCCCAATCCATATTCAACAGAAGAGCAATCAGACAGTACACATGATGTGTATATACTTTTTGACAATGCAGACATTTCGAAAAAGAGAAAAGTGTAACAATGAGAATAAAGCATTCATAACTATCAAGTTTGCAACAAAAGCCACTCTATAAAGCTAAGTTTGATGTTATAAAATGACAATGATATGATGTGCGTACAGTTAAGGCACTTTTTACACCATTAGAAATTAAGTTGAATTTACGTTAAGCATAAATAGATTAAAAAAAACATAATGTAAACCCCGTGCGTGCACGGGCTTTATAACTAGTATTATATACATTAATTATTTACTTGATCATTCATACGTAAAGTGTGCAATCCTTCGGTCCCGTGTTCGAATCTAGACATACACGTTTAATATTTTTCCATTAAACTCTAACAAGAATAACTATGCCCAAGTTTGTATAAGCCTAGCTTAGATGAATTATGGGCATGGTATGTAACAGTGAAGGGCTAATAATGTGTGCAAAGTGTATAATTCGATGGAAGCCACAACTATGAACTCAGGGAATTTTTCTTTCATTTTAACAAATTTAGGAATTGGTTGAAAATAGTTTTAAGTGACTGGTGCAAAGGTATTAATACTTCGAATGTGCTTATATTTGATATTGCTTGTTTGCGAGCATATCTTGTATTCATAAAGTGGGTATAGCTTAAGAATGCATTTTTTCTTTCTTCTTTTTTTCCTAATACATAATTTGTCTTTAATGTTGTCCCTTAAAGCAAGGAGGTTACCTTAAAATTTTATTTTTTATTTTTTTTTTATTTTTTTGGGAATGTTTTATAATGGGAATGTATCATTAAGAGATACTTTATAATGGGAATGTTTTGCGCTATTGTTTTGTTTGGCTAGCATTTATACATCGTTCGAACGATATCAAGCATCATTCCTCTAATGTCGGAATGTTCAATGCAAATTAATGTTCAACAAGAATGAACTTTATTATGAATCGTCATGTGATAAATTATTTACATTACATGCGTAAAAGACTTTAGCGGTCATTTTTGCAAGATACATCTCTTGTTCGAGGATGTATGGTCCTGTTGATTCTTAAAACTGAAACTTTCTAATGTTACTGATGTGCCATGTAGAAAGGACGTCCTTTCATGTCACCTAACGTATATGTTCCTTTTTGCTTTACGTTAGTGATTTGATATAGACCTTCCCTTTTAGGGTCCAACTTTCTATGTCCTTCTTGGCGGCTTGCCTCGTTTTTTCGAAGACGAAATCACCAATTTTAAGGTCTTTGTATCTAACTCTCCGATTGTAGTGCCTTTTAGTTAACACTTTGTCGCTTTGTACTTTGCAGCACGAAGTGCAGCCATTTCTCGTCTCTCTACTAACAAATCGAGATTGAGGAAAATGTTAGCATCATTAGTTACTGGATCGAATGTATTGATACGATATGTGGGCAAACCGATTTATGTTGGTAAGACGACCTCAGATCCATAGACTAAGTTGAAAGGTGTGCATCCTTTCCCAGTAGGAGCCGTCGTGCGGTATGACCAGAGTACAATTGGTAACTCTTCGATCCAATTTCCTTTAGCTTTTCCAAGTCTCGTTTTCAAACCCTGTAATAGAGTCCGATTTGTAACTTCAGTTTGTCCGTTAGACTGTGGGTGTGCGACCGATGTAAAATGTTGTTTCATCTTGAGTTCCTCGCACCATTCTTTGAATGAATTATTGGCGAAATATTTTCCATTATCGCTAATGACAACTTCAAACATTACAAGTCCATCCAAAAAATAGTAGCGGCAGGCCGACGACCAAGTGTTGCACACTTGCACGTTCTATTTCTGTATACACCATCTGATATCTGTGTACCTTTGTCTCTTAAGGCCACAACGTAGTGTGTCGTTTTTAATATGATATGAACTTGGCATCATGTGGGATGTGTATCTATTTGTTCCTATATGTAGTTTATTTTTTATTCGCTTGTTCAACTTAATATAAGTTTAGGTTATATCGCGTGTCCAGTTTCAGTAGCATGATATGGACATTAAAATGTGGTGCTATATATGGAAACACAAATTTAGATCTCTTTTTTTGTTTGTTATTCTGCAGATAGTTTCTCCATACAAAAAATCTTGAAGCTCTGAGAATATGCTCGAGGGGATCTCTTATTCGCCTATGGATCCGGCATGTCGGGTTGTATTCTAGTAGCAGGTTTTTGCAGTGAAGTTGTAAAAGTAACTTCAGAAAGTACATTCTAGACAAAGCTTGTATGGTCTTTTTTTTCTTTTCTTTTAAAGTTCGAAAATACATGTTACCGGTGGTATACTCGTCATTTTTAGCAACTTTGGAGCATCTGTTGTTGAAATTGCCATATGCTAGAATTTTCTTGATTAATGGATTTGGAAAATTTAGTATTCCTGTTTGCGTGATTGCATGTCATATATGGTAAGTTTCTTATAACAAAACTGGTTTTAATAGTCTTGTTTACTGCAGTACATTTTTGTGGGTGTTTAGTTTTAACTTTTAAGGGCTTGTTGCTTTTAATCTACTGGAACAAGGACCAGAATGTAATCAAATGGGGTGAACCTTTGACTGGTTACTTTTCGGGGCTGGATTAGGCCTAGCAAGGGTTGAAACCTGGTCTCAAAAAGACGAGTTTCGGCCCAAGGCGCTATCAATCTCTATGGTCATTATGTCTTGATGACAGTAAATGTGACATTAAGGCCTCATGTTTAATTCTCATTTTGTATTTTGTGATCAAAATATAGTCAAATAACCGTCCTTGACCGGACTTGAACCTGTAATTTGTGATCAAAATATAGTCAAATAACCGTCCTTGAGCGGGCTTGAACCTATAATATAGTCATTTAGACCAGATCGGTTCAAGACATGGTTCCAAACATATAATTTAGTTCAAGACATGGATCTATGGGGCTATCTCCCCTATATAAAGTGATATATTACATTAAACATTTACTGTCAAATGGTTGCATATTGTCATAGCAAACTATACATGTTCTCCAGAAAGAGTATATTCACAAAAACTAAGACATACAAATTCAACAATTCTATAGAAGAACTTTAAGACATCGATATGTATATACGCCGTCACACGCTAAAAAAAAGTTAGGATGATAGTAGATATCATCCTTATGGAACATGATAGTAAATATCCGGACATGACTCGGTCACTAGACACTTTATGACTTGGGTAGCGGATCTTTTAGAAACAATAAGAAAAATAAAAAGCCTAAAAAGTGATGTGGTGGTGACACGTGTCCCTCTCTTTTTTTACCCCAAGGACATAAAGGTAATTTCACCCCACACTGCTTCCTCTTTCTCCTTTCCTCTTTCCTCTTTCGATAATCAACAATCCTTTTCCTCCTCTTTCTAATTCCGTTCAACAATCCCTTTTTTCCGTCCATATATAATCGAAATTTACACAATGATCTCCATTCAATTCATTCATTCATTCAATTTCACATTTTTTTCATTCTTTCATTTGTTTATATTTTGCAAATTTAGGGTTTTTTTGCTCTCAATTCATATTCGTTTATTTGAATCGTTAATTGTTCTTCAAATCGTGTTAATTGTTCATATTGGTTTCGAATTAGCTGTCCGATTGCTTAATTGTTCATATCAGAAAAGAATTAGGGTTTTTAACCGTACGATCGGTTAATCGGAAAAAATTTAGGATTTTTAATCGTTGAGGAAGAGAATTAGGGTTTATAATCATTCAATTGGTCAATTGGAAGAAAATTAGGGTTTCTAAGCATTCAATCGGTCAATTGGAAGAGAATTAGGGTTTGAACTGTTCAATTGGTTATAAATTTGGGTATTTTCAACACCTAATCGATTTCTAATGGCTGAAACTGATACTCACGTGTTTAATCAAGGTAATTTCATTTTTTGTTATACATTCATCAGTCAGTTAGTGCTTATCTTATGTTCATCAATTTATGCTTATTTTTATCATATGTTCATCAATTTTTTTGTTATCTGCTTATTTTTATCTGTTGTGCTTATCTTAGCTGTTTTTATCTGTTGTGCTTATCTTAGCTGTTTGCTATTATGTTTTTTGGTTCATCAATTAGTTGTTTTTATCCGCTGGTTCATCAGTCATTGAGCTGTGTTTTTTGTTCATCAATTTTATTTTGCTGTGTTATGTGTTTTGGTTCATCAATTTGTTTTTGTCCTGTGTTATGTGTATTAAGTTCATCAATTATTTGTACCGGTGTTATGTGTTTTTGGTTAATCAATTATTTTTGTCCTGTGTTGTGTTTTAGGTTCATCAATAAATTTAATGCTACTATATTAGTGCTGCAAGCATTTGGTTCATCAATTATTGTCATGTGTTATGTGTTTTTGGTTAATCAGTTTATTTTGATGTGGTATGTGTTTTTTGGTTCCCGAATTTATTGTCCTGGTGTTATGTGTATTAAGTTCATCAATTATTTTTGTCATGTGTTATGTGTATTAAGTTCATCAATTATTTGTGCTGGTCTTATGTGTTTTTGGTTCATCAGTTTATTTTGTTGTGGTATGTGTTGTGTTTTTTGGTTCATCAATAAACTGATAAACCAATAAACTGATAACCAATAAACCAATTTTTGGTTCATCAGTTTATTTTGTTGTGGTATGTGTTATGTAGGTTCATCAATAAATTTAATGCTACTATATTAGTGCTGCAAGCATTTGGTTCATCAATTATTTTCATGTTTTAGTAGTATAAGTTTCAACTGCTACTTGTATGCCCTGTGTCATGTGTTTTGGTTCATCAATAAATTAAATGATTATGTATATATATATTTTTTTTTACAAACAATGATTATGAAGCTGTTCCATATTCTGTTGGTATTGTTTCTGAGGAGACGGGTGAGAAGTTGTGGATTCCTGATATTCCTGCTGGTGAGAAGCCGTATATTGGTATGATGTATCATTCTCTGGAGCAGGCTTATGAGTATTACAAAGCCTATGCAAAAAAAGCGGGTTTTGAGGTTCGTTTAGGTCAACAGTATGTTTCTAAGAAGAATAAGGACAAAAATCTGGATTTGAAGTATTTTGTTTGTAGTAAAGAAGGTACAAATCCTCCCCCAAAAGTTGGAGCAAAGCCTAGTAATAGGAAACATCCGTCTAAGCGTACTGATTGTAAGGCTGTTTTGCGCGTGAAGTATATTGAAGGAAAAGGATATTGGTGTTACGAATTTGTTGAGGCTCATAATCATAGCCTAGTTAGTCAGGAAGATAGTGTTTTTCTGGTTTCTTCTCGTGATGTTTCTTATACTCAGCAAGTTTTCCTATATCAAGCATCGCAAGTTAATCTTGGTCCAGTGAAGGGTTTCAATTTACTTAGGCAGATTTATGGGGACTATGATTTTATTGGGGCAAGTTCGGTTGATTGTAGAAATTATAGGAGAGATGTGCTTGATTTCATTGGTAAGAATGATGCTCAGATGTTAGTTGAGATGTTGATGAACAAGAAGGATTATCTTCCTAATTTTTCATTTGAGTATCAAACTGGTGAGAATAACGCATTGACGAACCTTTTTTGGGCTGGTGAATATGCGAAGAGAAACTATTATGCGTTTGGCGATGTTATGTCATTTGATGCGACGTTCAGAACGAATAAGTAAGTTCATTTTTTATAAGTTCATCAGTAATAAGTTAATTTAAATGGTTCATCAGTTAATATAAATTAAATGGTTCATCAGTTAATTTAAATGGTTCATCAGTTAATATAAATGGTTCATCAACTGTATGTGAGTGACAGGTTATGTTACTGTATGTGACTGTGACAGGTCACTGTATCTTATCTCTTTATCTTATCTGAAAATCCACCTTTTTATCTCTACACCAGGACAAATAATTCATGAACCACCTATCTTATCTTTTCCTCTACCCCACCTATCTTATCTCTTTATCTCTTTTCTTATCTTTAAATACTGATGAAATGAATGTAAATAGGTCATGTTTCTAGCTTGAATTGTTTCCCCGGAGTGGTCGTTGGGTGACTGTGAGTAGCTTTTGAAACTCATTGATCAGCTCAGACACATAAACTTCGCCGCAACAAGATGATGTTCATCGGTATAAAAGTTAATTCACGTTGCCCATCATCTTGTTCTGGCAGTTTGTGTGTTTGAGCTGGTCGATGAGAATCAAAACCTACGCAAACAGTCACCAGCGACCATTTCTGGGGAAACAATTGAAGCTAGGAACATTTAAACAAAAATGTGGAAAGGGATTGATTGTGTTCAAACACTTGGGATGTGAATCTTAGTAACGTGTTTGTGAGATATTTATGTATGAATGTGTTTAGCATGCGGAATCTACTACAACACACTTAAAAGAACACAAAGGTGGTGAGTTATGTAAACGTGAGTATGCAATGAACAAAGAACACAACTTTAGTTAACACAAAACGATTCAATATTATTGATGAAATAATACGGATGATCTAACTATCACCGGGATTACAAAGTAATCTTGAATCTTAGATTGTAAAAGGATTTGTGAGTTGAGTAACTAAGTTACTTGAGAGATAGTTCGGTTTTGGTTAATAGTTGGAAAGATGCATGCATGAAGTGGTGTCTTAGGGAACCTTTTATACGATAAGGTACCCTAATTACAAGTTGTCAAGTGGTTGAATATAATATGTTACTTTGACTATTCTAGCCTACAATTAAATACAACTACCAATGTACAACTCTGTAATATTCTTCTGTGAACCACAGAAGACTAAACTACTTCTACATAACGTATAACAATGTACAAAGACTAATAATTCCACTAAATATCTATTACAAAATATCTAACAACTTGACATAAAGCTTGGCAGGCCCTTTATCAACTAGCAGTACCTTCTACCCAGAAGGTACTATTAGTACATCTTCATACTCTTCAAAATCAACTAGCAGGCTCTTTGACATCTTTGGCAGGCTCTTTGACTTGAACATTTTATTCCCAACAATCCTCCCCTAAACTTGTTATTTCCATTAAAATACACAAGTTTCTGATGAATAAAATACATACCTTGAGGATTTGAGGGAACTCTTCCAAAAACCTTCACTCTCTGTTCTTCCTTTTTCTTTCACATTGCTCAAATATGCTCCTCAGCAAACTTTGAACAATTTCTGAATTCTCTTCATCTTTGTCACATCTTAATCTCTTGGAGATCATAGTTTTAAGCACTTCATAACTAAGTGGATACTCTTTCTCAGCCAACATAAAGAGTTCTATTCCACTCTGTGTGTAAAGATGATGAATATTGCTAAGGCTTATAAATTCCCATGTTGTTGAAGGATCATGATAGGGAAATTTCCAATGAACATCTTTTGGGCTAGGATCATACATCCTATTGAATTCTACCCATAGTTCCTGTTCCTTAACATCAGTACTAGAATTTGTGTCTAGCCTAATCTGCACTAGATTCCACAATTCTTCCAAGTCTACTCTGTCACATGCTCTTACTAGATTTTCAAAATTCTTAAAGATAGCAGACTGACCCCCAACCCTTATTGTTTTCCATGACTTTCCTAATCTATCATGGTTGATCTCCCAATCAATAATAGGGCATCTACAGCTAATTGGATCAGCATGTATGATAGTTGGCAAAGTAATTAACATCTTACTTACTTGCTCTGAGTCCAATTTTGCTTCTTCTTTCTTCTGAGCATCTTTCTTTTTCATAGAGGGTTTTGCGTCAGATGGAACTTTGTAGTAAAGACTTTTGTAGGCTTGAAGATACAAGTAGTAGATTTCATCATTAGATTTCTTCTTCAGTTGATAATCAGTCCAATTTGCTTGACCTTTTAGAAATCTCTTCATAAAAGTCACTTGATCTTTCCATGATTTGCCCACCTTAAAACCTCTTTTCTGACTTTCTTTCATCTTTTCAAAAATATCAGCTAGAGCTGCTTCTTTATACTTCTTGTTGATAAAAGATTCAAGCTCTGTTGTCTTCTCATCAGAATTAAGATTCTTGTCATTCACTATTATTGCTGCTTGACCCTTCACAATTGGATCATTAGCAATAATCCATTGCATCTGTGCATCAAAGGTTTCTTGAGCAATTTGAGTATCAAGAAGAGTCTGTGCTGCATCTTTATGCTCTTTCATTTCTGTAAGCATTCTTGAAGCTTCAAATGCTTTCAGTTCTTCTTCATGAACTCTTTTGGCCTCTTCTTCACCTAAAGCCATCTGTATCTGCTCTGTTCTCTTCAACTTTTTGGGCTTTGGCTCATCTTCAATCATAATGCTCTTGCCCTTATCCTTTGGAGTTGGTTCTTGAGATGGAGCAGAAGATTGCTCATCAGCAATAAATGACCTCCCTTGAACAAATAAATCTCCTTGAGGTTCTAAGTCCCTCTTTCTTTTGTATACTTTCTCAGCAGACCCTTTGTACTCCATTGCCAATAGCCTCTCAATCCTAGCAGGCTCTTGCTCTGGCCCAACAGGCTCTTGCCCTGCACCAGCAGGCGCTTCATCATAAACTTGAGTTCCTTCATGGAATTCAAATTGAGCCTCCTCTTCATCTTCAGAACTATCCATCCTCCCCTTTTTGGAAGAGTGACCTATCCTATCAGCATCAGAGCTTGAAGAACTAGATAAAACAAACTTTGCAGATCTTTTACCCTTTAGCTTCTTCACTTGAACCTCCAATTTCTTTACCCTCTTGACTAATTTGATGTTGATCTCAGAAAATTTCTTGTTTTGACTTTTAAGAGCATCTTCTAAGAGCTTCACCTTCTCTTGTGGTTCTTGCATTGTCTGAGGTGATTGGGTTTGTGATACATGATGTGATGATGTTGGTGGTGTTGCTGATGGTACTGGAGATGGTATTGGTGATGTTTGATGTGTTGGTGAGATGTAACCAGTTGAAGAACTAGATGATGGTGATTCAGCTGATGGTGTTGGTTCTTCTGGATGTTGTGGTAACATTTCATCAAATAGTGGTATTTCTTCCCCTCTGAAACCAATTCTCATATTTGAAAATACTTTGTGAGAAAGTTTTGGTGTTTCATAAAGTGTGTGTGGGGGAAGCAACGAATGTTTTGATTTTGCAATGATGGATGAAATAAATCTTGGATACATCAAAAACTTTGTTTCACTATTCACATTTTTAATCAATCCTTCAAAAATATGTTTGGAAAAATTGTATTTTCTGTTTGTAGCCAAGCAGATGAGAGCAGAAGCCATGTTTCCACTAAATTGCTCCCAAGAGGTTTTCTTCTGGCTCAAACAATGAAGGATTGTGTGAATCAAAAATCTCCATTGTGGAGTAAGATGCTTCTTTAGAAAAGTGAGTTTTGTAGAAGTAGCATGATACCCCATTCTTTCCAAATTTTCAAAAATTTCAGTATCTGGCAACTGACTAATACCATCAGAATCATCCAAATGAAGATGTCTTCTTATGGATGACTCAGTAAGAGTCAAAAGTTTGCCATCCACTTTGGCCTTAATTCTTTGTTCCCCATTTTCAGAAGTTTTAATTTTAGCAGATTGCCAAAATTGTAAAATTTGAGATTCATAAATAGTGGGATTGACTAGTAAAGCAAACCTGATGTAGGAGTTATTTAAAAAGTCCACTACTTGATGAAATGAGGCATTATCCTCTGACTTTTCCAAAAATGCTAATTGATTGTGACGTTGGACAAAGTTTAGAACAACTGTGGTATCCATAATGAAAATTTTGAATATGATGGTGGGATTTGTTGGTGGTACTGGTAGAAGATGAAAGGTGTATGTGAATTATGATAAGGATTGATGAAAGATGATTTGTGAGAATTACTTTTAACCGACAATAAGAAAGATTATAATAAGTAAATGAAAAGGCGGTTAAAAAGATCTTTTATATGTGAGATATAATATAATATAATCATCAGTAATTTACATAACTACCCCAACGGCTAATTTTAACTACCAGGCCCAACGGCTAAAACTTTTTCTGACAGGCTCAACGGCTATCTAGCAGTATCATTTTACTCTAGCAGTACCAATTTTGAACTACCAGTACCTTTGAAAGTTTTGCAAAAATCCCTTATAGTTTTTAGCAAACTACCAGCTATCAACGGATTTGAGTTGTCTTTACCAAAAGCCGTTTGCTTATGGACTAGCTAACTATTTACAATTAAGTATGGTTAGTTAACAACCATATAGTTTTTGGTAAACTATCAACCATCAACGAATTTGATTTGTCTTTACCAAAATCCGTTTGCTTATGGACTAGCCAGCTCTTAAGTTTGTAAAAACTTGGTGAACTGAATACCAAAAGCCATATTGGCCTAAAGATGGTGCAATTTCCTTGGATGGAGGAAATTAAAAAGGCAATGATGCTGTGTATCTTGGATGATTGGTTCAACAAGTGAAATCATCTATTAGCATGCCTTTGAGTTGAAACTTTTCTTAGTTTGATCTAGATAGAACTTTCTCCTTTAGGAATGCTTCATCCCTTCTAGATATGTGATCTAATTCTCTCTTTTTCAAACTCTGCATCATCTTGTATGCTCTTGTCTTTTTCTTTCATAAATTGGTTTTTCTTCCATTCTGGGCTATCATATCCTCCCCTGAGATTAATATAACTTTTGTTTCCCCTTTTTGTTTGAAAGATCTCTTGTTTTGTTATCAACCTGAAATGTGTTAGTTGCAAACCAAAAGAACAAAGTGCAAAGCACTTGATCTATAGCATTTTAAACATTTAAGCATCAATATGAACAAAACATAGCAAATTTTATACTAGCAGGACCAATTATGAACTAACAGTACCTATTGACTAACTAGCAGTACCATGTTTAAAAGCCAATACCAGTTAATTTTATGTACAAAAACACATGTTCTTCAAAGATTTATCATTCCAATACCTCCTACAAGATATTTGAACCTACCTAAATCAAAAGCTTTGGTGAGAAGGTCTGCATAATTCTTTTCAGAATCAATTTTAACAACTTGAATTAACCTTTTCTCATTGCAATCCCTTATGAAATGGTGTCTGATTTCAATGTGTTTTGTTTTTGAGTGTTGAACTGGGTTTTTAATGATACATATAGTGCTGCTATTGTCAATGTAAATAATGGTGTTAAGAAAATTGTACCCATAGTCAAGCATTTGATTTTGGATCCAAAGAACTTGCCCACAACAACTTGCACCAGCAACATATTCTGCTTCAGTTGTAGAGTTGGCCACCATTGCTTGTTTCTTGCATTGCCAAGAGATGAGTCTGCAACCAAGAAATTGACATCCACCAGTTGTGGATTTTCTGTCTAGAGTTGCACCAGCATAGTCACTATCAGAATAAGCCACCAATTCAAAAGATGATTCCCTTGGATACCAAAGACCCAACCTAGGTTGACCCTTGAGATATCTAAAGATTCTTTTGACTGCTGTGAGATGAGGAATTTTGGGATGTATTTGAAACCTTGCACATACACATACTGAGAACATGATATCTGGTCTTGATGATGTAAGGTACATCAAAGACCCAATCATTGATCTATAATTGTGCAAATCCACATCTTCTCCTTCAGCATCCTTGAGTAGCCCTTTTTCTGGATCCATTGGTGTACTTGCAACTTTAGAATCAGCAAACTGAAATTTCCTTAGGATCTCTGCTACATACTTATCTTGGCTGATAAATATGCCTTCTTTGGATTGTTTCACTTGGAGACCCAAAAAGAAAGTAAGTTCCCCCATGGAACTCATTTCAAACTTACTATGCATAAGTTTTTCAAATTCTACACACAAGTCTTGGTTTGTAGATCCAAAGATAATGTCATCAACATAAATCTGCACTAGCAAGATGTCTTTCTTTGTTCTTTTGATGAACAAAGTTGGATCAATCCTGCCTCTTTGGAATCCACTTTCTAGTAGAAAACAAGCCAATGTTTCATACCATGCCCTAGGAGCTTGGTGTAGTCCATACAGAGCCTTGGTAACCTTATAAACCTTGTCTGGATATTCTGCATCAATGAAGCCTGGAGGTTGAGAGACATACACTGGTTCTTCAATTTCACCATATAAAAATGCACTCTTAACATCCATTTGATAGACAGTGAATCCTATGAATGAAGCATAGGCCAGGAATAGCCTAATTGCTTCAAGTCTTGCAACTGGAGCAAACACTTCTTCATAATCTACCCCTTCTTCTTGAGTATATCCTTGGGCCACCAATCTTGCTTTGTTTCTGATCACTATACCCCCTTTCATCTTTCTTGTTTCTGAACACCCATTTGGTTCCAATTGCCCTATGACCTTTGGGCAAATCAACCAATATCCAAACCTTCTGAATCTTGAATTGGAGAAGCTCTTCTTGCATTGCTTCCACCCAACTTGCATCATCTAAAGCTTTGTTTATGTTTTTGGGTTCAGCCTGAGATAGAAAACATGAAAACAGGCATATATTGGCAATATCATGATTCTTTTCTTCATAAATAGAGGAGATAAACCCTTCTTCTTCTGAAGTCAAGACTTGAGATAAACCAACTTGAGATCTTGTTCTAACACCAGAATCCAGGCTACCAATCACATCATCAGTTGAGTGATCTTTGAGGATTCTTGTGTTATGTGTTGTTGGAACTTCATAGGTAAATGGAAGATTGCCAATCCCCACTTCTTCTGGTAAAGAATTATCTATTTGAACATTCAATGGCTCAGCAGTATCAATATGTGAACTGGCAGTACCATCTGGTGAACTAGCAGTACCATTGTCATTTGCACCACTTTCTTGATTCTCTTGATTCTGAGTTCCATGATCATCTTCATTTCCTTCATTTCTTGTGTTTGAAGGTTCTTCTTGACTTGAAGATAGATCCATTCCTTTCCAAATTGGCATCCAGATGTAATCTTGATCTTTAGAAGTTTCAACATTATCTTCAAAACCTGCATCATCATTAGTATTTGTACCTGTAACAGGCACATAATTCATAGATTCTGAAAGCCTATCAATATCAAACATCCAATCTGGTCCAATTCCTTTCACATTTGTTAGTTTCTCTTGAAACTCTATGTGAAGATTCTCTTCTACTAGCCTAGTGCAAGTATTAAATACTCTATAGGCCTTACTCTGCAAGGAATACCCTATCAAATAGCCTTCATCTGCTTTTCCATCAAACTTGCCTAAATGATCTTTGGTATTGAGAATAGTGACATGACAACCAAAAGGTCTCATAAAACTTAAAGATGGTGTTCTACCAAAGAAAAGTTCATAAGGTGTCTTTCTATGTGGCTTTGTCACAAGAACCCTGTTTTGTACATAACAAGCAGTACCTACTGCTTCAGCCCAAAATGAAATAGGCAACTTAGAGTCTACTAACATAGTTCTAGCAGCCTCTATAAGTGTTCTATTCTTTCTTTCTGCTACTCCATTTTGCTGTGGGGTTCTAGCTACACTAAATTCCCTTTTTATTCCTTTTTCCTTGCAAAAGTCATCCATAACTCTATTCTTGAACTCTGTCCCATTGTCACATCTGATGACTTTGACTTTCTTATCAGATTGGTTTTCTACCTCAGTGATATAAGATTTAAGAATCTCACTAGTTTCATGTTTAGATCTTAAAAAGAAAACCCAAGAAAATCTGCTATAATCATCAGTAACAACAAGACAATATCTTTTACCATTCAAGCTACACACATTAGTAGGACCAAAGAGATCCATATGAAGCATGTATAAAGCCTGAGAAATAGAGTTTTGGGTCTTGGGCTTACAAGAAGCTCTATGTTGTTTGCCTTTTAGACAATCAACACAGGTTTGGTCATTTTGGAAAATCTTTTTGGGTAAACCTCTTACCAAATCATATTTTGCAATAGTGTTGATTGTTTTAAAGTTTACATGACCAAGCCTTCTATGCCAAAGCATAGATTCATCCAATGAGGCTTTTGCTACCAAACAAGTTAAACTCTCCTTAGGATCAATATTCTTTAAATCAACACTGTACATATTGTTCCTTTTTGGGATTTTAAGAAGGATCTGACTTTCATCAGGCATTTTAAAATCAGAAGAAAGAACCATACATTCATTGTCAGTAAATAGAACATTGTTCTTTTTTTCACACATTTGTGAGACACTAAGGAGATTAAACTGAAGTTCTTTCACAAAATACACATTTTCAAAATCTAATTTACTGGTTTTGATAGTACCTTTACCAGTGATCTTTCCTTTTATTCCTCCCCCAAAGGTAACATATCCCCCATCAACTGTTTTGAAGTCTGAGAGGAAAGACATGTTGCCTATTATGTGCCTTGAACATCCACTATCTACATATCCTTGATCACCAATATCATATGAATGTTCCTGCACATGAATAAACATATTAGTTTCCTTAGGGTACCCAAGCCATGACAGACTTGGGTTTGCCTCTTGCATCAATGAAATCAAACCTTTTCAGGGTTGTTGATGCACCTTTTGATTGGATTGGTTTCCAGATCTAACATGCTGAGGACTTAACAGCACTTTCCCTTTTTATCCATTTTGTGGTCTTTGGTCTATTAGTACCAAGTTTGGCAGTACCATTTTGTCTAGCAGGACCTTTTGGTCTAGTAGGACCTTTGGTTTTTGGTTTCCAAATTTGTGTTTTGACCACAGATTTCTTTTGAATAGGACTATTTCCAACTTTTGGTACATATTTGAAAGTGTTTCTTGTACCCTTATCAGTTGGTTTTGCAATAACAGGTTTATTTTGTCTAACAGTATGTTTAACTTTTGTGGTGTTAGACTTAACAAAACTTTTTCTGGGGTGAGTAATATTTGTTTTAGACTTTGATTTACTCCCAGAAACCCAATTATTACAATAAGCATGAAGATGATTAAAGCTACCACAGTAATAACAAGCCTTATTGAACATAACAAAGTCATCACCTAGTTGTTGTGACTTAAGGTTGTTCCAATTTCTTTGGCTTCCTCTAGGTTTGTTATTACATTTTTCACAACTTTCAACTGTTTTCAAAACAGCTTTAACCTTAGCTTTAACTTCTACTCTTTTAGGACTGTTTGGTCCTACTTTGATTCCTTTGATAGGAACAGTCTCATCTTCATCATCATCAGATACCCAATCTTCAATAATTAGAATATCTGGTTTCTTATCAGTGAGCACCTTAGAGAGTGAGGCAATCTTAGCACTCTTAGAAGGTTCACTTTTCTCTACAGGTTTAGCTAGTGGTTTGTTAATGAATTCATGCAAACCTAATTCAGCAAGATCTGATCCTGGGGGACAAGGAATTCCTCTATAAGGAGGTGGACATTTATTGTATCCTATCCCTAATTTTATTCTCTTATTCATCTGATTCTCAACTATGCTTCTAGTGCAATCAGAAGCAATTTCCAATTTAGTAACAGTCAGTTGAATATTATCTCTAGCCAATGTCACTTTAGTACACTCAGTTCTTAACATTTCTATTTCTGAATCTTTCAAAAATATTTGTCTATTAAGAATAGCTTTTGCATCAGAAAAGGTGAGTTCATTTTCTCTAAAGTGAATGATTTGTTTTTCAAGCTTGGCCATACCACACTTATGATCAACTAATTTTTGATTGGTTTTTCTTTCTTCTACTTTCAGCTCATCATAAAGTTTTATATAAGATTTTAATTCATCAAAAGCTTTACAAGTAGTAGAACATTTGGTAATTTGTACCTCAGGAGTGGAGAATGCCATCAAAGCCAATTCATCTGAAGTTGACTCATCTTCACCCATGAAACTCCAATCAAATCCCATGCCATCAATAGCAACCATTGCTTTGGGCTCAGCAACTTCCACAACTTTACTCTTGCTCTCAAAGCTTCCTTTCTTCTCAAAGCTTCCTTTATTCCTGTTGTCAAACCCTCTACCCTTGTCATCCTGCTTCTTAGGTCTTCTACACTCTCTAGAGTAGTGACCCTTCATGTGGCAGTTGTAACACTCCACCTTGGACTTATCATACCCAGCAGGCTCAGTTCCATCTATGATAATCTTCTTACCAGTCCTCATCAGCAACTTCTTAGCCCTGATGCTCAGAAGTGAAAGTTGCCACTTTATGTCCATCTCTTCAAGATCATCAGGATGAATCTCTTGAAGATCTTCAAATGTTAACATGGACCCATTGTGTTGAGATGTAAGAAAAGCACACCCAATTGTTTCATCTAAAATGGTTTTGGTACTACTAGAAGTACTGGCAGTACCAATGTTTGTGTTGGCAGTACCTTCTTCTCTGCCATCTTTTTCTTCATCTGCAACTTTTGAGGTGCTTGGAGATGAAACAAAAACCATATTTCCTGAGCTTGACCCAGTAGTCTTCTTTACTTCATGCTCTACTATTTTGAAATTGTTGTAGAGATCATTAAGACTCATCTGATCAATATCTGGCTTGTTTTTTCAGACAATGACATGCATGGACCATTCACTGGGTAAACTCCTAAGAAATTTGGAGTTTAAATCTTCTTGAGTTATCATCACTTCATGGATGGCTAACTGGCTTGAAAGCTTCTGAAGTCTATTGAACATACTGTCCAAAGACTCATTTGTTGTGGCTGTGAAGTTCTCAAACTGCTGTTTGAGAAGTGTTTTCTATGTTTTCTTGGTAGCATCATTACCACCTAATCTAGCCACAATAGCTTCAAAAAGGGTTTTAGCATCTTTGTATTTGTTAAAGATCAAAAGCTGATCATTTGGAATAGTCATCAGTAACATACTCCTGGCTTTTAGATCATTTCGCTTCTGAATTCTTTCTTCTGCATTTGATGGGTGTTCTTGTATTTGTGTTACAAGAGCATCGTTTACTGTTGTAGTGGTGATTGAGGGTTTAAATGAGTTGCCTCCTTCAATGATCTCCCAAAGTGCATAGTCTTGCACTTGAAAGTATTGTTCTACCCTTAGTCGCCACATATCAAACTCATTTTGCTTGAGTAATGGAAGTTTAGCTGCAACATTTGTTTGAATATGTTCAACATCCATTGTTCTTTTAATTTGTAAATATCAGCCTAGCTCTAATACCACTTGTGGAAAGGGATTGATTGTGTTCAAACACTTGGGATGTGAATCTTAGTAACGTGTTTGTGAGATATTTATGTATGAATGTGTTTAGCATGCGGAATCTACTACAACACACTTAAAAGAACACAAAGGTGGTGAGTTATATAAACGTGAGTATGCAATGAACAAAGAACACAACTTTAGTTAACACAAAACGATTCAATATTATTGATGAAATAATACGGATGATCTAACTATCACCGGGATTACAAAGTAATCTTGAATCTTAGATTGTAAAAGGATTTGTGAGTTGAGTAACTAAGTTACTTGAGAGATAGTTCGGTTTTGGTTAATAGTTGGAAAGATGCATGCATGAAGTGGTGTCTTAGGGAACCTTTTATACGATAAGGTACCCTAATTACAAGTTGTCAAGTGGTTGAATATAATATGTTACTTTGACTATTCTAGCCTACAATTAAATACAACTACCAATGTACAACTCTGTAATATTCTTCTGTGAACCACAGAAGACTAAACTACTTCTACATAACGTATAACAATGTACAAAGACTAATAATTCCACTAAATATCTATTACAAAATATCTAACAACTTGACATAAAGCTTGGCAGGCCCTTTATCAACTAGCAGTACCTTCTACCCAGAAGGTACTGTTAGTACATCTTCATACTCTTCAAAATCAACTAGCAGGCTCTTTGACATCTTTGGCAGGCTCTTTGACTTGAACATTTTATTCCCAACAAAAAATTTTAAACCTTCTGTATTTGATTGTTATAAGCTGATGTGATTGAAATGATGCACTTAATGTAAGTGGTTCATCGGTTATATAGTAATGTAAATGGTTCATCAGTTATATTATATTGGTTCATCGTTTATATAATAATGTTTATCATTTATTTTTTATAGGTACAAAATGGTTTTTGTACCATTCACTGGGATTGACAATCATAATCATTGTGTTACATTTGGAGCTGCCTTGCTGTCATCAGAAACGAAAGAATCTTACATTTGGTTGCTTCAATGTTTTCGAAGAGCGTTTGTTCGAGCACCAAAGGTTATTGTGACTGATCAAGACGGATCAATGAAAATTGCAATAGACACTGTTTTCCCGTTATCTCGTCACAGATTATGCATGTGGCATATCATGCAGAAGTTGACTTCAAAGGTATGTTTATCAATTTGTTTTTTTTTTTTAATTATTTTTGTTTATTAGTTAATTCTCTTCATCAGTTTGCTTTTGTCCTTTCGACTTTTTTCTTTATCAGTTAGTTTTATAAAATAGTGTTCATCAATGAGTTCTGTTCATCATTAAAGTTGATCTTGATTTTGTAGGTTGGTCCCGTGTTAGCTAAAGATCGTACTTTTAAAAGAAGAATATCGGATATTGTTTGGACTGATAGAATAGAGCCTGAAGAGTTTGAGCATTTGTGGGAGCGTTTGTTAGTTGATTTTGATTTGAAGAGTCACAAATGGCTTTCAGATATATGTATAATTTGAGGCATAAATGGATTCCAGCCTATTATAGGGATGAGTTGATGTCGGGTTTGATGCGTACTTCTTCAAGGTCAGAGAGTGAAAACAATGCCTACGGTCGCTTGACTAGTATTGATTTGACTTTATGGGAGTTCTATAATCATTTTGATAGTGTGGTGGGTTGCCAAAGATTTGCTCAACGTAAAAATGATCATGACAGTTGGTATACTATTCCAGATATGCACACCGAACTTGAGATAGAAAAGGAGGCCTCAGAATTATACACTCGGTCCATTTTCTTTGATGTTCAAACTGAGATTTATGCTTCTGTGATTTCATGTATGTCGGTTAGTGTTTCGGATGTTGATTGTGGCAAAAAATATGTTATACAAGATACTGGTGAAGACGAGCAGATTAGTAGGCGACATCGTCAAGTCGAAGGCGCTGTAAATGAAGTTTTTTATGAGGTAACATCTTTTTTATATAATTAGTTTTTGTTCATCAGTTTTTTGTAATCAGTTTTTTCATTTTATTTTAGTTCATCAGTTGAAGAATTTTAGTTCATCAGTTTTTTCATTATGTAATATTTCCTTTTTTTCAGGTCTTGTGTAAACCAGCTGAAGAATTTTATCAGTGTACGTGCAAACGTTTCGAGTCATATGGACTGTTATGTCGTCATATCTTTTATCTTCTTCGGTTGTCAAAGGTTAAAAAGTTTCCAAAGAAATACGTGCTTAGGCGTTGGTCAAAAGATTCATTACCACCTGCATCAGTCATTCAAGCCACTGGTGACAGTCCTGATATGATCTTGCGTGAGATATTCAGATCAGTTGAGTATTGTGTGAATCGTTATGCAAATGATCCCGAGCTACTGCAAAAGTTTAGAGATCATCAGGTTCAGTTAATGGCGAAGGCAGATGCTGATGTTCCTATACCTAAAAAGACTAATAAACGAGATAGGCTTGCTTCTATTCTGGGTGTCTCGCAACCGGAAGAGACCATTGTAAATGTTCCAAAGCAGGTTAGTACTGATCATCTTATCTTAGGTTCATCAGTTATTTTATCTAGGTTAGTTGATGAACATTTTTATTTATTTGTTTTTTTTTATCAAATTTTAATTAATTTATGCACTTTATTTTTTATCAGATTTTAATCAGTTACCAGTGGCTTAAAGTTATAGGTTCATCAATTTATGCCCTTAGGTTCATCAGATATTATAGGTTCATCAATTTATGATCTAGGTTAGTTTGATATGATCTTGCGTGAGATATTCAGATTTTAATCAATTTATGCCCTTAGGTTCATTAGTTAGTTTTATATGTGTTTATTTGTGTTGCCATAGGTTAGGAATTATCACAGGTTAGGATTTATCATAGGTTCATCAGATATTATAGGTTCATCAGTTTGGTTCATCAGTTGTGTTATGTTAGCTCATCAGGTGTCATAGGTTCATCAGTTATCATATGTTCATCAGTTGGGTTCATCAGTTGTTCAGCATCTTTTTGATCACCCAATTGTTATTGTCTTGTTTTTTTGTCGAAAATAGGTTAGTACTAAGGGTTCGCGAAAAAGGATAAAGAGCAGTGTTGAGCGTTCACTTAATCCAAGTGGGAAGCGTAGGAAGAATTGTAGATTCTGCAAATGCAGCATGAAGGATCATAATCAGGCGAAGTGCAATGCTATCAGAGCTCAAATTGATGCTAAGAAGGCTAGTGATAAGGCTGCTATAAAGGAAAGCAAGCAGAAGGCGAGATTGGCCGCTAAGAAGGCGAAGTTGTCTGAGAAGAATGCTTGTGTAGTTACTTAGTTGTCTGTTTGATAATAAATGTGAAGTTCCTTTTTTTTTTTTTTTTTTTTTTTTTTTTTTAGAATGATCAAAGTAACTTTGAATTGAGATGATTGTTTTAGTAGGTTCATCAGTTTATTTCCAAAAGTTCTTTTTGCAGGTTCATCAGTTTATATCTGAGCTTATTCTTGTTAGAACTTCTTCTTTTGTTCATATAAGGTTCATCAGTTTTAGTAGGTTCATCAGTTTATAAGGTTCATCAGTTTTAGTAGGTTCATCAGTTTATTTCCAAAAGTGCTTTTTCTGGCTTATTCTTTAAGTTTTAAAAAGTTTGCGAACCCTTAGTGCTAAACTAAAATAACTAGTCCATACCAACCAACCAAAATCAAATTTATTGTTTAGGTTCATCAATTTTATTTAACATAACTGATAGTTATGTTAAACTAAAATAACTAGTCCATACCAACCAACCAAAATCACTTGTTATCAACTTAAAAAACTAATATTTATCCAAAATCATTCATTAATTACATAATATTGTTCTGGAAATCAAAAATCACTTGCCCGTTCCAACCAACAAAAACCGTTACTACTGCGAACTATTTAACCATACCAAGCAAGTAAATATTCCAAACATTCATCAATTAGATCAGATTTCTACTGCAAACTATTTAATCATATTCATCAATTAGATCAAATTACTACTCCTAACTATTTAACTGTAAATTACATCAGATTGTTCTTGAAATCAAAAATGCTTGCCTGTTCTAAGCAACAAAAACCGTTAGTGCTGCAACCTATTTAACCATATCAAAAATCACTTGCCCGTTTTCACTTGCCTCTTTTCACTTCTTTCGTTCTTGAAGAGCATTAGCTTCGTTCTCAAAATAGTCGGTGGCACGTTCTGCAATACTCTTTGCCGAAAATTTTGGAGGATTCTCTTATCCCTCAGACTTGAATTTTGATAATCTTGAACCTCCGCCTCTACCACTTTCCTGTTCTCGTTGCAGTCGGACAACAAAATCTTTGTTAGGTACTTCTTTCTCAAGTCTTCGATCTGTTTGTTTTGTTCTTTTCCTTCTCTTGCAAACCCAGCATCAAAGAACTTGTTACCCAAATATGTTTCCATATGCCTCATAGCGAAAATACCCAAATCAATGTAATTGTTTTTGGTTTGCCATGGCATTTTCACATAACACACTGGGTATTTGTTTAGTTGTTCAACATGCGCATAGTCATTTTTTTTCAAGAACCTCAAAAAGAGATATCTCTGTAACAACAAATAAATAAACAATGAGCTTCAATTTAACTGATAACTGATGAACTTATGATAAGTGATGAATATATGATAACTGATGAACCTATTATAACTGATTAGCTTAAGATAATAATTGATGAACCTATGCTGAACAACAACTGATGAACTCAATTGATGAACCTATAATAATTGATGAATATGTAATTGATGAACCAAAACACATGACATAGGACATACAAGTAGCAGTTGAAACTTATACAAGTAGCAGTTAAAACACAACACAAGACAAAAATTGATGAACCAAAACACATAACTCCAGGACAAATAATTGATGAACCTAAAATACATAACACATAACACAGGACAAATAATTTTTAGCAATCTAAATAATTGATGAACCAAAAACAATATTGATAGAACAAAATATTAGTTTATTGGTTCATCAGTTTATTGGTTCATCAGTTTATTGGTTAACCAAAAAACACAACACATACCACAACAAAATAAACTGATGAACCAAAAACACATAACACGAGACAAATAATTGATGAACTTTAGATCGCTAACAATACTGATGAACATAAATTTAATATACATAAAATTCTTACCAAATATCTGAATTTCTTCTTATATTTATATGTGATTTTATCATTGTGATCCATGTTGTCAAGAATATGTACTTGAGGTTCTTTCAAGTTAAAACAGACAACATAGTAGTGTTCGTCAGTAAGCATCATTGGAAAAAACATCTGTAAAGCATAAAGTGTTAAAATTTACAATTATATATTTGTTCATCAGTTTTTTATCTCCTACAAACTAGTAAAATAGAAGTGCTTACTAGGTCAATATCTTTGATAGATTGATAAGCATTGGACAAAAACAAAATAGCCTTAATATCTTCCATCCATAATGTTACAAACAACATCCTTACGTTATATCACAAAGTATATATCACATGGTGAGGCTAAAAAAATGTTAAAAGGAAAAAATTACTACTTTGTTATATTATATTAACAACAGTGCATGATAATATTCACAAACAAACAAAAGGAATAACTAACTAACCCGTGTTAATATTATGAAAGTAGTCTAACACACTTTTGTAAATGTTTGTGATTTGGGGTTTCGGATCATCGACATTTTGTATCAAGAAGTTAAGAACCGAGCAAAAAAAAATCATTTATGTGGTTCGTGTCTTACAAAAACACAAAAACCAAACCCATCAAACTTTAAACCAAGAAATTCAAAAGAATCGGAAAGGGTTTTTGTTTTTAGGAAGAAATGAAGAAAGATAAGTGATTTTTTTATGTGTATTGGTGGCTGCAAGTTGTGTGAGTGTTTAGGTTAAGGGTGTATATAAAATGTTGTAAAGGGATATATACAAGTGCATGTTTGTTAACCCTAGCCCATACACATTAGTTTGATATTGGCCCAACTTAGCCCACTTTCTCACATTCACTATATTTTTTTTGTTAATAAGATAAGTGTACTTTGTTCTCTTGGATATGTATTGTGCATGAATTGTATATGTGGTTTTTGTACATAAAAAATTGCGTTTCCAGAAAAGAAAAGAAAAGAAAAAAAGAGTAAAGGGTTTTGCGCGCACTCTGACACTTGTAGATACACGAGAGCCACTAGGAGTTTGTGTAACGCTTGTGGACCATGTTTTCCTTGTCGAAGGATTACGAAAAGTCATAAGTGTCTAGTAACTGAGTCATGTCCCGATATTTACTATCATGTTCCATAAGGATGATATCTACTATCATTGTAACTTTTTTTTAGCGTGTGACGACGTATATACGTATCGATGTCTTAAAGTTCCTCTACAGAATTGTTGAATTTGTATTGTTTGTTATGACAATATGCAACCATTTGACAGTAAATGTTTAACGTAATATATCACATTAAATAGGGGACATAGCCCCATAGATCCATGTCTTGAACCAAATTATATGTTTGGAACCATGTCTTGAACCGATTTGGTCTAAATGACTATATTATAGGTTCAAGCCCCGTCAAGGATGGTTATTTGACTATATTTTGATCACAAATTATAGGTTCAAGTCCGGTCAAGGACGGTTATTTGACTATATTTTGATCACAAAATACAAAATGAGAATTAAACATGAGGCCTTAAAGTCACATTTTCTGTCATCAATACAAAATGACCATAAAGATTGATAGCGCCTTCGGCTGAAACTCGTCTTTTCGAGACCAGGTTTCAACCCTTGCTAGGCCTAATCCAGTCCCGAAAAGTAACCAGTCAAAGGTTCACCCCATTTGATCTCATTCTGGTCCTATATCAAGTTCCAGTAGATTAAAAGCAACAAGCCCTTAAAACTACACACCCACAAAAATGTACTGCAGTAAACAAGACTATTATAACCAGTTCCGTTATAAGAAACTTACCATATGTGATATGCAATCACGCAATCAGGAATACTAAATTTACCAAATCCATTAATCAAGAAAATTCTAGTATATGGCAATTTCAACAACAGATGCTCCAAAGTTGCTAAAAATGACGAGTATACCACCGGTAACATGTATTTTTCGAACTTTAAAAGAAAAAAAAGAAGACCATATAAGCTTCGTCTAGAATATACTTTCTGAAGTTACTTTTACAACTTCACTGCAAAAACCTGCTACCAGAATACAACCCGACATGCAGGATCCATAGGCGAATAAGAGATCCCCTCGAGCATATTCTCAGAGCTTCAAGATTTTTTGTATGGAGAAACAATCTGCAGAATAACAAACAAAAAAAGAGATCTAAATTTGTGTTTCCATATATAGCACCACACTTTAATGTCCATAGGGTCATGCTAAAACTGGACACAAGACATAGATATAACCTAAACTTATATCAAGTTTTAAAGCGAATCAAAATAGACTACATATAGGAACAAATAGATACACATCCCACATGATGCCAAATTTATATTATATTAAAAACAACACACTATGTTGCGGCCTTAAGAGACAAGGGTACACAGATATCAGATGGTGTATATAGAAATAGAATGTGCAAGTGTGCAACACTTGGTTGCCGGTCTGCAACTACTATTTTTTTGGATGGACTTATAATGTTTGAAGTTGTCATAATCAGATGTGCGAGAGTGTGAAGGTTTAGTAATTTCGGATCATTTGAGAAATGATAGGTGAACTAATCAAAAAGGACTTGACGTCACGCGAATAGACATAAAAGACACTTAAATTAGGTTAAGAATTACATATGAAACTTTAATTTACCCTTAGCTGCTATGATTATCTAAAACTGAGAAACTAACATTAATAAATAATTAGCAGATATAATCAATTACAAAACACAAACCTGAACATTCCATTAAATATCTAATTGCCTCAAATTATCAACCATGCCGTCCATGCGTGTACAAGTAATCATGATAACGAAAATTTAGCATTGAACTCACTATAGCCCACATATAGTAAGAGATAGATGCACGTCCCACGTATGATGCCAAAATCATGTTTTATTATGTTACAAATCCAACACAGGATTTGTGACTTTAAGCAAACAAGAAGTAAATGGAGTCTGGAGTGTATAGCACGTGCAACACTTAATAGCAAGTCCGCAATTAGCATTTTCTTGCATGGTACGAGGTGTTGGATGTGTGTGTGAGTGTCGAGTAATTTCTGATCATTTAAAAAACTGATACACATAGGCCAATGAAGACATTTTTAGTGAAAAGGGGGAGAAACGTTTTATTTATATAAGTAAACAACTCTCGGTTAGGTTAGAAGATGCATTATGTAACTTTGTTTACACTAATTCTCGCAATCTCGCACATGGTAAACAGAGACAATTAATTACAGAACGCAAATTCAAACAGCTCCTTAATATCTTTCAACCTCAAGTATAGATAAATTGATCAAAAAAGAGTAAAAGACTTAGACGTCTTGTGAATAGATGTAAAAGACACTTAAATTAGGTTAAGAGATAAATATGAAACTTTAGTTGACCCTTAGGCTTAGCTGCTATGAAATTGATTATCAAAAAGTGAGATACTGAGAATCTAACATTCATAGATGATTGACATATAATCATTTACAGAACACAAATCCGAACACCTCTCAATATTTTATAGCCTCAAATTTTCAACCATGCGTGTACAAGTAATCATGATATAAAAATTTAACATTAATCTCACTATAGTATATATATAGAAACAAATAGATGTACATCCCGCGTGATGCCAGAATCATATATTATCATATTACAAATCACACACAAGGTTCACGACTCTAAGCAAACAAAAATTTAATGGAGTGTATAGCACGTGCATAATTTAATAGCAAGTCCGCAACAAAAAAAAGACATTTTAGAGAAAAAAGGGAGACACGTTTACAAGTAAACAAACTCTCAGTTAGGTTAAACGAGAAGTCGAGAAGGCACATATGACATACTTAACTTTATTTGCCCTAATTGTCGCAATCTCGCATATGGTAAACGGAGATAAGAAAAATCTAACATTAATAAATGATTAGCAGATAATTAATTACAAAACGCAAATTCAAACACCCCCTTTTTTATATCTTTCAACCTCAAATGATCAGCTACATATGTGCAAGTATAGTTTCAATAATTTAACATTAAACTCACTAGAACATTGTACAAATCACCATCTTTTATGCATGTATAAGTACAGTTGTCGATAGTAAATGCACAAAAACGATTGCAAGCTTATTCTCAAACACTATATTGTATCAATGCAACAAATTTACCAAAGTAAAAATAGCGTGAGGATAAGAGCAACCGAACCTTCAATCACGAAACCAAACCCTCTTCAAACTTCTTCAACATGTCACAGTTAGGCATCGGAGGCTGAGAACCCCAATTAAACCGTTGTCTCTCCATCCGACAATTATGAGATAAAATCGACAAATACTCATGCTCAATCCTTCCTTCAAGCCGCACCCTTTCATCACTATTTGGCGGATAAGTTTGCTCAAAGTTTCTTGATTTCACAAAAAAAGGAACCCCTTTTTGGGTAAGCAACCTATGCTCATAACTATAAGTCCTCGAAAGCGAATAAACCGGATCATTCGACGACGAGAAAAAACTCAAATACAGAATCAAAAGCACCGGTAACAACTGAAGCAACGCCCTTATGTTAAACCCCTCACCCCCATTATTAGTATTCCCCGTTTGTGTTTGTGTTTGTGTTCGCGCCCTCGTCCCATTACCAAAATTAAACCCGTTAAACTGCGTAGTCGCCCTCGGATTCATCCCACCGAAAAAGAAGTTCCTAAAAATCTCCTCAGCATCAACATCACCCTCATAATAAAACCCGTTAGTATTACCCCTACGCCTAGTCGGTGGCATATAGCTAATTGGCTCCTCGGATCCCATAACATTATACTTTTTCCTACTCTCTTCATCACTTAAGCACTTAAACGCTTTCGACACTTTCTTAAACGCCTCCTCAGACCCCGGCGCCTTATTCTTATCAGGATGAACCTTCAATGACAACTTCCGATACGCTTTCCTAATATCCTCCACACCACAATCTTTACTCACACCTAAAATATCATAATAATCTTTCTTCCTCCTAATCTCCCACACAATAGTCATTTGTTCATTAGTCCCTAAACTAGACCCATTTCCCAACCCATTAACCCGACCCGACCCATTACCCGAAACCTTACTTCGGCCACCAGAACCCTCTCCGGCACTGGCAACATTTTCCGGCGACTTTGAAGAACCATTTTTCTCATCAAGATTCTTTAACAGATCATCAATTTGCAATAAAGGGTCTAATCTTTTAGCCTTAGTAATAAATTTCAAAGCTTTAACACGATCACCTAACCCTAATGCATCTTTACCAATTTGCAAACATTTTAAAGCTTCATCTTTATTACCATCCATGATCAGATTAGTGAAATTGAGCCAAAAGGGTATCTGAATATGTGACTTTTAGATCGAATTATGGTGATTTGAAGGATAATCTTGAACTGAAGTGATACCTTGAAACCCTAATTTTGATGGATGAAAATTGGGGAAAATTGTTGGGGAGTGAAATTGAGGTGATTTTGGAACTGGGTTGGTGTTTAATTGGATTATGATGGGTTAATTTGATGGAATTGGGTTTGTGATTGAAGAATTGTTCCTAAGATGGTTTTAGGAACTCATCATATTGGGGGAAGAAGTTTGGTGTTACAGAGTTGTAGAGTAGATTTTTCTACAATACACTTGTCACGTGACTTCCCTCCTCCTCCTCCTTTTGATGACTTCCCTCCTAGTTAATGAAAGACATGTTGTAACACCCCAATTAGAAATATGTAAACAGAACAAAGTTGGGGTATTACTTTCGGGTAACGCAGTCACAATCATAAATAACGATATCATAACAATCCGTTTCAATAAAAACATATCATTTGAATTATAAATAAGCACTAAAGTTCAAAAAGATTTTTTAAACATCATACGCAGCGAAAATAAAAGACATAATTCAAAAGGGGTTTTTCGAATGATAAGTGATAGTAAAAAGATAGTAAAAAGTAGATAGATAGTAAAAGCCGAAAGCCATCGATAATCTTCATGCCACTCCCAGTGCTAGTACAGTATGCATCAATTACCTGAGATAAAACATGCTTAAAAAGTCAACACAAAGGTTGAGTGAAATCCATAGGTTTAAAAATAAATAGTTGAACACAAGATTTTCAAGTCTGGAAGATATAAGTAACAAATACATATATCAGGTAAGCGTCAAACAGTTGCTAAGCTCATGACACGCAAAACGTTAACCGACAACAAATAACATTGGCGTAAGTCGACAGTAACCGCGGAATTCACAATATAATAGTTGCCCTCGAGCTAGATACTTTGCCAGATACCTAGTGATAAATCGAATATAGTACATCACATGCGGACCGGACTTAGTCAACATGGCGGGATGGTCAAATCCTATAGGCCTATATCCCTATATTCGCGCTCACTCGCAAGTGATTAATGGTTCATGATCGAGGGACTTGCTTTCGGCAAGTTCGGTACTTAGCAATATCATCTTAGTCAGGAATAACATACATTTAAACAATTGTGTTCATAAAAAGTAAATAGCATGTATCTCCCCCATGGGTTTATAAACAATTTAAAAGTAAAGTGGGGCTATGAATCACACATTAGTAGTAGTAGAGAAACAAGATATCACAAATCATCAGATGGTACAGCAGAGCAAATAAACCTCAACACAACCTAATAAGTTAATAGTATGTCTCAGGAATAAACCTCAAAGCGATTTATAAAGTAATACGCATTTGAAATGAAAAGGTTTAGTTTCAATGGCGTTTGGGAGAAATAAACGTTTAAGACTTGTGTGGATACGAGAAAGTTAAAATAATAAAAGTCGACAAGCACAGATGAATACGTAGAAAAGAACGAAGAAAAGAGAGAAGAAATAAGAATAAGAAGAAGGAATAAAATAAGAAAACAAGAAAGAAAACATCAATAGATTGTTTCGGTGTTTTACCCATTTCCCAAATAGTTGATAAAACGTTATGATTTAGGAAGAAAACGTATAAGTTATAAAAGGTTTTAGATATTAAATAGTAATAAACGATTAAGTAATAAAATGTTTTATCGAAATTTGAACATAATGCGTCCGTTTATAAAGCATTTTCAAGTCGTTACGACTCTTGAATATAAGTTTTATCGCATTTTACAAGTTTATATATACATAATTGGACACTATTATTCGCATAAATATTAGTTGTCAAGTTTATCGACCATTTTGTGTATGTTCGGGTCTAAATATGTCAAACTCTTATGAGTCTAACATACTCTTTCATCTCATGTACCAAAATTGTCCATAAGTTCCATCGACTAATATCGTAAATCCAATAACGTCCAATCCTCAATCCAAGCAAATGCATATATCTAAGTCCAAGTCCAAATCATATCCCATATTGTCCAAACATTTATCCGAAACAACAATCGATAACAAATAAATAAATAAATAACGGAAAAATAAAATAAACGACCAAATAAATATAAAATTGACTCGAGGTTTTCTAACCTCGAGTATGACACGGCTGTGACAAATGGTAATTTTCACGTTGTTAATTAATATTATATGAGTATTAATTATTTTTAAGCCAAGCATTTCTATGCGCATTTGCATGTTTCTAAGTGTTTTTGAGCATTTTCGGGAGCTGTCCCGCATACTGTAGCTTACAGTCACTGCAGAAAAAGTATATTTTTGTCAGTAAGCCTAAATTATCACATTTCTGATAGTTACTGACAAGTTTCGTAATTTACTGAGAACTTTCTCGCATTTTTCTGAAAAACAACCGCACGCGCGTACCGACAGCACAGTACATATGGTAGCAGTCAAATAAATATATTTTTGAGTCAGTAATGACATTTTATTACATTTCTGAAAAAAACGCGGATAAAAACTTTATTTTACATAAACGTGTCCAAAAACGTCAAAACGGGACTTTACGGTCGCGTTTTAAGCTCCAACCGACACACGATACACCAACGCGGGTAAAAAATTAATTCACCCTCCCCTAGTAATACATACAACCGGCCATATACATATTTCACCAAGAGAAGACAAAAATTGTTCCACTAACTCATAATAATCATATATATAATCCTATATTTCCCTAAATGTTACTACAACCAAATACACTTATCCATTAAGCACCTAGCTACTTTCCTTGATCATTTTCTCTTCAAAACCCACGATCCATCTTCAAACTCCATCATCCATAATTTTTCATTGAAGTTCAAGATAATCAAAGTGTGTATTAAAGGTTTTTGGGTTATTTGGAACTTGGTTTGGTTAAATTTGGTGAAGCTTTGGGTGTTTCTTGTCCCTCCTAGCCTCGTTAACTACATAAGCATTGTAAGAATTCATAAAAAATTTCAAATCTTGTTAATCTCTTGTTCATTTGATGTCTAATGATGTTTAAAAGTGTTAAAAGTATATATTTTGTTGATTTGAAAAAAGCTAGGGCTTGTATGGTATTATATAGTGCTCGACATTTTTATGGTTTATGAGTTAGTTTATAAATTTCTTGCTTGTGTGGTAAATCTTGTTACATATAGTGTTAGTTTGATGATACAAACACTAGTTACGGTTTTTACGTGAAATTAATCAATATATAAACTTTTGTGAACATATGCATGAATCGGCCAAACTAAAAATAAAAGATTATTGGGGTTTTGAAAAACATAAAATTTTGGCTCTAATGGTGAAATGGTGGAAAAATATTATCAAGTGTTTATTTGGAATAGATTGTTTAATAAGCCACAAGTTATAGAAAATAACTAGTAAAAAGGTGAAAATAAGCCAACACATGTAATATGGGTCGAATGGACTAAATTTTAGTCATAGTTGACTATTTGACTAAGTAGCTTATTTATTAGAGCTTATTTAATAAGTATAAAGTTTGTTTGGTAACTAATAATCACTAATAAGCACTAAATAATGACAAAATGGACCAAACTAAATTTTTGGCCAAAAAGCCCATGAGTTTACTGTTGGGCCGAAGCCCATGAAGAAAATTGTAGTTTTGACTTTTTGACCAAACGAACCCAATGAGTTAGTTAAATGATTTCTAGAAACGCGTCGATAAATACGTTATAACTAAAAATGTGTTTTGGGCTAACATTGGCTATTGGGTTATTTCACTAGTTTTCGGCCCAATGAACAACTAAAATGACGAAATTGATTTTCGGAGTATTTTCCGACTCGCTGTGGTTGTTAAAAGTTAACGAAACGATAAATATAACGAAAACTAATTTTGGACTTATTTCGAGACGTTTAGTCTCCGAAAGGGTAAAAATTGACATTTTCACTAAATTGATATTGAGATTGACTTTTTTTGACTTTTTTACAAAATATTGACTTTGTGTCGAAATCTAATGTTAATACTTAAAAGTAAAGATAACGAATAATGTAACGATGAAAATGTTCACGACGTCTACAAAATATATCACGATCACATTTTTGCACTTGTAACTAGTTAGTGGAATATTTGAGGAAAATTTGCAACACTTGAGATAAATGGAAACGTGGTATAAACGAATGGGTCATGCCCAAATTTCCTAAAAATCCAACACTTAGAATATTTTTGTGAAAACACTTAACTTAAGTAAACTTTATAAGAACTTCTTAACAATGTTTTATTTTACTTAAAATTGTATTATAAATAATAAATAATGTTTATAATATAATAATCCTCCACTAATTTTATTATTTTATTATTTCTCAAAAACCTATTTAATTAATTTTAATCTTAATTAATTAAATAACAAAAGTAATTAATCTAATATATATATATATATATATATATATATATATATATATATATATATATATATATATATATATATATATATATATATATATATATATAACACTTGCGCATTTTAAGCGGTGAATACTAGCACGGATGTTCCGTTACGTATTCCCACCGTACACTTTCACCATGAGCCACTGTCATAAAGACGTCAACGATAAATTGTTTCAAAATATATTTTACCACACAGCAAGCAAGAAATACACGAGCACTAGTCAAGCGTAAACTTTTCAAATAATATGAGGACACATGAGACACGAGTATATTCGCTAAGACTTATCGTACTGATTTAGGTTGTCGGTCGGCGCGGTTGCATTATTTTATTGCGTAGCAGATTGCTGTTATTGAAAGGTGAGTTTATAGCCCCATATTTTATACGATTTTTGCTTTATAAGCTTGGGGTGAGAAACATGCAAAACTGTTTTCATGGACCAGAAATGAATTTTGTTTTTAAGTACACACTAATATGCAGAAACCTAAGTTTGCTGAATCCCATTTTGTGCCCACTATCATCTGCCGTTAATTCCTGTCTAGGAAGCCGTTTGTTATAAATAGATCTATTGGGAGTGACGTCCCCGTTCGGTTGGCTCGGCATAGCCAAGGCGAACGTATACCAAATCGAATAATAGTCTGAGTATCTGGGGATTAACACTCGCGGGCACCCTTATTTAATTGCTAACGCCAGGCAGGCGTGCTGCGTTGTCATAGATCGGTAGGATGAGGCTTAGTGTTTGCATAGCTGAGTAGTGTGTATCTGCTGAATTGTTTTTATGATATTGCTATTGGTCCATATGTGCTATTTACTTAAACCTATGAACTCACCAGCGTTAGCTGACTTTTAGCATGTTTTTCTCAGGAAACTGAGGTGCGTTAGCCGAGTGCAGAGCATGGCGATGGTCTTAATAAGTGATGGAAATGTTTTTAATGCGTTTACTCTGACAATTGGACCTTTTATTTAAATGGGCTTCATTTTCATCTGAAATGGATTTTATGTAACGCTACATGACTTGACTCATGTAATATATTTTAAAACGGATTTTCAATCCGTTCCCTATATATCTTGTGTTGTGATTATCTATTCTGTAGCACCCCAAAGTGTATGCTTCCGCGAATATTGTGATTTTGGGGGTGTTACAACGGCCGAGACTCCCGTGAGTCTCGACTAAACACAACTCGACACTCTAAACTCAATGACCATTGTCGTGACTCCCGTGAGTCACGGCTCAACACCATTCGAACCTAAGTGGTTCTCGGCCCAAACACACTCATCCAAATCCAACACCAATCCAATCCAAACAAACATAACCACAAAACTAATCCTAAACCTTGGCCGTGACTTACCCCGAGTCACGGCTCACACCCCGTCGAGCCTAGGAGGCTCTCGGCTTCCACTTAACCAAACCAAATCCAAACACAACCACAAACTAACTACTAATAATCAAATTTCCCACATGCCGTGACTTTCCACGAGTCACGGCTCGACTCAAATGAGTCTCAACACTCGGCTAAGTCCAAACCCTAGACCAAATCTGAAACCAACTCATCAAACTTCAACATAACATAACCAAATCTAATCCTAAGTCTAGCCGTGACTCACCACGAGTCACGGCCCAACCCGAGGTGGGTTTATGACTCTCGGCCGAACCAAAACACACCCAAATCCAATCCAGATATCCTAACTGAGCCACAAACAAATGAAATCAATGTCAACAAAGCTAAAAACATCAAAAACTATCACAACTCACCCGGAGTCAACTCGACTCGCGAGTTGACTCGGACCGAGTCGCGGCTAAAACAAGTAGATCCACACGAGATTTGATCAAAACAAAAGGTTTTAATAAAAGTTTTGTAATAGAAATGGTTTTATCAAAGTTTTAAGAATTAGGGTTTCGGTTTTATAAAAATACGAAGGGAGGGGGGTTGCATGAGTGAGTTACCGAGAAGAAGAGGGTGAAAGGGGTGGTGGTGATGGTCTCGCGGTGGCGGTGAGGCTGAGGTGATGGTTTTCGGTAACAAACAAGCTCCGATTGAGCTCAAACCTTCCAGAACACAATAAGAGGCCTCCGATCTACGTGTGGGTGAAGTTTGGAGGTTCGTCGAAAAAATTTCCAGCGACGGCGGAGGTGGCGGGCGGCGGTGGTGATGAGTTTTCCGGCGAGAGGGGTAGAAAGAGAGATAGAGTGGTGTAAGTGTGTGTGTTTTATTAGTGAGGAGAGAGAGAGAGAGAGAGAGAGAGATGTGTAGAGAGAGAGAGAGAGAGAGAGAGAGAGAGAGGAGAGAGAAGAAGAGGAGAGAGAGAGAGAGAGAAAATGGGCGTTTTATAAAAATGAGATAGACCATTTGTGTGCAAACAAAAGTGAAGGGGGTGTTAGTGTAAAAAGAGTAATGGGGTAAAAAGAGAGTTTTTATCAAACTTTTAATATATTCAGTGCGGGACCCATTTAACGTACCAAACGGACTCGAAAATTAATGAAACTTGCGCCATTGTTCTCGAAATAAATTTTCCAATAAATACGAGTATAAATACACATAACTTTCTCGAAGTTAATTTTATTTGGCAAATCGATTTGTTTCGTGCTTTCTAGGTTGTGTTGGCTCAATAAAGAGATAATGTTCTCGTTTCTCAAGATATCTCTCGTTTCTCAAGTTCAAATAAGTTCAGGAAAAAATTTAAATGCTCAGGTGATGCAAAAATAAATATTTGGCTAGTGTAAAATGTTTTGGAAAATTACCGGGTGTTACACATGTATTTGATGGAATGTTTACAAAAGTAATACTCTCTTAATAATAATAATTACGGGTAATTGTTTGTGGTAAAATTAGAATTTAGCAGGTAGATATGATATTTAATTGATGTTAAGTGTAATTGGTATAATTTCTTAAAATATTGTGCATTGAGAAATTGAACAATTAATATGTGACGCGAAAGTACTCTTTTCAATTATTTCAACCCATTATTCGCGCACAACGATTTATAGGCTTAGTTATCTAGAGTAAATTTGTATGTATAGGTTGGTGTGAAGTAAGTGAGAGTGAGGAAACTTAATGGTAGTTATGTATTTAAATAAGAAATAGATTACATTATTTTTATAAGTATGTATATTAAGTATTTTGATAAACATCATGTATTTTTTGTTCTTGTTTTGACATTTCGCTTCATATAGAAAGTACCTTTAAAGAAAATTACCGCATACATTTTGTTAAAAAAAATGTACAAGATGATAAAAGTTATGGGTCACAATTCGTATTGAAATGTTATAACATAATCCTAAAACATTTTGACGGGTTGAGAATGTCAACCCAAACATGACCCCCTGTAACCACAACCAAATCCGTTTTATTGTTGTGTTGATAACAAGTCGTATTTTATGATGGGTGGAATTTGTTTACAAAAACAAACACTTTATATGATTCAGATTCAGATTTTTTGGTATCTTATTCACAATAAGATGGAATCAGATTCAGACATTTCATCCACAGATTCAGATTTAGATATGCGAATCAGATTCAGATTCAGAGCCTCTTAATAAACAAACAACACCTAAATTTGTATTTTTAAACCGCGAATGTCAATTTTTATTCCCTTTTAGTTCAATGGTTCGAGATGTTTTTATGAAAAAAATGTGACATAATAGATATGGTAACAGTTAAAACAATATCATGCACAATTTGTCTATGATAACTTTTGGTTCGTTCTAAATTGATTGAATACTAAAAACAAAATACCCGTGAACCGACCTGCAAAACACTGATTTTTGCAAATACCAGGCCAACCCGCAAAGCATCTGCCTAGTGCGGGTTGGTTCCGATTTCCGAGTAGTGAAATAATTCCTGGGGTTAATACCTACACATGTTACTAAAGTTAGCAAAAAATTTGATTTAGGTTACTATACTTTTTTTTTGTTGAATTAGGTTACCCATGTATACGGTTTGTTGAATTAGGTTACCCATGTTACAAAATGGTCCTTGTCGTTAGTCGGGCGTCACGGAATTAGTCCCTAGACCACTATTTTGGTTAGTTTGACCGTTTTTCGTCACAGAATTAGTCCCTAGACCACTATTTATAAAAAATAATTTTTTTCGAAATTAATTTTTTTTTCAAAATTAATTTTTTTCGAATTCAAAATTAATTTTTTTCGAAATTTAATTTATTTCGAAATTAATTTTTTTTTAAATAATTTCGAAATAAATTAATTTCGAAAAAAATTATTTTTTATAAAAAAATTAATTTCGAAAAAAAAATTAATTTCGAAAAAAAATTAATTTCGAAAAAAAATTAATTTCGAAAAAAAAATTAATTTCGAAAAAAAATTAACCGAAATACGGTCTAGGGACTAATTCCGTGACGAAAAACGGTCAAACTAACCGAAATAGTGGTCTAGGGACTAATTCCGTGACGCCTGACTAACGACAAGGACCATTTTGTACTTAAAATCTAACGAATGTTGACGCAAGTAACCTAATTCAACAAACCCGTATACATGGGTAACCTAATTCAACAAACCGTATACATGGGTAACCTAATTCAACAAAAAAAAAAGTATAATAACCTAAATCAAATTTTTTACTAACTTTAGTAACATGTGTAGGTATTAACCCATTTCCGAGTAGTGAAATAATTCTTGCCTCTAAAAACTATTTGTATATCACTACCCTAACCTACCTAGAAAAACCCCTAAAAGGTACAACTACAAACAAACGGTAAAAACATTCTCAAATCATTCACCTGCTCAAACAAGAAGCTAGGGAAAAAACAAAGATTACACCATGTTTATACAAAATCGCATCATTAATCCAATCAATCTAATTAGTTTTGAAACTTCTATTCCTATTAAGTATCCAAGAGTGATAAAGTTTCAGTCATCAATTACTATTATAGTATCATTTTGTAGGTGGCAAATCAAAACACATGATTTTAGTATCTCCATATGATCCAATTTGTGATTTGAATAACCGCATCAAAACACGATTTTGCCATAAGTATCCAAGAGTGATAAAAGTTTCACTTATCAGTTACAATTAGAGTATCATTTCTAGGTGGCAAATGAAAGCACACGATTTCAATATTTCCATATAATCCAATTTGTGGTTTGAATAACCGCATCAAAACATGATTTTGCCAATTGATTGAAAGGTACAAACTACCAAATCACTCCACTTGATTAGGCTTGACATATCGTTGAGATATTGATTCAAATCCCGCCATATTTCCTTAATGGGCACACCTTCTCATAGGGAGGGTATCCAATCATTGAATGCATCACTGGCTTGTACGGTGCGCATCGCGAGTTATACGGTTTGACCAAACCTTCCCTGATGTGACAACATAGAGAGGGTATGTATAACACATCCCTTCCTTAATAACTTTTGTAAAGTTTAAACACTCCATTAACAATGTATTTTGAAGAAACGTAAAGCCTTTCAACTTTAGTGAAATAAAAATTTAGCCCCTCAACTCATTTAACTTTAAATTTATACTACCCTTTAAGTTTAATAAAATTCAAATTAACCCTTAAAACCAATATTCTTAATTTTAATATCAAACTAACTCAAAAGAAAGTTTTGTATGTCCAATCTAATATGAGAATCACGTGAATCATATTTAGTGTATTGTTTGAGTTTTAGCTTTGGTCACAAATTGCTGGTATACACTTTTATGAATAAAGCTAAAATTGAAGGAGAATGATACTATTTTAGTTTATCTTAGACCATCCGTAATGGTGGTCTCCCCTTGTTCGCACGTGGTGACCATTACAAAGCTTTAAGGCCACGCGTGGTGATGTGGACTTGGTTTGGTTAAAAAGAAACAAATAATCAATTAATTCATTTTATTCAATAAATATGAATATGTATGGATGAAACGAGATTAAATAAGTATAAATATGAATATGAATGATGCGAAAAATATATGAATATGGATAAACTTTAACCTAGAGGGTGGTTATAAACTCAGGTGGTTGGGTTTCGGTCTAATCTGGTTGAGGCTAAAAAACCACACTTGAACTCGACCCTATTAAGAGCTCGGTTTGGTCGAGTTCGAGTCTAGTCGGGGGTCAATTCAGGTCGAATATGTTTAGGTTCGGGTCAACTAGAAAAGGAGTAATAAGATAAATAATTATCTAATACACTCAATCAGATTAACGCAAACCCAAATTAGTCAAACATATCAACATCCGACCCTGATTAGCATTCAAGTTGCCACAACTAACCTAATTCGCGTTGGTGTCAGGTCGGGTTTTTTTTTAACGAGAAATGATACACTCATAAAAAGATTTTCACAAAACAATCCACAAATGAGGTGGCGTAGAGTGATTGGCGTATTTTTTTTATAACTTCTCTATCTTCTCTCTTATTAAGCCAATTACTTCATGTCATTGTTTTATGAAATTTTTTTGCGGGTGTATCATTTCTCTTTTTTAAAAGTGTTTTGCTAACGATTGCCCACCGGGCAATACTTAAAGGCACGTTAAACAATACATCCTTTTCATATTTAAAGTAAAAATGCATTTAATGCACAATAAATGACCATACAAATTAACTTAAATATATGTCATTTTTTATTTAATAAAGCCCAAATTTCCTTTTTAAAACCCATGCCCTTAGTAGATCCGGATCCGAGTATCCAACCCTTTAGAAAGAATTGTACAAACACACCCTAAAAATTCAAATCATTGATTCACCCACAAAAACAAACATGGAACTGCAAAACCCTTGAAAGAACCGGCGGCGGTAAGACTGTTTTCTGATTCTTGTTTCTTATTTATTTATTTTTTTAATATTTGATAGGAATAGATATTTCATGTGAAACCCTTTTATAGCATTAAGAATTATGGATATGGTGGAACATCCTTTACTTGATACTGTGTTTAGCTGTGTTATGCCTTACATACACGACGGCGATGACCGTAACTCTCTTTCTTTAGTTTCTCGTAAGCTGTATGAACTTGATGGTATTACGCGTAAGCAAGTAACTGTCCATGTGCATTACCTCCGAAACCCGTCTCGTTTAAGCCAAAGATTCCCTAATATCGAGTCGTTAACAGTTATAGGGCTTTTGTTGGAAAGTCATTTTCCAAGGTATAGAATTAGCCCATGGATTCTAGAATTAGTTGTTTCTTTCAAGCGCTTGAACGCACTTTGTATCCGTGATATGCATGTTGATGATGAGGATCTTGAGCTATTGGGGAGCACACGTGGTGAAGATTTAAGGGTCTTGAAGATTGAAGTTGGTCTTTGGAATGGTGTTAGTGAAAGTGGGTTAGTGCACATCGCTAAGTATTGTAATCAATTGAGAACATTTTGTTTCAAAGATAATTATATTTTGGGATTCAAGTTTGGGAATTGGTTTCATGAAATGGCTTTGCATAACAAGGTTATTGAGTCGTTACATTTTAGTACCACCTTTGATCATATTGATGTGAATGATCTAACACTTCTTGCCAAAAACTGTAGTCAATCTTTAGTATCTTTGAAGATTAGTACATGTAGTCTAAGTCAACTAGGAGAAGCCTTTAGACATGCTGTTAGGTTGGAAGATTCCGATGGTGCTTATTTTGATGAAGATGATGAGTATGTTGGTTTTAAGTTCCCCCCGAATATGCGTTGTTTAGGTATATATGACTTGCCTGTAACTTCATGTCCGTTTGTACTCCCTCTTGTGAATCAGCTAAGGGAATTAAATCTTGGGTGTGTATGATTTGTGCTGAATGGAATGGTTCAGCACTAAGTGCTGAATCGGTCAGCATTCCGAGTGTTTGTTAAACACTCGGAATGCTGACCGATTCAGCACTTAGTGCTGAATCATTCCACTTATAATTTGCTACTGAATCATTCTGATTGCTAGATGAATCAAAAAAGGTTGCTGCTACTCTTTCTTTTTTATTATTCCTTTGTTCTTTTTAAGATTTTTAAACCGATTTGTTTTGTTTTTTTTTAATTCGACCATTGTATCCGAATGATAAAGATAAAACGGTAATTTTTTATCATTCAGATAACTCATTCAGAACCGATATCAAACACACAATTTTCATTCAGAACCAAGTCATTCAGAGCCTTTGAACCATTCAGACTTCAGAATCATTCAGCACTAAATCATTCTGTGTTATCAAACACAGCCTAAATCTTCATTGTATGAATTTGGAACCTAATTGCCAGTGTTTATTGATTGAGAGATGTCCCAATTTGGAAGTTCTACATACCATGGATATATGTGGAGACAGGGGATTGCAAGTTATTGGTCAGGTTTGCAAAAAATTGCGCAAACTTTCCCATCTAGGGAGGGTGACTCACATGGGACTGATTTCTCTCGCACAAGGATGTTGTAATTTGGAATACTTATATATTACACTCACATCTATCACAAATGAAGCTCTGGAGTATATAGGAACTCATTTGAAGAATTTGGGTGATTTGGATATGATTTTGGGTAAACAAGATGGTATAACAGATTTACCGTTGGAAAATGGGGTTCGAGCTATGCTAAATGGTTGCAACAAACTCGAAAGGCTATTTTGTTACACCCCGTGCCCGCTTAGACCAAAAACTTTGAACTTTTACGCGGAAACACTTAACTTTTACGGACATCCTGTTACTCTTTCGACCATTTATAAAAATCCAAAAACATTTAGACCTTCAGACTATTTTTAAATGAAACTAGACTCAATTACCTTCAAAACGACGAGTGGCGCGACCCGTAACGACTTACGGTTTAAAAGATATGATTTTTCGAAAATCGCCAAAATCTGAAAATACCTCCCAACTGCCCCGGTTGAGATCCCAGCCGCCGGTTGGGCTTCTCAGAAAATCGCCAAAATCTGAAAATACGTCCCAACTGCCCCGGTTGAGATCCCAGCCGCCGGTTGGGCTTCACAGAAAGTCCCAACCGCCCTGGTTGGGGGTCTGCAATGCCCATTAACTTCCGTTTCTAGCCCTTTTTCACGATATACAACCCATACCACATCCGTATTACATCAAACTTAACCAAAATCATTACTTTAACATACTAAGCATGTTCCATAGACACTTGACCCGTTTACAACCCAAAATGGGTACATTCATACTTAATCCAAACGCCCCTTTTTACTTTGACTATAAACACTTCAAACACACTTTAACATACCAAATGACTACCAATTCATTATACAACTCTTGGCACACAATTTGACGCTTGTCTACTCATTACAAAACATTACTTGACTCACGGGGGTACAAACTTTACACTTGAGCTCGGTATCTACCTAAGCTCTAATTTCTTACCAATCTTCTAATATCACATAACCAACCCTTTATCCTTAGTCCAAGCCTTCCATGATAGCATACAAACCTACAAAATGGTTAGACAACTAAACCATAAGCACAAAGGCTTAGTAAGTAAAACGATAATAACATACCATCATACTTCAATCAAACATATAAGCATCAAATATATCTAAACACTTACTTAGCGGCTCAACATTCTAATTCTTACTTTAACACATAACATCAACTTACTCTCACAACCAAAATCATCACTTAGATCACATTCATCATAGCACATAAGCACATCTCAAGTCTCTTATTACTAACCACAAAACATACATAACACATATATGTTAGAAATCCATATAACACATGCCATCATCATTTTACTTACCTTATCTCCAAGCTAAGCATATCAAAGCATCATCATCATCCTTATAACCATCATCATCATCATCATCACCCTATGTCATAATCACCATAAATACAAACACTTGAACACATAACCAAATAACTATAACAATGGTTAATCTAACCATATCTCATCTCTAAACACCTCTAATCATCACATAATCATATATTGATTATATGATAATCAAACCCAGAAATCACTAACTTAAGAGAGATTACTTACTTGATGTAGGAGTGGTTAGTATAAAATTGACTCTTAAATGGTAAGCTTAAATCCTTCATTACTAGCATCATCAAGCTACTTCCTTTCCCTCCTTTTTCTCTTGAACCGAACTTCACATACACACCTAAGAAAATGGTGGAATTCTTTAGAGAATGATAGATTTATCTATACTTAGGTGTTAGTTTGGCCATATGGCAATTGTGGCCCTCAAGTCCTTTTCTTTATACTTTGGCCACATCTAACCTTATAGCACATTAACCACTTGGAAACTTTGGTCCTTGAAGTCCATTTCTTTTCTAGTTATGACACATAATATTCTTCATAACTTTATAACTCATTATTTGACTATCACTTTGACTATCGGGTTTGACCACTACGCAACAATTGTTGACTGGCCAATCACGTAAAGTCCTTAATCCATTTTCATCTAGGGTGGGGTCCAAGTACCTGGGAAACGGGTCTAACATATTTATCAGCCTTTGTCCTAGAGGATTGACGTATATGGGATTGGGGTACATTGAAAAGTATGGTCATAATCTGAAATATCTCTTTTTAGAGAATATAGGAGAATCTAATGCAGGACTTGTGGAATTATCCAAGGGGTGCCCGAAACTGAGGAAACTAGAAATAGAGAGTTGTCCATTCAACGAGCAATAAATTGCTTCTTATGTGTTCAAGATACGTTCTTTAAGGTATTTGCGGGTTTTTTATGAACTTAGGAATTTGGTGAGCACTCGTCTTGATTATGAAGAATCAAGATGCATTTATCCATATTTATAAGTTCGAAACATTGGTTTTCGTCATTTAGTTTGCAATCCTTTGTTAGTTTTGCTATTAATATTAGTCGTTAGTGTCGGTGCTAATTAGCCTAGAACAGGGTAAAGATAATCAATGACCTAACTACGTACCAATAAATGGTTACCGGATATCACTTGGAATCGTGTTATCACTTTTCAAAGTAAACTATTCGACCCTATTGCCTGGGTATCACGAATATCTACTTGGGATAAGACAAAAAGTTTGTTATTGAATTAGGCACAAATCAATAACCCTTGCGCATCCAAGTGTTTATGTTTTTTATATATCTCTGTCATGCATAATTCGATCTTCCTATTTATAGGAGAATACTCATAGCTAGTCAAATGGAATTATGAGGATTAATCAGCCCATTAATCGCCTCATAATTATCCCCATTATAGCCAATAGTGGTTACATGACCAATTAAACGTGGTCATAAATGCAGTTTTAACTGCCACTTGAATGGGTCAGAGTGGTTACATACTCATTCCAGCAGTACTAACTTAGTACTAGCAGTAGTAACTCTGCTCCAGCAGTACTAAGTTAGTACTAGCAGTAGTAAATCTGTGAAGGGTTGAACCTTCTAATGAGTTACTTCCAACCACTATCAGAGTCAAGGTAATCAGGGACTTAATGGGTGTACACTCCGTACCTCCAAACCCATTTCCAAGTACGATCATATCCCTCAATTGAACTAAATTTCCAACAATCCTCCCCAATTTAGTACAATTCCTTTTTGCATGAAAATTAAACATTAAACAAAACAAGTGCATAAACAAAAATATCCTGAGGATTGAATTTTCGTCTTAGTACATTACACGTTCAAAAATTTGAGAATCAGGGTGTTCGAAGATTTGAACCCTTCAACCCATTTGAATACCTGAAAATAAAATACACACAAGTTTTCAAACACTTAAACGCTCCTGACACTATACAAGCCATGTGTCCATATCCAATTCATAAATGTTGTAAGAGCCAAAATTCCAAAGCTCCCTGAAGTAGCAAAACTTCAACATTCACATAGGTGGTTCCTCTTTATTCATGCTCCTACTTAGCATTTTTTCAAAGAAATTAACCATTAAGAAGTAAAGACTCCATCCTCCTTTCTAGCAGGTTTCGAGCACAACCTTGGGATGATTGTAAAACATGTGCTCCAGTCCATTGAATGTTCAGCTTTCCACATTGAACTCAGCTCCCAAGTTTCCTCAGGAGGGAGTTGGGTGTCTTAGCATTCAGTGACTAAGTTGGACCTTAAACCCATCCTTTTAGCAGACTTTAAAACTAAGTCTCTAGCCAAACCCTTCGTCAAGTGATCAGCTAAATTTTGCTGAGATCTAACAAACTCTATAGATACCACCCTATTCATGATAAGCTCACGAATCATGCTATGCCTAACACCTAAGTGTCTAGACTTCCCATTGTACATCTGGCTATAAGCCTTTGCCAATGTAGCTGCACTATCACAACGGATAGAAATAGGTGCTATAGGTTTAGGCCACAATGGAATCTCAAGAAGCAAGTTTTTCAACCATTCAGCTTCTTTACCAGCAGCTGCTAAAGCCACAAATTCAAATTCCATTGTTGAACTGGTGATGCAAGTTTGCTTCTTGGATGCCCAAGAAATTGCACCTCCACCAAGTAGGAATACCCAACCACTGGTAGACGAATTGTCTTCAGTGTTACTGATCCAACTTGCATCAGTGTATCCTTCTAATACTGAAGGATAACCAGTATATGAGAGACTATAATCCATAGTCTTCTTTAGATACTTCAGTACCCTTTGAACTGCTTGCCAGTGATGAGCACTAGGATTACTAGTATACCTGCTTAGTTTACCCACTGCAAATGCAATATCAGGCCTGGTATAAGTCATGGCATACATCAGGCAGCCAATCACCCTAGAATACTCAAGTTGAGATACAGCTTTGCCAATATTAGGCATCAACTTCTCAGTTGTATCCATAGGAGTACTCACTGGAGTACAATCAAAGTAATTAAATTTTTTTAGTACCTTCTCAATATAATGAGACTAAGAAATTGATATACTATTACTTTCATGTTTGATCCTTATACTAAGGATAACATCAGCCCCCCCAATGTCCTTCATGGAGAACCTTGATGACAAAAATTCATTTGTCAGGCTAACCTGATTTTGGTCAATGCCAAAGATCTGCATGTCATCAACATATAGACAAATGATAACTCCTTTACCAGATTCACCAAATTTTCTATACACACATTTGTCAGAATGGTTAAGTAGATAACCACTAGACAAAACCACTTCATCAAATTTTTGATGCCATTGCTTAAGTGCCTGCTTCAGTCCATATAAGGACTTAATCAGTTTACACACCTTGTTTTCATTGCCAGGCAAGATGAAGCCTTGAGGTTGGTTCATATAAACCTCCTCATCCAATTCACCATTCAAGAAAACTGTCTTCACATCCATCTGATGAATAATCAGATTGTGAATAGATGCCAAAGCAATCAGCAATCTTATGGTACTGATACGTGCCACAGGGGCATAAGTATCAAAGTAGTCTATCCCTGACTTTTATTTAAAGCCCTGAATGACTATTCTAGCCTTGAACTTTTCAATAGTTCCATCTACCTTCATTTTCCTTTTGAAAATCCATTTGAAACCCAGAGATTTGCAACCTGGTGGTAGATCAGCCTACACCCAAGTGTTGTTGCCCATGATGGAATCCATTTCATCATTGATTGCTTCTTTCCAGAAAGCAACATCGTGAGACTTCATTGCTTCATCAAATGTTTTAGGATCATCCTCAACATTAAAGCAATAGGAGTGTTGGTCAGAGACCTCATCACTTGTTCCTTCAATTAAGTATAATTGAAACTCAAGTCCAAATGACTTTGGAGTCCTGATCATTTTGCTGTTTCTGAGCTCAGGTTCAGGTTGCTGTACCACAGCCTCATCAAAAACCTCATCAGAAACCTCTGAAACACCAATGTCATTAGTTCTATTTGGAATCCTTTGACTTGGTCTAGGGACTGATGAGAATCTGTTCTCATCAAAGATTACATCCCTTGATTCAATTATTGAGTTAATTGAAACAGACTCATTAGGTTCAATAACATAGAACCTATATGCCTTGGAATGCTCAGCATATCCAACAAAGATGCATTCAATGCTCTTTCACCCAAAGTTTTCTGCTTTGGATCTAGGAGTCTTACAACAGCCCTACAACCCCAAACCCTGAGAAAGTTCAGGTTGGGTTTTCTTTTAGTCCATAGTTCATAAGGGGTAACCTTGTTCCTTTTATTGGGAACCCTATTCAATAAATAGCAAGCTGTTAACATAGCTTCACCCCAGAACCCTTGACTCAGTCATGAATAGGACAACATGGAATTACCCATCTCCTTCAGTACCCTATTTTTCCTTTCAGAGATACCATTTTGCTGAGGAGTATAGGGAGCAGTCGTTTCATGGATTATACCAATAGACTGAAAATACAAGGTATCCATGTACTCACCTCCCCTATAAGTCCTTAATCTTTTGATCAGGGACCCAAGTTGCAACTCAACTTCAGTTTTAAAAACTTTGAATTTATCTAATGCTTCTTCCTTAGTATGTAACAGATAGACGTAACAAAACCTAGAAGCATCATCAATAAATGTCACAAAGTACTTTTTGTTTCCCAATGAGGGAGTGGCATGCAAATCACACAGGTCACTGTGTATCAGCTCCAAGAGCTCAGTCTCACGTTTTACACCCTAAAAAGGTTTCTTAGTTATTTTGGTCATCATGCAAGTTTTACACTTTTCAATGTCCATGTCAAATGCTGGGATTGACCCATCCTTAGACATATCTTGCATCCTTTTAAAATGTACATGGCCAAGTCTAGCATGCCACAGGGTAGAGTCGTTCAGTTTAGAGGTTTACATAAAGGTTGAATTACACAAGGTGTGATTACACAAATAGCCAAAACCTATAAACACACCATGTTTAGATAATACAAATTTATCAGATTCAATAACTTGTTTATATCCATGATTATTCAAAACACTACTTGAAACCAAGTTCTTCCTTATATCAGGAACATGAATAACATTAAACAAAGTTACAATCTTTCCAGAACTAAAACTAAGATCTACACAACCACGACCATGCACCAGGGCTGTTGACTCATTTCCCATGTGAAGAATAGAACCATCATTCAGTGACTCGTAAGTCTTGAACCAGCGTCTATCTTTGCACACATGAACAGTTGCTCCACAGTCAACCCACCATGCAACATCATCATCCTGCACATAGTTAGATTCAGATACGTATGTAACATAATAAATTTAAAGGATTTATTAAACATATTCTGGCCTTTAAGTGAGTTGGCAGAACCACCACTCCCTGAACCACTAGTGCCTAAACCATTAGCTTTACGACCAACCTTAACACCTTTGCAATCCTTTTTAATGTGGCCAGTTTTGCCACATTTCCAACAAGTAGGTGTTGCCTTCTTGTTAGGGTCATCCCTTGTGTTATCATGATGTTTATGTTTGCCCTTCTTGTCATTGTACCTGGTGGAGTTGTTATGTTCCACCATATTGACAACAGATGCACCAGTAGCATTGCTACTATTTGGCTTGTCATTATCCTGCGCCCTGAGGGATTCCTTAATACGTAGATGACTACCCAACTGAACAAGAGTCAGTTTTTCCTTCTTGTGTTTCAAGGTATGCTTGAAATCTTTTCAAGAAGGAGTTAGTTTGTCAATGATACAAGAGACTTAAATAGCCTCATCCATGTTCATTTTATGTTGTGTAAACCTTCCAAGGATACCAAGAAGTTCATTGTATTGTTCCATAACTGGTCTTGAATCAGTCATTTTGTAATTTGTGAAATTACTTACAAGAAACTTCTTACTTGATGCATCCTCAGCCATATATTTGGCATCCAAGGAATCCCATAGTTCTTTGGAAGATTCAACATTCTGATAAATATCAAAGAGAGAATCAGACATACCATTGAGGATTAAACCTCGGCAAATGTAATCATCATTCTCCCATTTGCTCCTCTTCCTAATTTGTTCCACAGTACCCCATCATCAGGAATAGAAATGCTCAGAACATACACCACACTCATGCTTGAAAGCAAGAAGTGCATCTTCTTCTGCCATCTCCTGAAGTCTACCCCTTCAAACTTATCAAGCTTGACAAAGTTTGAAGCCATGTGTTTCATAGCAGCAGCAACCATTGATTATCACAGAATAGTTTACTTTAATTGTTAGTGGTAATTAGCCCAGAACAGGGTGAAGATAATCAATGACCTAACTACGTACCAATAAATGATTACCGAATATCACTTGGAATCGTGTTATCACTTTCTAAAGTAAACTATTCGACCCTATTTCCTGGGTATCACGAATATCTACTTGGGATAAGACCAAATGTTTGTTGTTGAATTAGGCACAAATCAATAACCCTTGCGCATCCAAGTGTTTATGTTTTCTTTATATCTCTGTCATGCATAATTCGATCTTCCTATTTATAGGAGAATACTCATAGCTAGTCAAATGGAATTATGAGGATTAATCAGCCCCATAATTATCCCCATTATAGCCAATAGTGGTTACATGACCAATTAAACGTTGTTATAAATGCAGTTTTAATTGCCACTTGAATAGGTCAGAGTAGTTACATACTCATGCAGTTTTAATTGCCACTTGAATAGGTCAGAGTAGTTACATACTCATTCCAGCAGTACTAACTTAGTACTAGCAGTTAACTCTGCTCCAGCAGTACTAACTTAGTACTGGCAGTAGTAACTTTGCTCCAGCAGTACTAACTTAGTACTAGCAGTAGTAACTCTGCTCCAGCAGTACTAACTTAGTACTAGCAGTAGTAACTCTGTGAAGGATTGAACCTTCTGATGAGTTACTTCCAACCACTATCAAAGTCAGGGTAATCAGGGACTTAATGGGTATACACTTCGTATCTCTAAACCCATTTCCAAGTATGATCATATCCCTCAATTGAACTAAATTTCCAACAGTTAGCACCTTTCTGTTAGACAAGTGTGTGACTTTGCAAGTTTATGTTGTCTCATAATATCGTGTATGTGAAATCACATCAGTTGTTTTGCTATTAGACCCTTAACCATCTCCATTCCAATCGACAAACCAAACGCACCCTGAATATGGTTCTTGAAGTGCCATTAATTACTTAATGTACATTTAACCACTTGTACATTTGCGAATTCTTTTCTCATTTTCCATATCAGTTTGCAGCTTCTGTTTTTCTTTATGGCCAATTTGGAGTCATTCTTGACACTTCGTCTAGTGGTAGATGAATGTTATCACTCGTTTTGATTTGGAATTGGCAATTTCAACCCGTCTAACCTAAAATGGGTCAATTCAGGTAACCTTTTAGCTGTAAAACTATATTGGTAGCTTTGACAATTTATCTAAAACTATGGGTTGGTATGTTTTAATATCAGCTAGTCTAATGATTCAAGTTTTAAATAATTATCTTAAATATAGTGGGATGTACCAATTGATGTTGCTTCTAACCGGGGTTGGACGAATTTGTTGGAGCTGAGATCAAGAATTATACCTCATGTTTAAATAAGATAGCTAGGGGATGGGAAAAAAAAACTTCATTCTGGTATAATATATCGACTGCACTTGGTCCCTTGAATAATTATATTACTGAAGGATATGTGTATTCAGCTAGACTGAATGATGCGTTGATTAAATGGAATCCACAACAGTTATAGTTGAGACTCACTAAATGATCAACTCAATCATTATTTAACCTAACTTGAAATAATTGTTTATGATTTTTTTTCTCTATGCATTATTGATTCTTTTCATGTGCTTATACCTGCAACCCGTCGCTTAAATGAAGCAAATGATTATTGTTGATTGTTGATTATTATCAAGTGTTTCTCATACAATCTGTTTTTGTCATTAATAGTAGTCTCTGGCACACTCCCAAAAGTACGATTGTTTGTAAAGAATTGTTTCAAATTATGATTTCTTTTATCTTTCAGTATTAGTAATTTGTCTCTGGTACACTCCCAAAAGTACGATTGTTTAGATTAAGCTATAATTACTTAAAACCAATATAGATGTTCAAGTCAGATATTTAATTTAGGGAACTCAATAAACACAGTGTTTGTAAAGACTTGTTCAGAAAGTCAAACTGATGAAAAGGGTGGGACTATGATGAAAGGTTGGAGATGATCATGTTAAAAGTAAACTTAAGAAAGTGTTATTAGTAATGTAATATCATAATAAGCTCTACATTTGGATGAAACCATCAAACATAAAAATATTTGACTTTTGAGTCAAACTACTGGCTTTCATCAAATTTCGCTGAGATTTCCATGGAATTGTACCGACAAACATATTTCAGTGATAAGAAACTACCAGAGCCTAACCGGTTTGTATTTTCCATTGTTATGGTTGAGCTACAAACCGTAGAATTTTAAATTCGGTAAACAGTTTAACATGGTAAAACCAAACTGTAGAATGCGATATTGATAAGATACTAAAGTCTAAAAGGTAAAATTGCAAAATGTGACAGCTAGATTTGTTTCTGAAACTTAACTACTTTGTAGAATACATGAAACTGCAAAAGAGTTGACTTCTTAATGAAAAAATGTGTATTTTACATGAAATTAGTTAAGGTTTCATTAGTGATATAGTAGTTATCATAAACAAGTTTTTGAAAGCCTGAAAGAGGTAGGAAATTATAAGTATATATTCCCTCCAAAAATACGGCCCAAGTTGTTAGCCTGTGTGCGTGGCCCAGATAATCCAAAAAGTTGCTTTGTGTGTGCCCCGGATAATCCAATCCGTTTATGCCAATGATAAACGATTGGTTGTACTACAGAAATCCAGAATATTCCAATCCGTTCATGCCAATGATAAATGATTGGTTGTACTACAGAAATCCATAATATTCAGATACGTAACAACTAGGGTTTCAATTTTGGCCATTTTTTTATGTGGCAGAATTTAATCAAGAACGAAGACGTACGATTTCATTCCTGAAATCTGTTTAAGGTGGAATTTCATGGTGTTAGCTTTAATTGTGTTTGATTATGGTCTTGGTAATTTTACTTTTCTATCTTTTGATTATTGATTTGGTGTTTTGTATAATGGGTATGTGTTGTTTCGATCCAACCCTTAATTGTGATCATTGTTATTTGATATAAAGGTATGTTTTTGTTCATATTGGTTTTTTTTTGGTTTTTGAAAATGTCGTTTGATTTGCTGCCTACCATGTGTTTGATGAATTTCTTGAGAATATTTTAGGTTTTACTTTGCTTATGTTGTTTGCAGCTAAGGGTGTTGATAATCTTTGCGGAGTTACTTTGGTTATGCCGTTTGTATCTAAGTGTTGGCGAAATGGATTTTTCGAGTGTCCTTGCAAGTATTTGGGTATTCGGTGCCTTTTTTTTTTTTTGGCAGAGTGAGCTTCTTCAACTCACACCTATGATGGATATACCTGCTTTTAGGGTTCGCTTGCGTTATGCAGTAGTGTTGGAAGTTTACAGATCTAAGCAACTATGTATCTTGCTATGTATCTTGGCTTGGTAACTTTTGTTGGTATCCTTTATTTACTGGTAGAAATAACGGAGGCCGTGATGATGAAATGTAAATTTCAGCAAAAATATGTGTTGGGAATTAAACCTAACAGTACAAACTGATAAGCTTAAGTTGAAGACTGCTGAAGATTACACTAGCAGTACTAACTGACTTAGTACTGTTAGCACAAGATGTTTGTACTGCTTATATTCTGAATATGTATAATAGGATAAGTATAGAAAAGATTTAGTGAATATTCTATTTAGTTAGAGTTATACGAATATTATGCTTAATATAGTTATCTTGTAAAGGACTCCTTGTTCTATAAAAGGAGATCCTAGGTTAGGTTTATGATACAAGTCATAGAGATTCAAGGTTGTGTAACCCTAGTGATAACATAGATCACTTGTATTATTCATTAATAATATTGAATCATTTTGGTTATTCTCAAGTCTTCATTGTCTTACAAATTCAATCACTGTTCCATTCATATATTATACGTACAACATCTTCTAAGTATTAACTAGTAAATTCCGCGTGCTAGTTAGTATCACTCAAAGTATCTCTAACACAAGGTGTGTGTTTAGATCCTCTCAAGTGGTATCAAAGCCAGTTTTGATACTTTTGATTTAGAAGAAGAGATGGACATGGAGACTTCTACAACCAATGTTGCTGCAAAGTTACCAATGCTCAAGCCCAATGAATTCGACATGTGGAGGTTAAGAATTGAACAATACTTCCAAGTGCAGGACTATGCACTTTGGGAAATCATTGAAGAAGGGAATTCATTCAAGCCTACAACCACAACATCAACTGTTGAGGGTAAAGTTGTGACAACTGTGCAGACAAAGCCAGTGACTGCAGAAGAAAGGGTTCTGATGAAGAATGACATCAAGGCAAGGAATATGCTCATGATGACAATACCCAATGATCAACTCTTGAACTTTATCAAGTTCAAGGATGCCAAGTCATTATTTAAGGCCATTGTTGCAAGATTTGGTAGGAATGAAGCCACCAAAAAAACTCAGAAGACAATCCTCAAGCAACAATTTGAGAACTTCTCAGCAACTAGCTATGAATCACTGGATCATATGTTCAATAGGTTACAGAAGCTTGTAAGCCAACTTGCTATTCTTGGAATTGAAATACCTCAGGAAGATCTCAACTCCAAATTTCTGAGAAGTTTACCATCAGAATGGGCTATGCATGTTGTTTTCTGGAAGAACAAGCCAGACATTGAGTCTATGAGCTTGATGGACTTGTATAGCAATTTCAAGATTGTGGAGCAAGATGTGAAGAAGAATGCTGGAACAAGCTCAAGCATTGGGAACATGGCATTTGTGTCATCTCCTAGTAATTCAAGTTCTGAAGAAGTGAAGGTTGGTGCAGCAGTTGGTACTGCTAGTTCAAATATTGGTACTGCTAGCACATCAAGCAGTACTAAAGGCATTATGGATGAGACAACTTGTTGTGCATTCCTGACTACCCAGCATAATGGATCCATGTTGACATATGAAGACCTCCAAGAGATCAATGATGATGATCTTGAGGAGAGGATATCAAATGGCAAATTTCTCTTCTTAGCATGAGGGCTAGGAAATTCCATCTAAGGACAGGGAAGAAGATTACCATAAACAACAATTGTTGATACAAAAGTTGGGCGTTCCTTGTTTCCGTACCAATTAGATCTTAATGCTTGAGACCTGCGCACTAAGAAAACAAAAAGACACCGTTAGGCTTATCGTGGGATTGTCTCCCACGATTATCCTCCGGCGTGAGAGTAAGTAATCGGTTTTAGGGTTTAGTTGAAGAGTTAGGGTTGTAGATCGTACCTTTAATGAGAGCCGAGATGCTCTATATATACACACGAAATCCTTGTTGGTTTCGTGTTCCTTACCCTTCGGCGTATCCGCCTAAGTCGGTTTTGATACATATCCCATAAATAAGAGATATCCTATATCAAGACCATAAATAACTTCGGGTTTGGGCCATCGTAAGCCCAAACCGTTATCGTGGTAGCCCATTCGTGATGGGCTTGAGTGTTAGTAGCGTCCATTGGTCGGGTCCGTGACCCGAATGCGGACTATACGTCATCATGTCCCCCCAGTCTAGTATGCGCAGTGTAACGACTGCGGATGCTAGACTAACAAATGTAGCAAAAATATTCCTCGATGCGTAGCGGGGAAGTTTCAAGTGTTTCCCGCCTAAAGAAACCATATAATAAACTAGTCCAAGTACATCCGTATCTCCTTCGTAAATCGTGAGGGGTGGGTGAAAAAGTGCTTTACCTTTTGGCCTCCCAGCCACACGATTAGAGCAAGTGGGGTACATGTGTCATCCATCCACTAATATGTGTAACCCTATATAAAGGTGAGCCGTCCTTTCACTGTGGCTACCATAGTAAAAAACGTCATTTTCCACCATTGTTAAACCTTCAAACAGCAATCAAAAATCAACGAAAGCTAAGGTAATAACGCGTGCGCTTCAGAATCCTTTAAATTCTAACCATGGTTCTTTAGTTATCCGATTTTACTTCCGATATATCTGAGGATGAACTTCGTCAGTTCACCTCAGATTATTACATCCCTATCGCATTGCACCCGGTGGTTCCGGTGGCGAATGCGTCAATAGCGAACTTCCCACAAGGGAAAGTGGGGGTATACACGCGTTTCTTCGAATTCGCTAACCAGCGTGTGCCCATTTCCCTATTTTTGTGCGATATTCTAAACCATTATCGTCTACATATTTCACAACTGCACTGTATAGGTGCAGCAAAAATAACTAATTTTGAAGTGAATTGTCGCTTGTTAGAGATAGAACCCACAATCCATCTATTCCACGCGTTTTACCACACGTCGTGGTCAAACGGGTGGGTGTCCTTTTCCAAGCGCGCAGGGCCACTGCAGTGCTATACGGAGAAGTTAGACGCACTGAGGGTTTGGAGGGAAAAGTTCTTTTGGGTTGATAGTGCATTTTTTCCATGGATATTTGAGTTCTATACTCAAGAATCATTACCGAGAGATGAGCGCCCCATCCCCGGAACGTATAGCGCAGAGGATGCGGAGACGATTAATGCCAATCGCATACCGATCAAGGCGTATCCAAAGGAGTTTTTGGTGCACATGGGCATCAGTCGCAATTACTTCGGTAGTCCGGAGGAGGTGCCAACTTTTTTGGACGAGAATAGCCGGGGTGGGTGCTTGTCTCTTCCTTCCTCTTCGCTTATTAGTTGTAAGCGTTCTTCCCTTTGTAGCTTATCTAACCTATTTTGTGTTTGTTTATTATTTGTTGCGCAGAGATGGATCTATTCAGTGTTGTTCGCTTGGAGAGGCCGAAACAAGTGACTATGGGTGTGCGCCCTTTGTGAGATGGCGAGGAGCCAGTTCTACAAGCTACCGCAGGGCGCACGATGGAGATCGTGCAGGAAGAATCTGAGGATACACCCCTCGTTGTTTTAGAGGCGACTCCTCTTCGCAGTTTTCCCATTCCTGAGGTACAAATGGATATAGAAGAGTTATCGCAGACTGATTCGTCAGACAGAGTGGGAGTTTCTGTGAGTGAGTCTGAGGGCGCTGGCCAAGGGGTGAAGCGCAAGGCAGTTGCTGGGGATGATGGCGCTGGTACATCCAAAAGAAGGCGCCATCTTATCTCTAGTGAGCCATCATCATCATCAGAGGAGAATGCGTCGCAGAAGGATACAACTGAAATTCCTTCCCTCAAGTAAGTAATTAGGCTTGTTTCGTCAACATTTTGGTTTATATTTTGCGCTGAGATAATAATAACCTTGGGCCCTCATCATTTACATGCAGTGTTGAAGCTGCTGGGGACGCTGCGCGCGCTGGGAAATCGCCACCCAAGGCGAGTCCTTCGCCTACTGCTCATCTTGCGCAGGGGGGACAAGAATCTGGGGCAAAGGCTTCCGAAGATGTTCCTACGGACCAGTTGATTGAGGAGCTATGCTTGGCTGCTGCGCATCAAGCCTCATTGGTTGCACAGCTAAAGGATAGGTATGCGGGTGAGGGTAGCAGCAATGCGCAGAAGGATAGGGAAATTGCGCTACTGAAGGCGCAGTTAGCTGATGCTCAGGCTGAAGTAGAGTCCACCACTGTGTATGCTCAGAAGCTCGCTGATGAGAGGCTATCCTTGTTTGCTCAAGTGAACCAAGAGCGCGCTGCCGCAAAAGAGTACAAGGCTACTTGCCTTTGGGCCTTGAAGTATATGGAGCAGAACAAGAGCGCTCACTTCGCCAGATTAGATGATTTCCGCAAGGCTGTGGAGGCGTCGCTGGAGAAGCAAGAGATCAAGCTGCGCAAGCTCAGTATCGAATATGACGAAGAGCTGTATCCCCATCTGGTGTCTTCTATCGCTGAGCGTAGGTGGCTTATCAGCCATGGGTTACGCCTGGCTGCTTTGGGTACTTTGGAATCCCAGGAGGTGCGGGGGACGTTTGGGGAAGTTGTGGAGCATGCGCTTGCTCGTGTCAAGATGCAAGCTATAGAGGAGCTCTCTGAGAGTGGTTTGTTGAAGGTGCCTGCCACACAAGTGCCCGATTATAATGCTGATTCCTTCGATGAGCTTGTCGCAGCTATGGAAAAAATGAAGCTGCTAGACCTTCCTCATATTTCTCAACTGGAGCGCGACCAAGATTACCCCATAAGTGTTATTATGGAGGGGTTAACCTTGGCTAGGCATGCAGCGGAGGGCGCAGAGGTACAAGCTGACTATTTTCTCAAGCCAGATGAATCGCAGCTGCAGGTACCTATCTTCGCTCGCCCTCGCAACATCCTGGATCCTTTTGCCCTTGAAAAGGAAATTTCTTTGAAGGAGTCCTTGGAAGCCCATGCTATGAGGCTTGCGAAGAAGCAGGGTGTGAAGGGGAAGGCCATCCTTTGCGGTGTCGGTGCTGCGCATATTCCTAGGTCTGATGGAGTGCCCGTTAGCGTACCGACAGTGTCGTCCCAAGATAGTGATCTTCTGAGGGAGCTTGAGGGAACTGGTCATGTTGCGTATCATGTTGGCGGTTCGGGGCTTAGACGCACCCGTAGCTTGTCTTGGTAATTTTTGTAATAGATTAACATTTTGTTGCACATGTGCATGTTAAGTCTATATCTTGTATGAACTCGTAGTCCGTAGTAACATGTTAATTAGAAGAAATACGATTATACACATATTGTATCAAATGTGATTGTGGTTATAATTTTTGTACTTAGTTATTTTGTCTTTGCGTAAAAGACGTCTATGTTGTGTCCAACATAGCAACTTGTTGTGTATATACTTAGGAAAATTTATAAAAAATCCATAATCGTGTATGAAGTTCATAAAATTTACAAGTTTATTGATTTATGTGCAGCGTACTGCAAATAGCATATCAAGGAGTTAAGTGTCTTAGCTCCTAAGTTGTTAAACGCGCACAGTGTGCAATGTTGTGTATCCGTCGTGGAATACACATTGAACTTACTCCAACGTCTTGAGAGTAAGGTGTTTAACAAGGATGCGTGATCCGATGTTGATGGGTTTGCAACCCTCTTACTCAACGAGTTTTTTAGTAGGTTTACTCATCCTTTTACCATCGTGGGTTTTAATAAGTGCATGCACGCCATGTAGGCAGAAATTAAAGCAACAACAATATTGAGACATAAATAACATGTAAACAATAAAGTGAAATGTGTCGCGGAGTTAGCTAGAAACCGCGACATTGAATTAATACTTGCAAGTTTTTGTAAAAAGAAAAAACATTTGCCAAAATGAAACAAAATGTAAATACACGGATATTTATTAAACACTTACTAAAGTGCGGAAGTGTCCGTATGTGAGGTCGTAACCTTTCTTAAAGATAGCATCTCTTGAGATTGCAAACATTCCATGTGCGTTGTAGCTCGCGGCCATCCATGTCACGCGGCTTGTACGCGCCTTTACCTAGTACTTCAACGACCTCATAGGGTCCTTCCCACTTTGGTCCAAGTTTACCTGTATCTTCTGCGTGGCTTGCATCATTAGCGCGATATACAAAGTCGCCTGGTCTGAATGAGGTGCTTCGAACTTTAGCATCGTAGTATCCCTTCATTTTTGACTTGGCTTTCGCCTCACGTATAGCCGCGCGTTCACGCCTTTCTTCCAATAGGTCCAAGTCTATACGTCGTTCATCGTCATTGATTGCGACATTAACTTCCGCAGTACGGATAGTCGGCATTCTAATTTCAGCTGGTATGACAGCTTCTGTCCCATAGACAAGAGAAAAAGGAGTGTCTCCATTGCTAACTTTGATTGTCGTGCGGTGCGCCCATAAGACATGCGACAATTCGTCCACCCATCTTCCTTTGTGCTTGTCCAGGCGCGCTTTAATTCCTTCGCCTAGACTAGGATTTGCGCGCTCAACCAAACCATTGGTTTGTGGGTGTTTAACTGACGCGAAGTGTTGTGTAATATTTAGCTCTGCGCACCAGTCCTTGAACGGGTTATCACGGAATTGTTTTCCGTTGTCCGAAATGATCTCCCCAGGTAATCCAAAGCGGCATACAATATTTTCCCAAACGAATCATTTTACTTGATTACCTGTGATCGTCGCCACTGCTTTTGCTTCAATCCACTTAGTGAAGTAGTCTATTGCCACAATAAGAAATTTCAGTCCCCCCGCTGCAACAAGGAAGGGACCCGCAATGTGGATACCCCACTTATAGAATGGCCATGGAGAGGTGATAGGTGTTAGCTCATGTTGTGGTCTGCGCGGGATGGGTCTATGAACTTGGCAGTCGTTACATTTCTTTATTACATCACGCGCATCGCGATGCATAGTGGGCCAGTAGTATCCTGAGCGTAATCCGCGTGCTACGATGGACCGTGGTCCTGAATGCATACTGCATGAACCAGCGTGGATCTCTCGGAATACGTAATCTGCCTGAAGAGGTCCAACGCACCGAAGCCATGGTTGTAGGAATGAGCGCCGATATAGGATACCATCTCTAAGTTCGAACCTCTGCGCTGTGCGCCGTATCCGTCGAGTGTCCTTCTGCTCATCGGGCAATATGCCTTTGCTTATAAATTCTATAATAGGGGTCATCCACGTATGGTTCTCTTCCTCTATTACCGTGGATATCTCCATCTCCGAGATAGATTTGTTTTTTAGAATCTCCACCAACACTTGTTTTGACAGGTGCGCAAAGCTTGTAGATGCGATCTTGCTTAGCGCATCCGCTTTCTTGTTTTCACCTCTAGGAACTTGTTTAATGGTAAACCTGTCAAAACCTTGGATTAGTGATTTGGTCTTGTCGAGGTATTGAACCATGTTATCCTCTTTAGCCACATATTCGCCCAACACGTGGTTGGCTACTAATCGGGAGTCCACATTTGCTTCTAGGTTACGTACACACATTCGAGTTGCAATGCGTAACCCGACGATTAGGGCTTCATATTCTGCCTCGTTGTTCGTGGCTATGAATTCAAACCGCAGTGCATAAGTGAATTCCATCCCTTTTGGATTAGTGAGAATAAGGCCAGCGCCCGACCCATCCACGCATGAAGATCCATCCATGAACAGGACCCATGGTTCTTGTAGTTCTACCTTGCTCAGTGGAGGTGCGGCATCGGTGTTCGGTTTTTCGATGATGAAGTCTGCTAGTATTTGCCCTTTAACCGCAGTGCGTGGTCTATAAGAGATGTTATACTCGCCTAGCAGCACACTCCATTTTTGTAATCGCCCCGATGTGTCAGGTTTAGAGATAACTTTCTTGATAGGTTGGTCTATGATTACCACTATTGGGTGCGCTTGAAAGTATCTACGCAGTCTTTTGGCGGCAAATACTAACGCTAAGACCAACTTCTCCATTGGGCTGTAGTTAATCTCTGTCTTCTTGAGTGCTTTACTTACAAAATATACCGGTGTTTGTACGGAGTTCCTATCCGTCAGTAGCACTGCGCTGACCGCTCCATGAGTCGCAGATAAGTAGACGATTAACTCCTCCCCTGGTCGGGGTGCGACTAGCTTAGGAAGCGCTGCTATATGTTGCTTAAGCTGTGTGAAAGCTTCTTCCGCTTCCGTAGTCCAGCGAAAGTCTCCCTTTTTTGTACACTTCTTGAGTGTTTTAAAGAGAGGAAGTGACTTATCCGCTGATTTGGACAGGAATCTGTTCAAACCGGCTAGCTTTCCATTCAGAGACTGAACTTCTTTCAACGTGCGTGGTGAAGGGAGTTGGATGACAGCCTCTGTTTTTTCTGGGCATGGCTTAATGCCATCTGGTTCTATCAAGTATCCCAGGAACATGCCTTCTGTAGCGCCAAAAGTGCATTTCTTAGGATTCAACTTCATGTTGATCTTTCGTAGCGTTATAAATGTTTCTTCAATGTCGCGCACCACTTCGTCTTCAGTATGGCTTTTTATGACAAGGTCGTCCACATAGACCTCTAGGTTGCGGCCCACTTGCTTTTCAAATGCATTATCTACCAATCGCTGGTAGGTGGCGCCCGCATTCTTCAGGCCAAAAGGCATCTTTGTATAACAAAAGACACCTTGGCTTGTGTGGAAGGCTGTTTTTTCCTCGTCTTCCTTGGCCATTTGGATTTGGTGGTACCCTTTGTATGCATCTAAGAAACATTTAAAGGGATATCCGCACAGAGATTCTACCTTCCAGTCTATCTCTGGCAGTGGGTAGCAGTCCTGTGGACATGCTTTGTTGAGATCAGTGAAATCCACACACATCCGCCAACTACCATCACTCTTCTTGACCATTACTGGATTGGAGAGCCAGTCATGGTAATAGACTTCTCGCATGATGCCTGCGTCCACAAGTTTATGTACTTCCTCCAGAATGGCTTTTGCGCGCTCTGGAGCCTGGCCGCGCTTTTTCTGCCGTACTGGGGAATATCCTTGTCGGATTTTTAGCTTGTGTTCTGCAATCGAGCGTGGCACACCAGTCATGTGCTTTGGTTCCCATGCGAAGATATCCAGATTCCTTTGCAAGAGTGCGCACACGGCCGATCTGCCTTTGTCAGACAACGATCCGCTGATTGATACTTCTTGCTCCGGGTAGTCAGGATGAATTGCGACCTTCAAGTTTGGTATTTTAGCTGCGTTCTGTTTTGGGGTGTGGGTCGTCTCACATGTAATCGTGTTACACTCTCCTGGTGGCGCAGCGTTGTTGTAGATGGTGACAATGCCTCCTTCTACCGGGAATTTGAGCATCCCATGTGCTGTGGACGGTACTGCGCGTATTGCTGAAATTCCTGGTCTTCCAATAATGCCATTGTATGGCGAAGGAGATCTGATCACCATAAAGTTCATCCAGGCTGTCGTGGAGTGTTCCTTATTACCAACAACGACTAGTAGTCGTAGTTGCCCCATGGGCCATATCTTTTCTCCTGTGAAGCCAGTCAGCGAAGTCGTGGCTGGACTTAACTGTCTTTGTATCTCAGGTCGCAATTTCTTGAAACAATGCTCATACATTATGTCCGCTGATGCCCCTCCATCAACATACATGCGGTGGATATCGTGACCCCCCGCATTTATTTCAATGGTGAGTGGTTCCGCCATTGCGTTGTCCGCAGCCAAGGTGGGGAAAGAAATTTCGCTTCCATGAGAAAATTTCTGGCTGACCTTTTGCCTAGTCTTTCGCTGCCATGATTGTATCATGTAGATAGTATCAGCCTTTTCCTTAGGTGCTTCTTTCTTGCTCTCGGTCTTTTGTTTGTTTTTCCCATCCTTGATGTTTTTAACCAGATGATCCAATATGCCTTCTTTTACTAGCTTATCAATTAATTGGCGTAATTGGACACACTTATTGGTTGTGTGGCCCTTCTGTGCATGGTACTCGCAGTATCCGTTCCCTACGCGCCGATCTTCTGGGGTGCGCATCGGTGGTGGTCTCGGAAAGTTCGCGCCTTCCGTCACAAATATCTCCTTTGGAGTCTTCGTTAGTGGGGTATACTTGTCGTTTCCCCGTCCGCCCCCTTGACTGCGATAGCTTTTGTTACGATTGCTACTCTGGTCATTGGATTGTCTCCTTGGCTCTTCTTGTGACCTATAGTTTGAGTAGCCTTTCTTGCTATCCGCAGCGGCGGCTTTTCCATGGATGAAGGACCTCGTGCGCTTCATGAGTTCGTCAAAGGTTTGGGGAACCCTATCATTTAACTTTTTTATAAGTTCTGGGTTATTGATTCCGTTCATAAACCCTGAGATCTTTAGTATTTCGGGGCATGCCTTGACCTGTATGCATTCGTCTTTAAAGCGCTCCATAAAAGCGCTTGTGGATTCCCCTTGGCGCTGTTTTACCCTAGCGAGCTCGACAGGGTTCTTGGCGCACTTCTTCCTCTGAGTGAAGTTCAAACGAAACACCTTCCGCAACTCTTCAAACCCATTGATGCTTCTACGTAGAAGCTTACTGAACCAGTTTCGCGCATTCCCCACTAAAGTAGAGTTAAACATGTGGCACCACACAGGTTGTGGCCAATTTTCGATGGTTGCTGCTGATTCGAAAATTTTTAGGTGGTCATCAGGATCACCAGTCCCATCATAAGTCTTAACATTAGCGGGCATGCGCCTTTTTTTATCTTCTGAAAAATCACTGATGCGCCGAGTGAATGCGTCAACCTTTTGGCGGCGCCAGGGACGAGACATATCTTCATCTTCCCAGTCGCGGGATCTTCCCCTAGGCTTCCAGTGTCCTGTTTCTTTGTCCTCGTTGTCCGAGGAGTCACTTGAGGATGAGCTTACCCTTTTGCGGCGCTTGCGCCGACTATCCTCGGAATCCGAGCTTGAAGGACTTTCGCTTGGGGAGCATCGTCGCCCAAGTCTATCGTGGATCCTGCGACTGCCAAGTCTAGCGTGGACATTGGTGCGCCGTCCATCATCTTCATGCTCCTCCAGAGACTGTAAGTCGGCTGCTTCATCGTCCACAACTTTCCTTCCGATCCTAGTAAACACAGGGTGTCGGCGGCCATCCTTCTCGCGCCTTTCCTTTCAGTAACGCGGTGGGGATGCCTCATGCTCAGGATCAAAGTTGAGCCTGGCTTGCAGGCTCTGACTTGACCTCTTTTTTGCTTCCTCTCGCATCAGCGCAGCCAAGGTTTCGTAGTTTTGGGACACGAAATCACTTGGCGCTAGTTCAGGCGCGACTCCTTCTAGCGCGAGGATGTCTGTTTCCAAATCAGGACCCTTGTTTCGGGTGGGCGCATTTGGCGGCTCAGTGAAGTTTAATTCTGGCATGGTGAGAGGAGTGCGCAGTAGATCTACCATGCTAGTGGTTGTTGTAGTAGCATGGGTAGTCCTTATGATCGGTTCTACTGGAGTAAAAGCCAGATCTGAGTATGATCCTAGGCTTTTGGGCGCGCTGGTTGTTCCAGAGGCCTGCTTAGCGGCTGAATCAGTTTGCTGCTTCTTCCCCAGTGGGTCATCATGCGTTTTCTTTGTCTGCGGAGTCCGCTGATTTGGGTTTCCATGCTTCGTCATTCTAGTTCTTCGTAGAGTTCTTAGTGTATGGTCCCACGGATGGCGTCACTTGTTGATACAAAAGTTGGGCGTTCCTTGTTTCCGTACCAATTAGATCTTAATGCTTGAGACCTGCGCACTAAGAAAACAAAAAGACACCGTTAGGCTTATCGTGGGATTGTCTCCCACGATTATCCTCCGGCGTGAGAGTAAGTAATTGGTTTTAGGGTTTAGTTGAAGAGTTAGGGTTGTAGATCGTACCTTTAATGAGAGCCGAGATGCTCTATATATACACACGAAATCCTTGTTGGTTTCGTGTTCCTTACCCTTCGGCGTATCCGCCTAAGTCGGTTTTGATACATATCCCATAAATAAGAGATATCCTATATCAAGACCATAAATAACTTCGGGTTTGGGCCGTCGTAAGCCCAAACCGTTATCGTGGTAGCCCATTCGTGATGGGCTTGAGCCCATTCGTGATGGGCTTGAGTGTTAGTAGCGTCCATTAGTCGGGTTAGTGACCCGAATGCGGACTATACGTCATCAGCAATGATACTGCTGGTTATGATAAGTCAAAGATTGAATGTTATAATTGCCATAAGATGGGCCATTTTTTAAGGGAGTGCAGAAGGCCAAGACAACAAGATGGCAAGAGCAGAAGCTATGGTAGCAAGACCAAGGAAGTAGAGATTACTGACTCAAGCTCAAAGGCTATGGTAGCTATTAATGGTTTAGGATTTGACTGGAGCTTTATGGAAGAGGAGGAAGCAGCACCTACTGTGATGGCTCTCATGGCTTTCTCTGATTCTGAGGTACAAGTTGCCAAATGTTCTAAATCATGTGATGCTTTAAAAGAATTAGAAACTCTTAGGAAACACTATGATGAACAGAGAATAGAGCTAAACAAGACTATTTTTAATTTGGCAAATCATAAAAGAGGTTTAGCTGTTTTAGATGAGCAGATTGTTCACTATAAGAGTAATGAATCTAAATTTGCTGATGACATAGCTGTGCTTAAGAGAGACATATTTTTTAGAGATGCTGAAATTAAGTTTTTAAGAGAAGAGTTTGAAAAGCTTAAACAGGATAAAGAAAACATTCAATTAAGTGTTGACACTCTTGAATACACATCAAAAGGAGTTCAGAAATTAATTGAATGTCAAATAATCAACAAGGCTAAATCAGGTCTAGGTTATAAGTCTGTTCCACCTCCTCATAGAGGAATACCTGCACCTCCAGGTATAGACCTAGAACACACAGGTTTGCCTGAATTTCAACTACCCAAGCTAGAATATGGTCCTCAACCAAAGGAGAAGGTAGTAGTTGACAAGCCTGTAGAAGTAAGTGTAAGCTTTGAGAGTGCAAGTGATAAATCACTCTCTGAGGACAAGGTGCTCCAACCATAGAAGATTGGACTTCTGATGATGATGAGGATGATCAGGTTAAGGTTAAACCTGATAATGTTAAGGTAGAAGGAACAAGAGTTCCTAAGGTGGTCAAGGTTAATACTGTTAGGCCTAAAACAAATGCTAAACAAGTTAGGCAACCAGTAAGATATTGTGAAATGTATAGAACCACACACAAACCCAGAGGTAACCAAAGGAATTGGAACAACCTCAAGTCTCACCAACTAGGTGATGACTTTGTCTTTTATAGGAAAGCTTGTTTTAATTGTAGAGACTTTGACCATCTTGCAGCTTATTGTAACAAAAGGGTAACTGGGTATTCAAACGATAGAGTGAACTTAGAAAGACCTCAAAATCACTCAAACCTTACTAGAATGACACCCAGAGCAGTTCTACTTAAGTCTGGCCCAATACTAGTTTCTACTGCTAGATAAGCAGTTACTACTGCTAGACCATTTAGGACTTTTTACCCAAGACAAGCAGTTCAAAGTGCAAAAACATTTTTCAAATCTGCACAATCAACTGCTAGAAGGCCATTTCATAACAATGCAGTGATAAATAAACAAATTTGGAAACCTAAGGTTGAAATTACAAAGCCAGCAGTTCATACTGCTAGGCAAGCAGTTAATACTGGTAGTTTTAAAAACACTGCTAAGGGAAAGATGGGCAATGGTATTAATGCATCAGCATCTTGGGTTTGGAGACCACTACAATCCAATGGTGCACCAACTGTTCTAAAAAGGTTTAATTATATTGATGCAAGAGGAAAACCAAAGTCAGTGATGGCTTGGGTTCCCCAAGGAAATTAATTTCCTTGTTTATGTGCAATGTTAGTCATATGCTTATAATGTTATGAGACAAGTGCTTTGCACTTTGTCTTCTATTTTTGGACTAACAATTGCAGGTTGATTAGAGTTTATGAATTAAGTGTTTGATGCTTTGGATGGTGAGGTGCTTTGGAATTTCAAGTGTGTGATCTGTGCACACAACAAATGGTTATTGGTTCACCATGTCTAACCCACATCAAGAACCAACTAGTCCAGAGCAAACGGTTTCTGGTAAAGACTTCTCAAATCCGTTTATGGTTGATAGTTTACCAAAAACTATATGGTTATCAACTCACCATATCTCACAGTGAAGAGTTGGCTAGTCCAAAGCAAACGGCTATTGATAAAGACACATCAAATCCGTTGTTAGCTGATAGTTTGCTAAAAACTATGTGTAAGGAGTATTGTTTTTAAATCTATATTTAGTTTATACTGCTCCTCAAAATTTTTCTTAAAAATTAGTACTGCTAGTGCAAAGTTTGTACTGATAGTGTAAACTTTGTACTGCTGAACTAGCCGTTGGAACTGTTGTGTCAGTAACTAATTTTTATAGCCGTTGGGTAAAATAAATTTTTTTTACCATATATATATGGTATTTGTTAGGATAATTATCTTCTTTCTAAATATTACTTTCTTTCAAGATAATAATTATCCTTTACGCAAAATTCTCAAACCCTAACAGTATCTCTATAAAAACCCAATTGGCTTTTCACACCTTTAATTGAACCACATACGATCAATTTTCTGTTATAACTTTGATCATTAATAATGGCTATTTTGGAGTTTGTTAAGACGCATAATCAGGTTTGTTAGGAATATAAATATTCTGATGAAGGTTCGGTCACCCCGAACATCTATTTAGCATTCACATAGCTCGTAGGCTTATTTATAGTAGTTTAGTACTATTAGTATTATTAGTATTATTAGTGTAGTTACATATATTTGTGGAGTGGGTCGGGGCTTTCTCCACTGTCAGCTCACTCCACAGCCCACTAGGGGCACTATATTAGGACTATATATATAACCCTTCCCACACAAGAGAAGGGTGGAACTCTTCACACACATTAATCTAATTGTACAGATTCTCTCAAGAGCTTCCCTCTCTCTCTCTCTCTAGTTCATCTCATCTCTCTAACTCTAAACAATGGGTTTCTTGATCTTTCAAGATCCAAGACCACCCGAATAGATCCACACAATCAAAAGGTTAGATCTTACAATTGGTATCAAGAGCCATGGTTAGGTTCGGCTTGATTGTGTGTCGGTTGTAATTTTTGGTTCGAACATTTCTGCTCAAACTTTCGAATCTATACTTCTTACAAGTTGCTGCTCATACCAAATTTTGTCAAACCAAATTTTGTGGGCCTCAAACCAATTTTTTACAAGCTGCTTAATCTATATTTCATAGTGGGCCTCCAACGTTTTTTTTAAGCATTCACTCTTGCTAACAAATTTTGATTGTGTGTCGCTGTCAATTTTCTGTTGCCTCATATGCTCGAATTGTGGCAAATCTGTTCATACTACAAACCTTATTCATTAATACTTACAAGTCTTGAGTGCTTTTTGTTGTTGTTTTGGGCTTAAATGAATTTGGGCTTTAGTTGTCCACTGATACAAACGTGTGACTTGTGGTATTCATTTGTGCCCAAATTCATTGTTTTAAGGTGTGATTTTTGTTGTGTGATAAATGGTTTGGTGTTGTTATGGAGTGACTTTTCATGAATGATTCTTACTTTTTGTTCGAACTAGTCTCTCAAGAAAGGTGCTAACTGTGAATCTGTAAAAGGTGTTCTTGGTGTTCTAAGTAGCGGTTTGTCAAACTGCTTATGTATTCTTGCCAGCGGGTTGAACAACACAAATGAAAAAGCTTGTAGCGGGTTGGCAGTTTTTTTTTGGAAGTACAGTTTGGAGCTTAACCAAAACCGGAAAGAAGAAAAAAGTGCTGAAAGTGACTAGTTTGTCTTGATGCTCCAGCGGTTTGACTGTTTGACCGGTCAACAGCAGTTTGACTTGTCCTAGCGGTTTATTGACTGGCGGTTTATTGACTGTGGCGGTTTATTGACTGGCGGTTTATTGGCTGGCGGTTTATTGGCTGGCGGTTTATTGACTGGCTGTTTACCACAGTTGACTAGTCAAGAAAAGTCAAAGTACTCAAAACGATAAAAAGAAAGAAGATGAAGCAGAAAAGACCACGACCACAGAACAACAAAACAACAAAACACCACAAATCGCTAACAACAATGATATTACAACAAGACTTTTAACTAAACCTAAACCCATCATATCAGAACAATAACAGCAAACAATAACAATACATCAATGACTGTTTCTGCCATCCATTGTAAAAACATATCCATCAATCTATACTAACTCATCCTCGTTTCCAAACCACTAAACCAAGACTCGAATGAAATAAGTAAGCAAAGATCTCAGTCAAATATCTTCGTGTCATTAAATATTGCCAGCCCTCAACGTTCTACAAACACGAATATAATATAAACCATCATTGATCGTGTTTGAAGCCAAGCTTCAATGTATATCCGAATCACATAAAGAAATAACCAAAACAATTATGATTTGATTATCTCTTTCGTTCGTTAAAACTTAAAAGAAAACAAAAACATATAAAAGCCTACCCGAGACCCTTTTCAAAGATCTTGAAGCTGTGATATCTTGCATCTTTCGTGGGTTTAATGAGTCGAACATATGTTATTGAAGATGTTTTTGTGATCCTGTTCGCTAAAGTGAAAGAAAGAGATATGGTAAATTCTTGTTCGGATTGAAGACTATGAGGGTGATGAGATCAGTTATGATATAGTTGATGAGATGAGATCAGTGTGATGTTGTGAAGTGAAGATGGGTTATGTGAAGTTTGTGTGTGTTGCTGCTATCATGAAATGTTGGGGGCGCATGAAATAAGTGGGATTAGGGTTCGTTTGCTAAGAATTAGGGAGTATTATAAGAGCAAATTGATTTTGGGTATTGTTAAGTGATGGACTGGACTCGTGTTATGGCTATGGATCAGACCCTTAATTTTTTAAAATGATTTGGGCTTAAGTGTTTAACACAAAGATTGGTTGGCTTAATATCGATTCATATTTGTCATCCGTATTTTTTTATAAAATATTGGATACAAATTATTGATATTATAGGTAAATTGTGTGTTACTTTGGAACATAATTGATCCGGGGTTATCTTTTGTCAACCGTATGTTTTTGGAGTTGGGCTTAAGAGATTAACGCAAAAATGGGGAAATGTGTTGTATGTTTGGATCTACAAAATTTCACGTGGATGCACACGTCACGGCTAGTATTTGGGTTTATGAATGTCATCGGGATTACAGAGTTGCGGATTTGGCTGCGTAGTCCAATTAGAGCCTACCTCTTGAGCGAGCATGCAATTTGATCTTTACGATTTGAGTTATAGTTGACAAATAACAATTTGTTTAATTGCTATTTGTCAAGTTGCGCTTTGACTTGTTGCGACTTGACTGATAGCAATCTGACCAGTGGCGATTTGACGTTGCGAGTTGACACTTGCGATTTGACTAATTGTGATTTGGTTGATTGCAATCTGACTTGTTGCAAGTTGACAATTTGTGACTTGACTTGTTGCGATCTGATCAAGTTGTGATTTGACTTCTTTGACTTGAATTTTGAAGATTAGTGTTGCACTTCACTCTTGGGTATTCTTGTTGATTTTACGGTTTCTCTTGTAGGTTTTAGAAAATCCCGCGAAAGATTCGATTTCTCGGTTTAAATCTCAAGAGCTGTAAAATCCCGTGAAATTAAATTTTGGACAAGTAGGCTGGACTTGGATTTAGACATAATAATACTTACGGGGTTTGACCAATCTTTTGGGATAAGTTTGTGCTACGAGATCGGCAGGAATTGGGAAATTATGATAACTTGGTTGGTTTATTGATTCACGGGTTAGTGTACTTAGTGTCTCAAACATCTCGGGGTGGATGGATGCACGATGTTTGATGACCCTTGCTCGAGTGTATTTAAGGTGATTAGACTTGGACGTTCAAGAAGTAGATATATACAATAAAGGATGGAAGGTTGGGTATATATCTCTACCTATATTTAAAGGAGTTACGTTGTTGTGCTCAATATAGGTCCTAAATCATAGATTTGTAAAATCCCGTTATGATGAGCTATGCGCTCTTGACCATGATCGGGTTAAAACCATTATCAAAGTTCAGCTATAACATCACAAATGGCTGGATCGAGGCATTTAATCGACAAGATGTGACTACGGGGTTAGTTAGGTATTATTTATTTGAGGCTGAAGTAAAATTTCATGGGTGCGCGTACTTAGTATCTGAAGATATCGGGGAGGTTGGATGAAGATTCTTCGAGATCCTTGTTCGAGCTTTCAACATTTACAATGACGAGGACTTGGATATCTAGTTATTTTTTCTTTCTCTCTATTGCAAAATAACTATCACTTTAAGGAGTCACGTTGTAGTGCTCAGTGTCACACGAAGTTGTGGATATCCAAGAGGTGATGTACGTCTTATACTTGATGGTTGGTTGGTTGAAGAGTATAGAGTACTTAGGGATTCGATATTGCACGAAGTCTGTACACCGCTATTTGTCACGCATTAGTACAAGTTTAAGTCACAAGTTCGGGTTATATTACTTCAGTCTCAAGTTCATCATATTGGGTATTTCTCCATCAGTGGTCACGACGTCAAGCCGACAAATGATAATGGGGTTGGTAACGAGTTAGATGAGAGAAGTAGTAAAGAGAGAGATAATGACGTCTGTACAAGTCAGTGCAGGCCTCGCTCTTCAACATTATGACCTCTGTACACATCAGTGCAGGCCTCGGTCTTCATCATAATGACGTCTGTACACTTCAGTGCAGGCCTCGTTCTTCATCATAATGACGTCTGAATACCTCAGTTCAGGCCTCGTTCTTCAAGGAAAAGAAAAGTGTACGCTTGAGTGCACTTTATCTTCAAAAGAAGAGGAATCTTCTTAGTTATGGCCATTCTCGTCAACAAGTATCATGCTCTTTCCGTGCTTATTCAGTCTTCAAGTGGATCGGCGCATATTGGAGTATACTTTTATTCACGTATTCAACCAAAAATTGCAGTTGACAGCCATATGCAATTTTTGAGGGGGGGGGGGGAAAGGGTGAATAAACAACATGTCAGTCTTCAAGAACCGTCAAGTGGAGCTACTTACCGTTGATGGTATTCATATTCACTAGTTCAATCATTAAAAATTGCAGTTGGCAGGCATATGCAATTTTTTAGGGGGGGAAAGGGTGAATATTAATCTACATGTTGGTTGATGATTGAGAAATGGTCATACGACTCCTGAATACGTCAGTTCAGGAGTCGTGCAAACCATGGTTCTCCAACACTATTCTTCCTCCGTCTATCAAGGTGTTGAAGAACATGGTCATGGAATGCTAATCGAAATCGTCTCACGGGCTGATACAATCAGTAACAAAGGGTTTCTAGTCAATGCTTCATGTATACGTCATTAGGCTACATGTACACATCATGATGATGATTCCGATTAATCGTAACCATCATGGGGGAGAGAAATGTGTACACCAAGGACGCACAACAGGTTCACGTGATCGGGCTTAATCATTTATTCCGGTGTTGATAACCGCAGAGATGATCAGTGGTTCAACTTGTTACCTTGGTATTAACGTTTCACTGTTACGTCATGGGCTGATTAATCGTAACCATCAGGGGAGAGAGAATGTGTACATCAAGGACGCACAACAGGTTCACGTGATCAGGGCTTAATATCCAAGGATGGATACATTCTATAGATGATCAGTGGTTCAACTTGTTACTTTGGTGTTATACTAAAGACTGAAGAAGGTCGAGTCGTCAGTCTATTCTTCATTCTCTGTTGGGTGTTATCATCTCATGTGTATGCTGCGGGCTGATGGGTTATATGTAAGGTTACTGGAAGGCATTTGGTGAGATGAAGATGATTGGTATTCTGTTCCTCCACATTGGGCAATCTTGAAGAAGGTCGAGTCTACAGTCTTCTCTACATTCATAAATGTTGAGTTCTTTTCTTACAACTTGATATTTAACTTAATCCCATGACAGTTCTTGTTTGATGAGTTGTGGAGTTAAGTTAGGTTCAAGTTGTTCTGTAGTTTAAGGTTAGGTCCAACTTGATTTTAACCTAATCTCATGACAGTTCTTGTTTGATGAGTTGTGAGGTTAAGCTGAAATCAAGTTGTTACTGGGCTTAAATTTGTGGTTTAGCTTAACCTCATGACAGTTCTTGTTTGATGAGTTGTGGGGTTAAGCTAGATTTCAGTTGAGGCTCAACTTAAACTAACGAAAAGATGCCTAAGGTTTTTGACGGCGTTACTCAAGGACGGGAGTGTTAGAAGACTAAAGACGGCATGCATTTGGTTATCAAAAGACTTCTTCATATTATGGGCGTTCATCCAAAGTCTTCTTCCTATTATGGGTGTTCATCAGAAAGGTTTTCAGATTGGGGGAGAGCACTAATTAGGGGAGAGTGAAAAGCCAGAATTAATCCCTGATTAAATGTGCTCACATTGCTCTTCAGCAAGTAAAGTGATGGCAACGGAAAAGATCCAAGAAGCTGAGGAGTAATGGTTTTTCTTTCGTATCCTTGTATATATTTTGCTTCATTTATTTTTGTGAGTATCTTATTCCATTTTGTAAATAGATATATAGAAATCTTGCTAATTGTAAATAGAGAAACGTAAAATCAGAAAATCCATAAAAATTAACAAATTAGAAAAGACCAAAAATAGTTTCACCTAGGCATGTCTTCTGTTTATCGATAACATTTACGGACTTAGAAATGTTATTCAATAATGGCACGGGTCTTTAAATGAAGCTCGAGCAGAAGTTAAAATGGATTGGTAAAACATGTCTAAAATGGCTTGCTATTACTTCAGATAGCAACCCGCGCTTCAAAATGGGGAAAGCACGTCGCCAAAAAGACGGCTGTTCCTCCAACTGGGTGATGTTCACCTGGTCATGGATTACTTTATATCCATGTTTCTTTGATCTGATGTACGTTTCAGTGCATCATTTCTTGAAAAAGAAGAGAAATCTTCTTTGCATACAAATAGTTTTCATTCTGTGATTCTTCTGAAAATTATTTGTAAGACACTTGGTGATTTTGTGTTGCTTGAAATTTGTTTAAACTTGGATTATGCATAAAATGTGTCACTCAATCAACGACCACAATACTTTAATACGGGTCATTGATTGAGGGGGAGAGTGAATTCAAATTTTATATCATCAAACGGATTTATTGGTTAAATCATACTTGTTAGAAATGGTTTTGTAGTTAATGGGGTATTAGTTGAAGAGGATCTTGCTAAAACTTTATATCAAATGGCCAAACGTGTTAGTTGCTAGAAAGTTTAGGACATTATGTGCAATTTGCTTATAGTTTCCTAGCTTTATGTATCTAGAAGGTTCATTTGTGTTACTTTGGAATCCTCGTTGAATCCCCTAAACACCTTAAGACTCAAAACCTAAAAGAAGTTAGAAAAACCAGTCGTGTTTGATGTTTTTTGAATACTCCAATGACAGTTGTATGATCTAAATGAATGAGTTTCAAAGGTTGTTTGACTTTTGTTAAGTCGATTGATGCTTAATTGTTGTTGATATTGTGCATATGTTCTCAGGATTTGCTTAGGTATATTGCTATCATGTTAGAATCATGTTCCTAAGATCCTGAATTGAATGATGAAATATGAGTGAATTGCCATGTTCATGATTGCTGATTGCTCTTCATGCTAGATAGTAGTTTGACGTATTTCCTGACTGTGGTTTGATTAAATGAATATGGTATTATAATGTGGCAAGCTGCTGAAGGGTAGCTATTAAGGAATAGTGTATCTGTATGTATGTATATCTGTGTTGATATTCTTATGCAGATTCCATAGCCAAAATGAATGTGCCAGTTCCCATTCTAACCATTTGATCAAACGTTCAAACTCTATTGATTGGCTCGGAATTCACCACAACAACAACGTCGGCAACAACAACAACAACAACACTTTCACCACCACCACCGCCATTCATCTATTTTGGTCTCGCCAAGTGGGGATCAACTACATTTGCGAAAGATTTGTTGGTGGATGGATGATTGATGTTGACCACTGATTCACTCAGAAAAGCAGATGATTACATTGTCTGCACAAAAAGGTCAATATCATTTGTGTCATAAAAGTTATCTTGTGCATAAAAAGCAGTGAATCTCCCTCTTAGATTAAGGGGGAGCATAGTATGTTCCATTATCAGAAAATATTAAATCGGACACATTTTCTCCCACATTTTCTAACTTATTTAAATCAATTGGGATCACAAATCTCAAATGGTTTGAAAATTTTGATCGGGGGAGAGAATGTGATTTAAATATGAAATCTGATAAAATGTGATGTTTGGACATAAATGTAAGCTCTCCCATATGTGCTAAACTCTTTCGTATATCGATGCACATATTGAGGGGGAGCAAATGGAAAAAAAAGGATTTGGCATCTTATGTGAGCAAGGCTCAGACTTCACAAATGAATTGACGAAACATATATTGTCATCAATCGAAAGGACATATCCTGGCCGGGTAATAATTTCAAGCTGGTCTAACCAGTGATGTATGCGTGTCTCGAAAAGGATGTGTCTGAGTAGAGTGTACCGTTTCGAGAAACTTTCTGTGGACTTGACCAGGCCGGGTAATAATTTCAAGCTGGTCTAACCAGTGATGTAAGCGTGTCTCGAATCGGTCATGTTCACTGAAAGTTGATCAATTCAAAAATGTGCGAGTTCTACCTAACATGTGCAAATTTATAAAACAATCATTTGAGCACATGTTGAGGGGGAGCATTTGAAAAATATAAAACTCTCAAGTGTTAGCAAAAATGTGTTTCAGAATCATGAACACTTTGAGAGATTTTTCAAAAAATTTGGTTTATGGCAATCGTGGAAGAATACCAAAGACCGACCATTTTAATTAATGTATGGAGTTATAAGGATGGTTAGGTTAGGCTCAAGTTCCCATGATCCCGCCAGAGCCGGAGGGATCTACCCAGGGACAATCCACTAGGTAGTGTAGAAGTCCTTAGGTATGATTAAAAAGGAGAATAGTGGATAAGGGAAAAGTGCCGACTGAGATGGAGCTAGTACTGGAACAAACCCAACAAGGTGCTAGTTATGAAGTCTCGGTAAGCACTGAAGGGGTTGAAGAATGAAAAAGAATTGTAAAGATAAAGGGTGAAAAGAAAGAAGCCCTCCTTACAACTTAGGCAGAAACCGGGTCAATTCATATGCTGTCAGAATCACTTAGATGATTGCTGGCATTGAAGACAAAGTATCATGGACCCAGTGATACGCTGCACAACCCTTCCTAGCCACTCAAGGTCCCTCAAAGGATTCTTGTTTCAATTGTCACGGAGTTCAATACATTTCTATCGTCTCTCTCACTCCGAGTTAGATGATATTGAAAAGGTGGCAGTTCTCTCCAGCCTCTGCTCACTAAATCAAAACGCACTATTGAGTCTAGAGCCACGAGATGCATAAAAAGATCTCTTAGGGACACAAACTATTTCTACACTGGTTGTTCAACATTAAGGACACCAGGTGTAAACTCATGAGTCCTACGCAGATCTTAGCAATCTGCTAGAACATTTATGAGGGAATTTACAAATGTAATTCTCAATGATTAAATGGAAATTCCTGCCAGGGTCAACATCAAGCAGCCCTGAAAGCAGGTCACTTCAGTAATTCCCTGGGGATTACGCTTAGTGATCACGGCGGTTTCAAACGGTCTACAGTCGTGGAGTGATCTCCAGCGACTCACCTAATCGTTGATATACTACGGTACGATCTTAAAAAGCCCTCTGTGGGTTTTCGATTAGGAACGGTCTAGGTAAGGATTAGAGAAAGTTTTCACACTATGCTGTTAACAATCTCGAAGTCCGAACCTGTAAGTACCGGACGTTTTATTGCTAACTGTCGTATGCAAGAACATCTGGCGGTTGAAGCTGATTGCTGTTGCAGCTGTTTGCGGTTGTAGCTGATTGAGGTTGCAGCTGAATGCGGTTGTAGCTGATTGAAGAAAAGATGCCAATCCTTTACCACATGCTCACACTACATCATCATTGTAACTCAACAATGTCATGATCAACCTAAAAGACCTTTAACACGGCTTCTGCAAACTCTAATGCTAAAGATCATGACACCAAATAGTGTGAGCATGTCGGCTCAAAGATTTACACATCACGTGGAGACATACTACTGAAAGATGGCTTGAAGATCCATGTTGGATGATATTTTCGAAGAATACTCAAAATCATCCAAGACAAAGGAAAGGTCATCAAAAGTTCACTGCTGAAAGCACAATGATCAAAGACGTTGAAGAATCAAAGACTACGAGCTATGAAGACAACTTTAGAAGTCAAAATGCTAGAATTCAAGTTATTATTTCCGGGGTGACCTCCCTTAGGGGGAGATTGTTAGGAATATAAATATTCTGATGAAGGTTCGGTCACCCCGAGCATCTATTTAGCATTCACATAGCTCGTAGGCTTATTTATAGTAGTTTAGTACTATTAGTATTATTAGTATTATTAGTGTAGTTACATATATTTGTGGAGTGGGTCGGGGCTTTCCCCACTGTCAGCTCACTCCACAGCCCACTAGGGGCACTATATTAGGACTATATATATAACCCTTCCCACACAAGGGAAGGGTGGAACTCTTCACACACATTAATCTAATTGTACAGATTCTCTCAAGAGCTTCCCTCTCTCTCTCTCTAGTTCATCTCATCTCTCTAACTCTAAACAATGGGTTTCTTGATCTTTCAAGATCCAAGACCACCCGAATAGATCCACACAATCAAAAGGTTAGATCTTACAAGGTTGCTTTTCTAGAGAAAACAGAGGAAGGGGATGGACCTAAGTTCTATAAGATTGTGGATTTTCTCAACAATTCCTACATAAGGTATGCTTTGACTGTTAATCCCACTCTCTATTCCTCACAAATCAAACAGTTTTGGCAGACTTCATATGTCATAACCCTTGATGAAGATGATGAGGATACACCTATCACTGCACTTAGTGCAACTGTGGATGGGCAAACCATCTATGTTACAGAAAAATCTTTAAGGAGACATCTCCATTTAGATTATTTAGATTGTATCATAGACTTGGCTAACACAGAAATTTTACATCATATTTCAAATATGGGGTATGACACATCCAACAGACTTTTAACTTTTAAAAAGGGATGTTTCTCACCTCAATGGAGATTTTTAATACATACACTTGTTCACTGTATTAGTCCTAAAAGAACCTCATGGGAGCAATTCAGTAGCAATATTGCTATTACACTTGTGTGTTTATCTACTAACAGAGTTTATAATTTTTCAAAAATGATTTTTGAAAGTATGGTGAAGAATGTGACATCTCCAACAAAAATTTTTATGTACCCAAGGTTAATTCAAACCATTTTAAATGCAAAGAAAAGTAAGTTACTTTCCCATAAAACTGTTTTTCTTACTCCTTGCCTGCAACAAAAAGTGTTTCAAAATATGGCAACGGCAACTAGGGGTTGGAATGGGGAAATAACACCATTATCTCAAGATATGCTTGTTCAAATTCAAAATATACAGGGTGAAGGGTCAGTCAACCCAACTGAGCCCCAACACACACCCATTGTGGTTTCAAAAATAACTCATACACCCCCAGTCACCACAACCTATAGGAGAAGAACCAGAAAGGAGACTATGGTAGCTTAGCCTAGTCCTCCTACTCAAACCTTTGAAGCAGATGAGCCTATCAATTTTGATAGTATGGGTGGGGCTGACACTACTGTCTCTGGCTTAGTAGCTGGGCAGGCCAGTGTCAACATAACTAAGACCCCTACCATGGCAACATCTAATGTGCCAAGTCCTACAAGACTTGCCACAGGTGATGAAATCCCTAGCCACATGGAGCAGATGGGTGGCTCAGGAGTACCTCCTAGTCCAACTAGGGGAGAAACAAAGTCTTTGCCCCTTGATTCACCTCTCCTAGCAGGTAACACAGCTAGAAGTGATGAGGGCAGGTCTACACTTAATGAATTGATGGTTCTTTGTACAAATCTGTCTAAAAAGGTGGTATCTCTGGAGGATGAGCTTAAAAGCCATAAAAGAAACTTTGCCCTGGTGTATACAAAAATGTTGATGAGAATGAAGAAATTGGAAGCTCAAGTAAAAAGGAACAAGGGCAAAAGATCAAAGCTGGTACTATCTTTAACTTCTACAAGTTCTGATGATGATGATGATGATGATTCTCCCAAACAGGGGAGGAAATCAAGGAAAACAGGATCTCAAACTCAGGGGAGGCATTTGGATTTTGAAGAAGGTACTGGTGGCAATGGTGATGAACAAGAAGGTACTGGTGGTGATGATGTTGATGTGGAGAAAGATCAAGCACAAGAGCCTATGGATGAAGATACTGCTACAAGTTCAAAGGGAGCAGTACAAACTGCTGAGGTAGCAGTACAAACTGCTCAGGATAAGGGAAAGGGTATTCTAATTTATGAAGAGCCACAACCAAAGAAGATCAAGCCCAGAACACAAGCACAGATTGATTTTGATGAAGAAGTAGCAAGAAGGATGTATGAAGCTGAAGTAGCTAGTTTCATGGAAGCTAAAAGATTGGAAAAAGAAAGAATGGTTTCAGATGCTGCTATTGCTCAGGAATCATTTGATGAACAGATCCAATATTTGATAGATATTGATCCAATGGTGAAGGCAAAGGCTGTACAACTTGTTTCAGATGAGAACCTAAGTGTGGAAGAAAGGTCAGCTATGCTCACTAATTTCATCCTATCAAAGAATAAGGAAGTGGATTTAGATGATCTATTGCAGAAAATCAAGGATAGAAAGAAGAAAGGTTATAAGAAGAAGATGCCTTCTAAGAAAGAGCAGATAAGTTTCACGAAGAGCTATTTGAAGAATCAACCCTTTTGGAAGCAAAGTTATTTCAAAGGGAGATCAGATGCAGAGATAGAAAAGGCTTATTATGAAGCTTATGCAAGGATAAATAAGCCAATTCCAAAAGATTTCATAATTGATACTGGGCACAGTAAAGAAGAGAAAAGAAAAGCTGAGTTGTTGGAATCAGATACATCAAAGAAGCAAAAGATAACAACTGAGAGTTTATCACATGAACAGCTCAAGAATATGATAGTGGTAGTTCCTGAATCTACTAACATCATACCACTCCAAGCTAAACATCCTATCATAGATTGGGAAGTATTCACAGATGGAAGGATGAAAGGTTGGAAGATTATAAGGGTAGGAGGAAAAACTGAGAAGTACAGGTTATTTGAATATATGCTAAGAGGATTTGACAGAGAAGACCTCAATAAGTTGTGGAATTTGGTACAAGAAAGATTCAAAAATCTCATATCCGCTTGATGATAAAGACAAGGAATTGTGGGTTCAGTTGAAGAGGTTATATGAACCAGATGGAGGAGAAGCAATCTGGAGGTTTGTAGCTGCTATCAAAGATGTTTCATGGAAGTATTTGATACATGTGGTGTTCATAGGATTTATACTGAAGATGGATTGGAGATATACATGTTGGTAGAGAAAGACTATCCACTCAGAACAGCAGTGTTAGTAACTTTAGTATGTTCAGAATTGGAAGTTGAAGGTAATTCAGAAATGGCAGATGAGCTAGTAAGGAAGATGTTTGATCTTGTAGAGCAAAGAAAAGCCTATACTAAAAGATTAACTTGGTAGTGTTTGGAAGAATCCCCCCATCATCAGAGTTGAAGTTTATTCAAAAAACTTAGTGATTTGGATAGAAATCATAAGTTTAGGGGAGGATTGTTGGGAATTAAACCTAACAGTACAAACTGATAAGCTTAAGTTGAAGACTGTTGAAGATTACACTAGCAGTACTAACTGACTTAGTACTGTTAGCACAAGATGTTTATACTGCTTATATTCTGAATATGTATAATAGGATAAGTATAGAAAAGATTTAGTGAATATTGTATTTAGTTAGAGTTATACGAATATTATGCTTAATATAGTTATCTTGTAAAGGACTCCTTGTTCTATAAAAGGAGATCCTAGGTTAGGTTTATGATACAAGTCGTAGAGATTCAAGGTTGTGTAACCCTAGTGATAACATAGATCACTCGTATTATTCATTAATAATATTGAATCATTTTGGTTATTCTCAAGTCTTCATTGTCTTACAAATTCAATCACTGTTCCATTCATATATTATATGTACAACATCTTCTAAGTATTAACTAGTAAATTCCGCGTGCTAGTTAGTATCACTCAAAGTATCTCTAACACAAGGTGTGTGTTTAGATCCTCTCAAGATGTTTAGAGGCTGATATGTATCTTGGCTAGGCAATCCAGATGGTAATTGCTACTTGAAAAGGTGGCATTTGCAACTGTGATTGCAGCCATGGCTTATTAGCCCATGATGATCTAAATACAACATATCTGAGCCTCCTTTAAAAATATCGGTATCATTTTTGTGGTGATTTAAAACATTGTCATTTTACCGGCTAAACTCGGATTAAAATAATGTTTATTGTTGTGGGCTAAGTTTTGCCGGGCTTATGTTGGCCTTAGGCAGTTGGATAACATTACAAACGACGTAACCAATTATATACACACGCTCTAATGAGAAAAATTATTTGTTACAGTTTTAGAGGCTGTTTGGCATTGCTTATTTATCGGAGCTTTGGAATATTAAGTTGCTGGTATTGCTTCGAGTTATATTGACATCATATTTTGGCGCGGCGTTTATGTTAACGCAGCAATTGCCGTTTTTCTGGCTTTGTTATGTTTGGCCTGTTAAGGGTCTGAGATGAATGTTTGTGGGTTCGGCAAAACTTGAGAGTGTCCGTATCTTAGCGGGGCAACATGGTATGTTTGCAGCCATGGCGGGTGTGTCCTATTGATGCACGCGTTACTTTTTAATGTAATAAGCTGTGATGAATTGCTGCATAATGTGGAAGGATGACATACTGCAAGTTAAGTTTCAATAGCGTACCCAAATTATGTTTTCGTTTGTATGTTTTGAGGTTATTCACACATTCGCTTTTCTCCACGTCTTTGCAGGGATATACATACTCAATTGGTGTTCGAGTTAGAGGTAGTATTTTGGCGGAGTTGCAAAAGGTAACTACCATTGTTGTTATCTATGTTCTTAGGTGTATGTGAAGATGGGATTGTTTGACAGTTTGATTGTAGTAACCTTTAGTAATTCGTTTGTCACAGGTTTTGGTTTTGCTGAGGATGGAGGAATGGGATTGTACCAAATTCTAGAACGGTGTTAAGCCAAATATATTAAAAGAAGGTGAAACTGAATTTGTTAAATAAAGTTAATCCATGTTTCGTATAAAAAATTAACGTTTATAATTTATTGTAGATGTTTGTTTTTCAGGTAATAGTACACTCCAAGCTAATTGCAATGTTGTTGAAGCTTCTGCAAACGCTGTTGACACTTCAAACCATTCTCGCCCTGCTACTTCTACATTTGGCAGGCATGGTCGCATAATTACTAGAGGTAAATATATTCTTAATATCTAAGACTGTTGTGTATTGTAACCTGGCCCTTTTGGATAAAATGGTGTATAGTTGTATATGTCTTTAGATAGAGATTACCGCGTCTCAGATACGTGTCTTCAGATGGATAATACCTCTGACTCATTTTTCCAGGTGTCTCCATACCGACCCATCTATCAATGAGTAATGTTGATCTTATGTTTGCTATTAGTGTTAGGTGCTGTTTTTAAGGTTGTGTAACAATTATAATTATGCATAATTCCTTTTTTTTTTTTTTTTTTTTTTTTTTTTTTTTTTGTCTTTTGATTGTTTCTAAGGCAAACTTTGTTTGTAGGGGTTTATGGGGGCGTAAAATTCTTCAAGGGGTTAATCATGGAAAGTCTTTCCTGGGTGCTTAGGATTCTTATGGTGAGTAATACGGTTTCCAAGATATGGTTATTTGGTTAGGTAATTTTTAATTGAATTACAGATAAGTTACTCAAATACAGCTTACTTATTGAAAAATATTGGCATTCATATGATGCAATTATAGATGAATCATGAGAGCAGGTAGTACCTACTATCGACAAATAGCATACTTTATGTAGCCTTTTAGGCTATTTTGTTGTCGATGTTTTAAGCTGAATGCCGAATTAACTTTTGCAGGGAATTTGTTGGGTTCGTGCGATGTATGAGGATTCTATCGCCATCTGGAGTTGAGCAGCAGATGGAAGCTAGGCTGCTAGGTGGCTTACAATAGGTGGATAAGAATTGGCATGACTAATTTCTAAACTCTGCCATTAGAATGTATATCAGGTTGTGATTTCATATGGATGACGTTATGTCAACTCACAAAATAAAATTAAGTTATTAGATTCAATGAATCACCATGAGTCACACGATTAACATATTAAATTAGCAAACATACTTTGATTGTAAATGATGTAGTAATGGATGTTCTAATTAACAGTGGAGAACTTCTAATAAAGCCTTCACTGGCGTGTCAAACGGGCTATTCTAATTAACAGTGTCGAGCAGATAAAATTACCCGATTTTTAGCCGGCCCATTCTGAAATTGTTGATATTGTTTGTATTTTTTTCCTGTCTTAAGGTCAGGGGGATTTCCTTGAGTTTATTGAATCGTGGTTTCATCATGGGACAGGCTAAATTTTCTGGTAAGTTACTCAATTGGTGTATAAGTTATAGTTGTTTTGTTGTAGGTTGTAAAAGCTACTAAGCATTTTGAAGGTCTTCACTTAATCTGATGTTAAGTGGCTTATATAGTTTCATACTCTTATAATAATAAGCTTCGCCCAACCATCCCATTAGTTTCGGCTTACTATGGATTGTCGACGTATTTTCTCCTATGGTTTTTGTACTGGATTTAATTTTTATTTTTTTTTTGCATTTGCAGTATGCTTTTTTCACGGCAAGAGATGCGAAGCCTATAGAGGAGAAAAAAAAGGTAATAAATCACGATCATATGCTTGACATACTATGGTTGCTTCATTATTGTAATTGGCTCGACAATAAAGATTTTTAACATAAAGCTATCAACATGGGCCCGCTATAAAGTTGTTTAAAATCCAAAACAAAAGGCGTTATGCAACCACATACAATTTAATTTTAATAAGAATTTATGGCGTTAATAAAGAAAAGTTACTGTGGGCTATTTGGATGGCCTATTTCAGTAGCTCTGAATAACATGTTATTCGGCAGTCATTTATATCACCTTAAACATGTCACTAAGGGCTGTTTGTTTAGCCTATTTCAGCAGCCATTTAGCGTCTGCAACATGTTATTTGGGCCTGTTTGGATAGCTTATTTACAACAGCCTTTAAGGTGTAATTTCGTTATATATAAAAGTGTATTCTGACTACCGATATGACTTACATCAGGTTAAGCAATCTTACTAATACTTTCTATTACATCGACATACGATGGTGCGGCGTCAGACAATGATGCAACGTGAATGCGCTTTTTTCAATATTCTTTGTACCAGATTCTATTTATGTCGGTTTATATCTGCTGAATTAGTTTCTGTATCAAATCAGGATCAGAGATGCCAGGTTTTTATCACTCACAGTTTATACTTTCCAGACTAATTGTACTAAGATATGTCTAATTTAGTGGTTCTAGATGATATCTATAGCTATGTGGTTACGAATCTCATGATTTAGGATATCTTATCATGGTGTAGTTAGTGTCCTATAATTTTATAGTATTTCAACAATAAAATGTGGTGTTTGCTTATAGCAACATTATAGGATTCAATTTTTATAGTACTAGTTTTGTTCTGCAGTCAGATTCTAAAACCTGATAGAATGATGGGGGCAAGCGATTTTTGGTGCTTGTGCCAAGTTATAATATGATTAGTAGTTTACAAGCGAGTTAGGACTCTATTAGGTTGCGGTTTTGTACTTAAATAACGTTACTTTTATCATGGACTTCGCTAATAAAGAATGTGTTGTTTGGCTAGAGATACATAACCTGTTTATATGAGTATGCTATGGTTTACACAACTTTGTTTCATTCCAGTGTTAGGCTTTTTATTGACATTTTTGGAATGATACAATCATAACGTAGATATAACATATTAATATTTGAAAATTGTGTCATGTCTTCAGGTTGGCGAGGAATTGTTAAGGAGTTGGTGTTACGCATCACCGAATTTGGCTAATGCTTACGCCAACTGTATGCATACAACTCACAATGGCAAAAGGAAGTCTGGCCACTGTTTCTAACAATTGTTTGATAATAGATTACGCGCCTACAGAATCTCCTTTTGTGCTGAAGAAACGAACTATAAAAGGAAAGAAGCCTTATGACACGACCACTTTATCTGATGCACAACTCCGGTAACGGATACAGGTTTGCGCTCTTTTTTAAATATGAATGTAACTATTCATTCACCTAATGATACATGTGTCTATACGTAATATGGTTTTTAATAATAGTCAAAAGTTTCATTTCAATAAAATGCCAAGTATTCCACCATCTTATGAACTTTCTTTTTTCGAGAATTTAACTTCCACTGCCACCAGAACTACTACTTGCAGAGGAACCAAGAAAGTTACTGGTAGGGTTGAGGAATCAAAGAACGAGATGCTCAAAACAACAGCTAACTCGAGCAACAGAAGGAAAGCTGTTGAAACTTCCTCTTGCCAGAGTGTGAGCAGCCAATTGGATGAGTGCGAAGAGGAGACGGATGAAGAGGATGTAGTGATCAGAAAGTGGAGCCTGCACTGATGTACACCGGGAGGATGGTGGATGCTGTGAAAAAGGAGAGTGTTGTGCAGAAAAACGCAAGCACTGTGCAGAAACCATACAGCATGAGACGCTCAACTAGGGTGACTGAAAAGAAATCTGTAGAGACAAGGGTGAAGAAGGATAACAGAAAAGCAGTTAAGATTGATTCATTTATGGATGATGAAGTTAATGTTGGATTAGACGAGAACAATGTGAAATCAGGTATGCATTTTTACATTCTCTGCATTTTTAGCTTTGATGTTTGAGGTCTAACTCACATGTGATTGTCTTGATACTTAATATCGTTATGTACCATCACTAATTTACTCTAAAACTACGGTGCAGTGCCAAAATGTTGCCCTTTTGTTTTGGAACAGTATTAAAGAAAAATTATCATATGACGACGCCTAAATATTCTACTTTATTTCTACAAAATCAGCTCGCCCACAAAAAAAAAAAAAAAAAAAAAAGGAAAAAAAACAGGCCCGCCCGCAACGCGGCGGACCGGCGCCATTCTCGTTTGTATTAAAGAGTGAGAAATGAATAAAAAGGAATAAGTTGAAGGACTTATTATGTCATATTTTAAATTCATTAACAAATGGGTTTAAACTTTAAACATTGAAGCCCTAAAACAAGTTTCCATTTTCATTGGGCAAAATCATTATTGTTTATAATACTTACACCTCGTTTAATTATTGTATCCTAATCAATTTATTGGTCAATTGCTACACTGCCACAAGAAATTCGAAAACCCCAAAATGTGAATTGATTTAGGATTGAAACCCTATTAAGAGCTCGGGTTGGTCGAGTTCGAGTCTTGTCGGGGTCGATTCGGGTCAGATATATTCGGGTTCGGGTCAATCGAAAAGTGAGTAATAAGATAAATAGTAAAATACATGGTTCGTCCTTTTATTTGTATCAATAATACATTGCTAGTCTCAAATTCAAAATAAATACACGCAAGATCCCTACTGTACAATTTTTGCACTGCCCAATGTCCCCTTTTAACTAACGGATGTCAGTCAGTATCTTAAGTTCCCCACATGAGGGTATTTTGGTCATTTCTGGTATTTCATATTAACAACACATACCACACAAATTTCACCACAACTTCACGTAACTTTCCCTTTCCCAATCTTACTTCACGGCTGATGTTGGAAACGAGGGTATAAGCCCGCGCGTTGTTTGTATGCGTAAGCTAGTCGGGGGGAAAAAAGACGTCCGAAACTATGGATGAATTTCATGGAACGCATTGCAGAGCAAAGAAGACACCCTTGAAACCGAACAAAAATTTTCTATAAGAAGTATAGACGAATTTCCTTTTTTAGGCCGACGAATCGGGATTCTATAATATCCGGCACCTCTGACTCTCATCATCATATAATCCACACCTAGAAAAAACATCTGATAAAACGATATGAAATTATCTACAGCGTTTTTGGGTGAGTATATCAACAGTGACATGAACATTGACGGATTTTTAACCCATGTATGGTTATGTGTTTGCCAGATGTTCTTAGCTACAGTGGAGGCATTTGTCATAGCCACATGGTTTCCCCCTATTTTTCTTCTTGTTTTATATACTCTTAAGTTAGGTAAATTGGGTGTTTTTTTATCAAAAGAAGCATATGAGCTTTGTCGTGTGAAGGAGTTGTTTTTAAGGTAATCAACGGCCGTATTAAAAGACACATGTAACTCGATCTAATTGCATCATACATTAATTTCATTATTTTTCAGCACCACCTAGCCTGCGTATCTCATGAAACCTATACATCCGCGTTACAAAATCAAAAATCCTTTCATCATGGGTTGTTGATTTTAATCCTGGAAGTAGAAAATAGGAGAATGCATTGCTAGCGTAACTGGACTCGTATAACAAAAAAAGAACACTACAAACATAGCAGAATTATGCTCCAAACAGTTTAAGATACTTCACCAAACAGCACCAACTCGAGCACTAATTACTGCATTAAGTGGTTACAAAAGGTTGCATAAAACAATTCAATATAGGTGATCCAAACATGCCAGAAGTGAGCATAAAGTGGAAAGAAAAAACTACATAATATGACTTGTAGCAGTTGATCCAAACAGACCCAAATACGCATAAAATGGTATGACAGTTCTGTTTAAAGTGGCTTATAATACTGTATTATTAAGTATGATATAAAATCGGTAAACGAAAAGCAGGCATAAAAAAACATATATATGGAAACTTAGCAACAGTCGAGATCGATTTGAGTTGAAGCATAATGTCATCGTTTAGTTCATAATAGTCGAGATCATCACCTAGACACTCATTATCAGCTTCCTCTCCAGATACTCCTCTAACCAAGTGTCGGTTGATTTCTTTGAGCACCATCCAGCAGCAGCCAAGGTATCATTGTTTTGCCCCCATGGTTCGGACGGCTGATCATCCTTTTGAGAGAGAGGGCCTGATTCGAAAGTTGACTTGCGTATATTAGAACAACAAAATGATGATAAACGCATGGGGGGCAAGGTTGTAACATAGATATAGATGAACTAAATTGATATACAAACACTAATAATTAGATAAGCAGTTTGAAAAAAGGAACCCGAAACACACCTTAAAAACCACATACCTGCAAGTGTAGCGCAAGGACAACAGTGACGAAGGCGCTACAAAGCTGAACATGTTCTGTGAACACAGCTAATAAACCAACACATTTAACCCAATAACCTAAGTAACTCTCAAATGACCCCCCACATCTGCTGATTAGACACCAGGAACACAACAACTGTAACACACATACTAAAAATTTCGTAGGTATGTACGAATGAACATGTAAAAGAAACAAATTGGTGAGTTAGATGTACCAGTACAAAACAAAATAGTCCAGGAAGATATTGATTTTTTTTATCGAACGCCTTAGGCTTCTTGTTATCTCCTGTACCATCTTTGAATGCTGAAAATATAGCATGCAACGGGATTAAACTTGATTCTTCAATAGTGATTTACTGATTACGGCGCTAATAATAGATTAAAAAAAGATCATTTGCTCACCCCACAGACTATAATGACGCAGACTGATAGAAATACCGCCGGAGATTATCTGTTTAGCTGCAATCCAGCTTTGTTGATTGAATGGCATGTCAAACCTTGGATAATCTGTAAATTGCACAACCAAGACGTTGTCATCGCCTAGTACCCTTTGTAGGTGAGTTGTTCTTGTATTAAGAAATGGCCCGTGATCATTGTCATCACCTAGCAATCCGGAACATCTCTAGTGACCATTGTCTAAGAAAAGAGGTGTTAATAATCATAGGTGGAAACTCTGACCTCCCCCTCAAATTTCTTTTGTTATTTAAATGGTCTTTAAACAATGGTTTGCACCAATCATATTGGTAGGCCGTTGATATACCAAAAGGAATTTGAGGGGAAGATAAGAGCAACCATATATGTTGTACATCGTGTGTCAATATTAGGAAATGAAGAGCACATGGTATTCTTTATTTGCCGATATTAACACTTCATGTTCTATGTCTGTCATAGTAAATCTGTTCTTGCATATTCGCAGTTGCAGTTCCACAAAAGGTCCTGATCAACAATAGGGTGCAATCCTCAAAGATAGATGGGTAACAAAAGAGGATGGTGCGAAGAAGTAATTTGCACCAAATCACTTGTCACAGCATTCTCTTTAGTTTCCCATCTATCTTTGGTGAAATGCACACGACCGATGATCGGACCCTTTTGTAGGACTGAACATGTCAACATGCATAAAACAATTTCAGTTTCTATAAAAGTGTACACTAATTAGATAATCAGATAACCATTGTAACAAACACATAAAGTAAATGAAGCTGTTTGTTGGCAATAATATTGTAGTTCCCTTAACACGCTCAGAGTTAACTAGAAAGTTAATCTATTTGTGTTTATGACTAATACAATGTATTGATTAATTCTAACAGTTAATGAAACGTTAATATAAAAACACACAGTATTTTCAACGTTTAAATTCTTATTAGAAATGAATCAAAGAATCTATTACCCAAGTGTTTTGCGGAACAAACACTTGGGATTGAATAGACAAGGTATGGTGTCTCCTATCTAAACTCAAGCTATGCTTACGTGGTAACAATTCGACCCACTGAGCTATCTCAGGGATACGTTACTCTTTGTAGAAGAAAAGGGGTATTTGTGAAAGTCTAAGCTTTAATTGCACAAGAATACCTTACCCACTTTTCTCTATCTATTTTCTATTTATAGGCAAACAGATCAAGAGTACTGAAGATTAAAACTAGATAAACAAAATAGGAAGCGTGTCTGACAACTACAACAGTAGTTGTCATTTCCAAGAACCAATAGGATTGCGCTAATAAGTCTTCGAGTGTCTGACCTTACACTTCTTAGACTTTTGGCCACTTGAGGGATGGTTTGTCTGACCCCGATAAGACTTGTTCTTATCTTCTTAAAACCTTCCCTCTTTTCCCGCCTTTTATTCAGGCTTTAGGTTTTTCAGGCATTTGTCTTCAGTCTTTAGTTGTTTGTTGTTGAGGAGACTGGGTTCAGTGAGCTCTTGTCTAAAGCTCACTGATCCATTACCTCCTTCTTCATCTCAAGTAACACTTCAGTGAGTACCGCCTCACTGTGTGGTGAATCTTTCTTCTTAGACTCGTCCTGAGCATCTTGAAGGTAACTCACTGAGTGACTGTTCACTCAGTGACTTGGAATGTTTTCGGTTTAATTTACACTTAGCTTAATTTGTATTCAAATCTTGTTTTAACGACTCTTGGGTACTGAAGGACCCAACAATCTCCCCCTATTTGGATATAAATTATGCTTAAGTGTTTTTGATCAGTTATGAGTGAGCTAATGACTTCTGCTCATACTGAATGTACTAGAAAGTAAATAAGGACACTGAAATAACAAAAACATCATCTTATTAATATTATTACAAGTCCTAACAAAACTATACAGAGTACAAGGATAGTGGTGGTGTTGGCAGATTCATTCAGTCGATCTTATAACCTAGGGCTTCAAGCTTTGGTTTCTTGGACTCTAGCTCACGCTGGTCAGGATGCTCTTGAATCTTTGTTCTCAGGTCTTGGCAGAACCTCACATTCTCAGGAGTCTTGATTGGTGAGGCCATCATGAGGAAACCCAGCATTGCCTTGATTCCTGATTGGTCAATATCCCTTCATCTTTGGAAGGCTGGGTCTCAAAACTCATCAGTGAAGAACAAACCTCTTTCAGGTTGTTCGATGACCAAGTTGTTCCTGAATGGAACTCCTTCAGGGAGGGCTCTGTTGCAATCCAGACCAGGGACCTTAATCTCAGGCTCAGCTTCAATCTTCTTTCTCTTTCTTGAGGAAGACTGAGAGAGAGCAGGTTGTTCAGCTGAAGCAGGAAGAAGAGATGGAATACCAAGTTCCTGAGGTGTTGCTGCCAATCTTTCATACCTTAGACTCAGGGACTTCAACAGACCAGGGACCACAACATTTGATTTTTTCGCTATTATTGGACCCAACTCATCCAATTCAGTGATCCCGAAGTCAGCGAATCTGAAGGGGTTATGAACCTCAAAGTTTCTCTTATCAGCACCTCTGTAGACAGTAACAATGGCAGGCTTGGTGTTTCAATGAATCTTGACATCAGTGATTGGTTCTGGTTTCAACCTGCTTGTCATGACCCACTGATATCTCTCAATCCTGTTCTGCCTAATCTCTTCAGCTCTCTTTAACCTTTCTTCCCTTTTCTCCCTGAGAGCCAACATCTCAGCAAACTGAGCTTTCACGAAGGTCTCCCCACCTTTTTTTCCTGAAACAACTTTTGGAGGCAACCCAATCTTTTTGGCCTCTTCGTGTACCACCTGAATAAGAGCAGCCTTGCTCGCCCTTTCTTCTTCAGCTGCCTTCTTCATTGCCTCCTCTTTCTCCATATGAGCCTGAATTTCCTCATTTGTGAGAAGTTGTATTTTTCCATTTACCTCATAAGGGACCCTGACTGGCTCATCAGGGTCTTGCCTTCTTTCAGAGGAAGCAGGCACCAAGATTGTAGACTCAGGCTCAGTGGTTGTTAGAATGCCTTTGCCTTTGTCTTGGTGGGATGAAGATGGGTTTGTCTCAGGAACCTCCCCCTCAGTGTGAGAAGGAGGTTGTTCAGGTTGTTCTTCTTCAGTGACTCTCTCCCCCTCAACTGTTGCTTGACCCTCGGTGATAGCAAAAGTTGGTGTGCTCACTGAAGTTGAGGGAGCCTGACCTTTGAAGGCCTGATAGATCTCAGTCATCATTGATTTGATGTCTGAGGTGTCCTTCTGAAGAGTTGAGACCTTAGCCTCAAGAGAAGCCTGAGAAGCCTCTAGTGCTGTCATCCTTGGCCCAAGAGTCCAAGCCAGGGAAGAAGAAGAATTTGCCAAAGATGCCATGTGGGACTCCATAAGACCCAAGGAAGACCTGATGGAGTCCACTATAGAGCTGAGTCCCTGAAGATTTGAGGAGGTCAGCATGTTTACCAGCTCAGCCAACTGAGTAGATTGTTGCTGGTAGATCTCAGAAGCCTAAAGAATTATCTTGTTAAGGTCAGGGTCATCTTTCACTGACGCTTGAATAGTTTCAACACTCTTTTGTATTTCGGTGAGAGACTCGTTGAACAACTTAAGATTATGATCAAGATTCGTCAGGGAGAAGGAGATAGATGATTTGTGCTCATTAACATCATCATGATAGGATTCCACTGATTCCTTCAGATCGACATAATGAACAGCAGCTTCAGTGTGTTGATCAAACAATTCTTCAGTGAGCCCAGTAAAGAGAGCATTGTTGGCCTTTTGTAGGAACTTGACCAATTGCCTTTCAGTCAGAGGAAGAATGTTGTCATACTTCTTGAGTTCAGGAGGGCAGGATGATTCAGAATCTGAAGAATGATCAGCCTGAGATTCAGATTCTTCACCATGAAGAGAAGACTGATGCGATTGTTCAGTAGGTTGGGCATTAGTCTCCATGTCATCACCTGCCTCAAAAACTTCCTCCTCACTCTCTTCTTTGAGATCATCTTCAGAATCAAGAAGAGCCTCACCATAGACTCAATCTCCAAAAAGGTACCCGACTCCTCTTCATAAGAAGACTTGCCTTGGTTTTGGCCAGGTCCTGACCCCGCCATAAAAACTGAGTGGGTTTGCTCAGCCTGGCTAACCATAATAACTGATTTCTCAGCCTGGTGTTTGGGGTCAGTTCCCAAGAGAATGGATCCGCCTGAGGGGGTTATGGGTTCCGTATCAGCGGGTGGTTTATATCCCTCTGAGTCTTTGTCCCCCTTAGCGCCTTCAAGTCCTGATGGGTGTTTTTCAGAACTATCATGAGGCACTGTTTGTGATGATTGATGGACCCCCTTCCCATCAGGGTTGTTCTGCCCTTTTGGGGATTCAGGGTCCTTGACTCCCTGAGACCCTGAGTGTGATTTCTCAGGGACGTTAACGGGATGTGATTGGGTGTGGGTCCCCTTCCCAGTTGAGTAGTACTGCTCAACCGAGGATTCAGGACCCTTTTCTCCCTCAGGCCCTGAGTGTGATTTGTCAGTGCCTTCATCGGGATGTGAATGGGTGGAGGTTCCTGACTCCAATGACTTGTTTTTGTCAGTGGAATCATGAGGAAAGGGTTTGCCCAAGGACACTGAGGATGATTTCTTAGTGCCCTCCGTTGGCGTTTGTTTTTGGGTCAAGAGGGTCTCAGTGACGGGTGTCTTAGAGGTCTCAGCCAAATTTAACCCTTGTTTAGGGTTGTTTGAGGCATCAGTCTCAGTGATGAGTGGTTTGGGTCTAACCACCTTACTGGACTGACCCTTCTTTGTCTTCTTCACCTTCTTTGTAGGTGAAGGTACTGGAGAAACAGCGTTCTCCCCCTGATTAACCACCAGTATGTAGTTGGTCAGGGCAATGGGTTGTACCTTAGTAATGCGACTCGTATAATTGGTCTTATGTAGGACGTCAGGTTTTGTACCTTCAATGTCAGACCTAACATAGTCAGGGCCTAATAGGTTCTGAAGCACGCAGGAAATAAACCTAGGATAAGACATAAGTCTTTGCCTAGATTTCCCTGAGAGCTTGGCAACAAGGTCACGGAAGATTATTCCTCTGATATATATTTTTTCTACCCTCCAGGAGACTGAACAACATCAATTGCTGTGATGAGTTCAACTACTCCGTGGAGGATTTATTCCCTCCAAGGACCTGAATGATGAAGGTCATCAGGATCCTCCAGATAGGGTGGAACCAGGTTTTAACTATTGGAGCCTTCTCCAATAAGGCTCCAGCGGCCATTTCAGGCCGCTTAGGGTCATGAGGTCCTAGAAAAAGCAATTCTGCTTTAACCTCTTGGTCAGTAGGGTTGGGCTCAAAGGCCTCAGCGAAATCAAGACCAGTGGCCTTGATGAAGGTTTTGTAATCCAGGGAGAGGGTCCTTCTCCCATTCATCATTGTGAATGTGATGATGGATTCTTTGGTGTCCTCAGGGCTGGTTTCCTCTGAAGTACACCAGAATTCCCTCAAATAGTCATGGTAGATGACTGAGGGGGTTTTGGTAAATGTCGTAGCAAGAAAGCAGTTTTGATGATACTTCACTACATTCTTGTACGCATAGAACTTTTGTGGATAGGCAAAGTTTCCTACCACATTGTTCTTGGTGAGGTCTACACCCTTCAATGTGAATTCCACATTAGGGGTGTATTTGATAGCTTTAGAAAAAGCCATTTGTGTTGGTAGGTCTGGGTTAACAAATGATTCTGGGTTTCTAAAGGCTAAGAACACACACACAAGATTTAGTTTTTTGAAAGAAAAAAAGGCAAAATTTTTCTTAAGATTTCTAAAAAATGTGTGTGTGTCTTTTTGTATGGGGGTATTTACAGGGAAGTGAAGTGGAGGGTAATTTGGGTATTAAGCGGATTTTATTTATTCAAAAAGAATGTTTGAAAATTGTTTTGAATAAAATGTTTTGGGATCCGCATTTAATGCCACCACTCCACTTTCCCTGGTTTGGCGCAACAGTCGAGGTGAACAGTTGAGCAGTTCTGCAAAAGTGTAATTTGCAGAGTTGAGTCATCACATATCTGTAATGTGATTGGAGAGGCATTTAATGCCAAGTGGGAATATGGTGGCCCAGAGGTGGAAGCCAGAAAGGCAAAAGAACAAATATTCTTATATTAAATAAGAATTCAGTTACCAACCTCGGACATTTACTAACTAGATACTTAGAGAATTTAAGTTAGTATTGAATATCTCTTGAGGACCCTGAATGACTTTTCATTCAGTGAACCTGTTTGTCAGGACTTGGGTTTAATCACTGATGGTTCTAGAGTTCAGGAATTTGGGTTTAATTCCTGAGGTTCAAGGGTTCAGGAACTTGGGTTTAGTTCCTAAGGTTTCAGTGATTCTTTTCACTGAAGTACACATTGAGTCAGGGACCTGGGTTTTCAGAATTTCCACTTATTTGGATGGAATCAATCAGTTGACTGATTCTCAATATCCAACATTCCAAGTTCAGCTTTCAGTCTACTGAAAGTTGGTTCATCCATTGGCTTGGTGAATATATCAGCTAGCTGATATTCAGTAGGAATGAAGTGTAATTCTATGTCACCATTCATGATATGGTCCCTGATGAAATGATATCTTATATCAATGTGTTTTGTTCTCTGATGAAGAACAGGGTTGTTTGAGATAGCAATTGCACTTGTGTTATCACAAAAGATGGGAACCATCTTGTACTGAATTCCATAATCACTGAGTTAACTTTTCATCCAGAGTACATTTGCACAACAACTTGCTGCTGCAACATATTCAGCTTCAGCTGAGGACATGGCAACTGATTGTTGCTTCTTAGCACTCCAACAGACTAGTTTTCCACCAAGAATTTGGCAGGAGCCTGAGGTGCTTTTACTGTCCATGTTGCATCCAGCATAGTCAGAGTCTGAGTATCCTTTAAGATCAAGGCCTGAACATTTTGGATAGTATAATCCAAGGTTTGGAGTACCTTTCAGGTACCTGAATATCCTTTTCACAGCAGTGATATGAGATCCTCTTGGGTCAGATTGATATCTGGCACACAAACAGACTGAGAATTAGATATCAGGCCTTGATGCAAGTAGATACATCAGTGATCCTATCATTCCTCTAAAAAGAGTTTGATTTAATGGTTTTCCAGTAAGATCATGACCAAGGTTGTTTGGGGGTACCATGGGAGTCTTGACTGAGGCACAGTCACTGAGCTCATACTTCTTCAGTAGGCTTCTGACATACTTCTCTTGACTGGTAGAGGTTCCTTTATCAGTCTGCTTGATTTGCAGACCAAGGAAGTAAGTCAGTTCTCCCATCATGCTCATTTCAAATTTCTTTGCCATTAGTTTCTCAAATTGTTTGCAAAGTTTAAAACTTGTTGAGCCAAAGATGATGTCATCAACATACACTTGTACTAGTATGACATCATTATTTGTCTTGAGATAAACAATGTGTTGTCTATCTTGCCTCTGACAAATTTGTTTTGGATCAGGAAGGCTGAAAAAGTTTCATACCATACCCTGGGAGCTTGTTTCCGTCCATATAGGGCTTTGTTAAGCTTGCAGACATAGTCAGGAAACTCCTGGCTTTCAAATCCAGGAGGTTGCTGAACATAAACTTCTTCTTTCAGTGCACCATTTAAGAATGTACTTTTAACATCCATTTGGTACACTTTGAAGTTCATGTAAGTAGCATAAGCAAGGAAGATCCTAATGGCTTCCATCCTTGCTACTGGTTCAAATGTTTCTTCATAGTCAATGCCTTCTTGTTGATTATAGCCTTTGGCTACAAGTCTGGCTTTGTTTTTAATGACTATGCAATTTTCATCAGATTTGTTTTTGAATACCCATTTCATGCCAATGACTGAAACATCTTCAGGACATTTGACCAAGGTCATTACCTTGTTTATGTCAAATTGTTCCAGTTCATCATGCATGGCTTGAACCCAACTTGGATGATTAAGTGCTTCCTTAACACTTTTGGGTTCAATTGTGGAAATGAAATCCACAAAGAGGCATTCATTGGATAAGGCTGCTCTCAGTTGTGCAGCGATGCTTCTTGTAATCATGCCTTCAGTAGGCTCACCAATTATATTGACAAGTTCTATATCCTGAGACCTAGTCCAGCTGTCCTGAGGTCTAGGATACTGACTAGAACTTGATACCTGATGGGTAGGATCAGGATTAGACACATGATGATCTTCAGCATCTTGAGTGTCTGAGTGGGTAGACTCATCACTGTGATTGTTTGGTTCCTGAGTATTTTGTTCAGACTGAATGATTTCATCAGTACTTTGTGCTTCAACAAACTCAGTGATGGTTGGGTAAGGAAGGTTATGGGGAATGATGTAATAGGAGATGTTAGCATTTGCTTGGTACTGAGTGGAAGGACCATTTTCAGGATGATGTTCATCAGGAGGATATCTTGATGATTCATCAATACCTATCTCTTCCACTGAGTTGTTAGAGACACTGATAGCATCAGTGCTCTCATCAAAGGTAACATGAAATATTTTCTCAGTATGTTGTCTCCTAGTGTTGAACACCCTGAAGGCCTTTGAGACAAGGGAGTATCCAAGGAAGTATCCATCATCAGCTTTGGCATCAAATTTTCCTAAGTGATCCTTGTGATTATGAATAAACACAGGACACCCAAAGACATGAAAGTAGTTGATGTCAGGGATCCTTCCCTTGAATAACTCATAAGGAGTTTTGCTATGTCTTTTGACAATGATGGATCTGTTTTGTGTGTAACAGGCAGTCTTTACTGCTTCAGTCCAAAAGTGTTTGGAAAGGACTGATCCATTTAGCATTGTCCTGGCTGCTTCAATGAGTGTTCTATTTTTCCTTTCAGCCACACCATTTTGTTCAGGTGTGTATGGTGAGGAAAATTTTTGGGAAATTCCTTTCTCATCACAGAAACATTCAAGTTCATAATTTTTGAACTCTGTTCCATTGTCAGTCCTAATCTGTTTGACCTTGATGTCATTTTGATTTTCAATGTTCCTGACAAAGGACATTATTGTTTCAGCTGCCTGAATCTTTTTGATCAGGAAATATACCCAAGTGTATCTTGAGTATTCATCCACAATGACCAGAGTAAATTTCTCATGGTTAATGGATCTAGGACTAATTGGTCCAAATAGATCCATATGGAGAAGATGTAGGCAGTTCCTGATGGAAAAGTTGGTTTTGGTTTTAAAGGATGCTCTGTGATGTTTACCTTTTTCACAAGCTGAGCATGGTTTATCCTTTGAAAACACAAGAGATGGTAAGCCAAGGACCTTGTTTTGTTTAACAAGGTTGTTTATGTTTTTGAAATTCAGGTGGGAGAGTCTCTTATGCCAAAGCCAATTGAGAGTTTCAGTGGCCTTGGTAAAGAGACAAGTTCCATTTCTGAGTCAGACTGGTCATGTCCAACACATAAACATCATGTCTTCTTGGTGCAATAAGGATAATTTCCTTATTAGCATTGAAGATGATTCCTTGTTTATCATCAAACTGAACTATGTATTTAGCATCACATAGTTGACTGACACTAATCAAGTTATATTTAAGACCATTTACATAAGCTATCCTAGTAAAGACTATACCATTGCAGTTTACTGAACCATAACCTTCAGTGAGACATGATGAGTTATCAGCAAATATCACTTTGGGTCCTGATTCATCAACATACTTGTGCAGATACTCCTTCACACCAGTCATGCTCCTTGAACATCCACTATCTAGATGCCAAACAGGATCCCTGGCATGTTTCTGCACAAATAGTAAACTGGGTTAGTTCTTTCTAGGACTCCACTTCTTGGAGGGCTTAGCTTTAGGGGTCTTTTTAACATTTACAATTGATTTATGGTCAGTGGTGGAGTGGACTGAGCTACCACAAATTTTGCATTTGATTGCTGATGTAGACTCAGTAGACTGAGAGGCTGACTTTGTCATACCTCTTCTGGCCTTATCACGTCCTGAGGTGTCATGAGTGGAACTTCCACTATTTTCACAACAATTGTCAATTTGACAATCCTTAGGATGGTGATCATTGAACCCACAGTAAGGGCAAGGTGCAAAAGGTTTTGCCTTTTGTTTCTGTTTCTGTATAGAATCAGAAGGGTAGTTTAAAGACTGAGCTTTAAGGCTTGCCATCTTTGATGTGACTGAGTGTGTTTTATGATCAGAGGTCCTGTGATCATCTTTTTTGCAAATCATGCAATAAAGAATTCTATAGCAATCATCAGTGATATGATTGGTATAGTTACACAGCTCACATCTTTTCAAGGGTTTTGAGGGTTTGGGTTTGGTTCTTGAGGAAGCTGGTTTTTGTTCCTTCTTGGATTGAGAAGGTTTCTCAGAAGATGCAATCTTCTCACCCAGCTTCCTGACCATTTCAGCCAACTGATCAAATTTTGAGTCTGGGCTTTGGGTTATTACTTCAGAAGGGACTGAAGATGATGAGTCATCAGTATTTACCAAGGTTGCAAAAATCGCGAATCGGTAGTTGGGCGGTCGACCTCCATGTAGCTTGTAATCGGTCTAGGCGGGATTAATCGGGTTGGCATTTTCGACAAGTTTTCGGTATTTTCAGTAAGTTTTAGGTATTTTCGGCAAGTTTTATGTATTTCCGGCAAGATGTTTCTTAAAAAAATATCTTGTAATAGATATAAACAACGACTATTAATTATTAAAACAATTTGAAGGTTTCCCGGCAAGTTTGACCATCATTCACCGTCATTGATCACGGTTGACCATGGTTGACCGATTTGTTTGACTGATTTACAAAAATCAGAGAGGTTGATGGCCTTGTAGCACCTAGGCAGTGATTAATCGGCCTTGTAGGCCTTGTTTTGCAACACTGGTATTTACTGAGACTTTAAGTGTTGGTCTTTTCAGGATTGTTTTTCCCATTCCTGACCTCTCCTTTGGAGAGTGTTGAGAGTAGACCATTGGTGGGAGGCCTAAGTTGGGTGTAGCACCCTTAAGGGTATTCAGTGGTGGGAGTGGTAAATATGATTATGATTCAGACTCATTCACTGACTCAGGATTACTGAGTTGTTCAGTGAGTTCAAGCTTACTGAGTTGCTCAGTAAGTCCAAGCATATTTTTCAAAGCCTGACTTTCAGGAAGCAAGATCTTTCCAGACTCTAAGTTTGGTAACTTACTGACTGGGTTGTCCCTGACAATCCAGTCATTTGACTTGGGAAGCATTTCTTGCTCAAATGATATGCCAGCTGGAACAAAGGTTAATTCATTGGGACTTACATAGGGGTTAACCATGTGATGGTCAATTCCTATTGTTTTCCTAGGGATTAAACCCACAGTATCAAATACCTTGGGGTTCTTTTTGGTCCAGCCTTGGATGACAGCCTTTTCTTTGTTAAGTTCAGTTTGTAGGGCTTGGTTTTGTTTCAAAATTTCAGTGTTCTAAATTTGTAGAGTAATTGTTTCTAATTTGGCTTGCTTCAGTACAAGCAATTCATCTCTACATTTATTCAATTCTGACACTATGTTGTTACATTTTGAAAACATGTTAAGCCTTTGTTCCTCAACAAATTTAAGATCTACACAAATATAATTCATGTAAGACTGCCAATCAGAATCATCATCCATAGAAAGTAAAGTGTTTACCTTCTTCATGGTGATGTTTACCCACTCTCCATTCCTTGCATGGCTTTTCCCAACAGCCACCTGATCACCTTCAGAGAGTGCCATCAGTGCACTCACTCTAATTTCCTCATCTGAGGAGACCTCTTCTTCATCCCAATCATAAGCTTCAGCTACTAAAACCTTGTTCTTTGCCTGAACAGGTTTGGATGTTTAAGCAGCCTGAGACATAGAGGGATTAGTTTCAAGAATTGCAAGTTTAGCCTTAGCTTTCCTATATTTTGCTTCAAAGTCTTTTTGACCCTTATTTTGAAATTGTTGGGTCGACTGAAACATTCTAGGTTGAAACTTGCTAGTTCCTGAGGAACTATTTCCTGAAAATTTGTAAGAGGGTTCTGAGATGGTTTTAGAATAACAGTCCCTAGCAAAATGACCCTTTTTTTACCACAATTAAAGCATTCAGTGGTTTCATTTGCTTTTCCTTTTGAAAAGTTGGACTGGTTTCTTTTGATGAAATGTTTTGAACTAGCAAGGAGTGCCCTCTCTTGGAATTCCAAGTTTAAATCTTTTAGGTACTCATCACTAGTCCTTTCATCAATTTCATCCTCAGAATCCTCTTGAAAGTTGATGCGCGTGATGTGTCGTTGCGGTTTAGCAGTTTTAATGCCTACTCAAGTTTTAAATTTATATTTAGCCGACTTATCAATAACACACACACTTAACGAGCAGTGTACCCGGTCAGTATGAAGATAATGGTAAGTAGAGTGTCGATCACTAAGAGTGGAACGTATTATCTAGTTATTCTAATCAGTATTTTAATATCCTATCGCAAGGGGGTTTCAGCCTGAGAGACTGGCACAGTTTTGTTTGCAATTAAATAATAAAATAAACCAATAGGCACGAATCAGCAAGTAGCACACACGTACACAGATAAATACTCGAGACAATAAGAGGGCTGTCCTTATGATTAAGTAGATTGTCACTTGTTTTATTGATAGCTTTATATGAAGTGTATGTAATTAACCCTTTCTCGTTGGTCCTATTCTCATCGGCGAGTAAACCCTTAATGATTACTTATGTCTAAAAGTTATTCCTAAGTGATCAATTTAGAAACAACCGTGGGAGCCACATCTTGTCCCGCAGTCAAATGCCCGCAAGCCACTAATAAACACAGAGGTTATCAATGCACTAATAAGTAGTAACCAAAGACATCAACATATAAACTTTAATTGATGGGAAAGCAAGTATTAAAGGGAGTGCAATCTTTCGTTGTCACATTACACAAGCCACCAATCCTGATGAATTAAAGTTTGCTAACACAATAAAACAAAACTACTTAATGAATTAAATACATGCAGCACCTTCTTACAGCTCTTGTATCTTCGATTTGGGTGTGTCTTGTGCTGCCTCCTTGACTGAATTCGTCCTTTTGCTCTGCTGTCCGAACTTCAGTTTTAGGGTTTCGAACTCTTTTAATTCGTCTGGTCTACGGGGTATTTATAGTTTCTGTCTGAGGGAAGATGCGGCGCATCTACTTAAGTAGATGCGGCGCATGTACTTAACTTCGCGTGGGGTCCAAGAATATAATATTCAGGAATATTCGTACACCGCCAGAAGATGCGGCGTAACTCTTTATTAGATGCGGCGCATGTCCTCTTGTATCTTGGATCGTATCTGGTGATATCTTGATAGAGATGCGGCGCATGTTGAGAGTGAGATGCGGCGCATCTGGAGCAGAATTGACTTGATCTTGTCCATGTCAGTAGACTTTCGCTTTATGCACGTTTTGCTCCATTATTAGTCCAAAATAGCTAAGTTTCACCAAATGCTTGTTTTTACCTGAGAATTACAAAAGTAAACAATTAAGTATCAATCCTCATACATAATATAGTAAAACAAGTCAAATTATTAGGATAAATGATAGTAATAAAATGTACTTATTTGAGTTCATCAAATATCCCCCCACTTGAACTTTACTTGTCCCCAAGTAAACCTTAGAATTTCATTTATGAAAATGTATCCTAAAAGATGTTAGGATTTATTTTTATATTTAAGCATGTATTCGTTTATTTCATAATCACACAACTAAACACTTAACGAATTAGAAGTAAAATAAAATAAGTCGATAAAAGCAAATCTAATCGTTTAACTGTCCAGTCGCGACGAATATTCTATCATAAGCTTGGCAAGTATACACATCTCCACCACTAAAGCTAAGGAATAACAAGTCTAAAGCGGTAAAAAGGGTTTTTAGGCTAAAGGGTTAATTATTCTTATTTACACTATCGATCTCAAATTCCAGAAAAGGCGACAAAATCACAAATACATGATCGAATCCACGAACACGATACTTGCAATTGCTCAAATCCTTAACTCGAATAGGCTAAAGATAGGTCCAAACTTCACCAATAATAATATATCAAAAAGGGCGACAAAATCATAAATACATAGCCGAATCCACGACTACGATACTTAAGATTGCTCAAATCCCTAATCTCAATAAATCAAAGGTTCGGTTGGATAAAGAACAATACAGGGTATGGATAACATTTGGGATATAAATTGGTGTAAAAATAAAAATAAACAAAACAAAACAAATAAATTAAAATCCTAAGTGTGGTTAATCACTATCCCAACCATCCCATGAATAAGACTCATATCATTGAATAACTCACGCTTTAACACTTGAAACACACGCTTTAGGTAGACACGAATCATACTCAACAAAATCTTAATCAAAGAATAAACCTTAATTGGCGCTCCCATAACTGCCAATTCCCATTCAATCCATAGATATAATATAACAAATAGTGGTGATATCGACCACTTACATAACTCTACATCGTTGGCTTAAAAACAAACATCCAACTCTTTTTTCTTTCTTTTCCTTTTCTCATTTTTTCGATTTTTTTTTTTTTTTTTTTTTTTTTTTTTTAACTTGAAACATAAACATAGATGTGTAAAATTTCACCACATCACTACAACTTTCTTTCCGGATAATTTTTTCATACTTTTCATACTTTCAGAAATAACGGTAATAGTGAAAGTAGTAAACACACGAAAAATAAACTCCAAAATATACGATATTTACTTTCACTCCAATTGCATTGTGCAATTTCCCGACCTAACCATAGATAATGAATTACGCACGCGAACACAGGTAATGTAAGGAAACACACTCTGCCTATAGCAATTAACCAACCACGGATTCTAATCTACAGGGTAGGCTAAGGTTTAAGGTGTAACGAAACATTTTAAACATAGGTGTAAGAAACGAAAGGAATGGCTCTGAGTGTTTTTCTAGGGGTATCTTACTCTAAAAATGAGAGTAACAAAAGGTTTTATACGGGGGTTAACTAACCAGTGTAGTTAGTCAATAACACATAACATATAAAGGCTATTTGGTGTAATCCTAGAATTTTACCAAGTTAGACAAGTCATTCCAATTATATAAATAATACTCATTATGGTGGTCTCGAATAGTATACAAGTCAAGTTCTAAAGTTTACAAGTCACCGGCACACTCATAGATTTGTGAATTTTGAAAAATCACAATTTTTGAAAATAATGTCATGTGTGCAGTTATGTAACTTAGATCTTAAACAAAAACATGCCAAAAAATTTTTAAGTTTGATATATTAAGCACATTTTAAGCATAATTTTTGAAAAAGTAGGACAAGTAATTGTTAAGTGTTCTAATTCTCCAATCCCCCCACTTAAGTTAAACAACGTCCTCGTTGTTTGTATAAAAGGTTAAAAACTGGAAATAAAAGAATTAGAACGGAAAAACTCCCCTGAGATTTGCTCGGTATGATCCTCCATTTGTATATGAGCAAAAATCAACTTCTTGTGGATTAGAACGTTAAAGCTTCATACTTGATGTATCCACAGGAAATCCAGGAAACTATAATACCACCAACACTTTAAAACACACCTAAGATAAGAAAGGTTCAACTTGCATAACACATTAGTAGTTAGGAAAAATAAAACTTAAAAATTAAAACTGAAAATCATCAGGTCAGTCGATGCGCCGTATCTTATTGAAGAAGATACGCCGTATCGAGCCTGGAATAAATACGGATCAGAATAAAGATGCGCCGCATCCTTAACCAGGGATGCGCCGCATTAAAATAAACTGATAAATAGTTTTAAAGTCGAAATTAAAAATGCAGAAAAATAAAATAAGATATGACCATTGCAGAGGATGCGTCGCATCTCAGGACTGAGATGCGCCGTATCCTCGTGCGGCCTGGACTGACTCGACACAGAAAACAGAATAATAAAAGATAAATCCGGGTTGTCTCCCGGTAAGCACTTGTCTTTATTCCAGAGTCTTCAAGTTAGACTCACGTTCAGTACTTTAGTATCGATCATTGATTCCTACATGGCCAGGTAGGATCCATCTAGCAACCGAATCGTCTCGTATATATTCAGGTCCCAAATTCAAAACTCCTTTGTAGAATCCTCCCATCAATTGATATGGGTACTCAATTCCTCTCTTCATGTCATCATTACTAATAAAAAGGAATGGAGAGAATTTGTAGCAGACTCTATTAGTAGCATGTGCAAATCCAGGGTGAGTTCGGGGCATCATATAAGTGATAACGTCGCTTCCACATTGAAAGGTGATCTTTCCTTCAAATCGTTTTGCATTAATAGTGATCTCCCTACAAAATGGTTTTCCAACAATCACGTCACCCATATTGCTGTCACAATAGGCATTCATGTCTTCAATAACTACGAACTCAGTAACAATAGTGAAGCGTCCAACGAAGATCGGGACATTAATGAAGGCTCCAACTACATTCTTTCCTTTATACTCCTTTTTATTTCTCATAATAGAATTGTAAAAGCTTCTAGACATGACATTGATTGATAAAATAGGAAAGAAATTGGCGTCAATACACTTGTACCCAATCATGCATGGGAATTGTAAATTGTAAGCACAATTGGTGTTGATCCTACTACCGTAATCCCAAGAACCATCATATCCCTCAAATTCATCGTAATTTCTAGTAGTAATAACGTTGACTCTTGGATTATCCACAATTTCTCCTTCTTCTAACTCAGATTCAGCATCAACCATGAACAGGTCATTGGATTCCATCGGTCCATTAAGGTCATTAAGTTCAATGTAATCCCCATCGTGATGTTCGGGTGTTTTTTCATGCACTAATACTTCATTCATAAAATTGGCTTCGAAGTCGAAGTCAATTAGTTCTCCGTATCCTTCCATTATCCTTCTGAAACAATCACGAAAAGCATCAGTAGGATTTGTTCGCTAGAAGAGAAATTAATGAATATAGAAACGGATATAAGAATAAAAATAGCTGATATCTGCAGACGATGCGCCGTATCCAAAAAGTTGGATACGCCGTATCTTATAATCGTTAAAATTTAATCAGACTTTATTCAGAAAATAGATACGCCGCTTTAGAATTTAAGAATGCGCCGTATCGAAATAATTAATCAAAAATCAACTTATCTAATTAAAATTAAATGCGTCGTATTAACGAAAGTTAATGCGCCGTATTTTCGTTACGTTTAAAAATAAAAGATTTTTGATTCAGTAAGATGCGCCGTATCGATAGAGATCGATACGCCGTATCTGTTTAATAATTCGCAAACTGTTTTTAATCAAAATAATAGATACGCCGTATCTTCAAAAGAAGATGCGTCGTATGGCGTTAATGTTTTAGAAAATTTTTTTATCAAAAACAGATACGCCGTATCTGCAAAAGCAGATGCGTCGTATTACTTTATCGCTTAGAAAAAATTTCTTGTTAAAAACAGATACGCCGTATCTTGGGGAAAAGATGCGTCGTATCGAATTAATTAAACGCGTTGTATTTTTTAAAAAAAATTAAACGCAATACGCCGTATCTGAGAGATCAGATGCGCCGTATCGTTTGATTTAGCACAGTACAACGATAGCAGAACAGAAAAATACGAAAAATAAAAACAAAAATTAAACACACAAACAAAAATAAACACACAAAAATAAAAGAAAACAATTAACACACAATACAACAAATATGCAAAATAGTACAATGATGCAATTAATCTAATAAAAAGAAAAAACCTAATTAAAATACTAATCAAATTAACAGATAATAACAATTCACTCCCCGGCAGCGGCGCCAAAAACTTGATGCGCGTGATGTGTCGTTGCGGCTTAGCAGTTTTAATGCCTACTCAAGTTTTAAATTTATATTTAGCCGACTTATCAATAACACACACACTTAACGAGCAGTGTACCCGGTCAGTATGAAGATAATGGTAAGTAGAGTGTCGATCACTAAGAGTGGAACGTATTATCTAGTTATTCTAATCAGTATTTTAATATCCTATCGCAAGGGGGTTTCAGCCTGAGAGACTTGCACAGTTTTGTTTGCAATTAAATAATAAAATAAACCAATAGGCACGAATCAGCAAGTAGCACACACGTACACAGATAAATACTCGAGACAATAAGAGGGCTGTCCTTATGATTAAGTAGATTGTCACTTGTTTTATTGATAGCTTTATATGAAGTGTATGTAATTAACCCTTTCTCGTTGGTCCTATTCTCATCGGCGAGTAAACCCTTAATGATTACTTATGTCTAAAAGTTATTCCTAAGTGATCAATTTAGAAACAACCGTGGGAGCCACATCTTGTCCCGCAGTCAAATGCCCGCAAGCCACTAATAAACACAGAGGTTATCAATGCACTAATAAGTAGTAACCAAAGACATCAACATATAAACTTTAATTGATGGGAAAGCAAGTATTAAAGGGAGTGCAATCTTTCGTTGTCACATTACACAAGCCACCAATCCTGATGAATTAAAGTTTGCTAACACAATAAAACAAAACTACTTAATGAATTAAATACATGCAGCACCTTCTTACAGCTCTTGTATCTTCGATTTGGGTGTGTCTTGTGCTGCCTCCTTGACTGAATTCGTCCTTTTGCTCTGTTGTCCGAACTTCGGTTTTAGGGTTTCGAACTCTTTTAATTCGTCTGGTCTACGGGGTATTTATAGTTTCTGTCTGAGGGAAGATGCGGCGCATCTACTTAAGTAGATGCGGCGCATGTACTTAACTTCGCGTGGGGTCCAAGATTATAATATTCAGGAATATTCGTACACCGCTAGAAGATGCGGCGTAACTCTTTATTAGATGCGGCGCATGTCCTCTTGTATCTTGGATCGTATCTGGTGATATCTTGATAGAGATGCGGCGCATGTTGAGAGTGAGATGCGGCGCATCTGGAGCAGAATTGACTTGATCTTGTCCATGTCAGTAGACTTTCGCTTTATGCACGTTTTGCTCCATTATTAGTCCAAAATAGCTAAGTTTCACCAAATGCTTGTTTTTACCTGAGAATTACAAAAGTAAACAATTAAGTATCAATCCTCATACATAATATAGTAAAACAAGTCAAATTATTAGGATAAATGATAGTAATAAAATGTACTTATTTGAGTTCATCAAAAGTCCTGCACAACACCATTAGTATAAAAAGCAGTTGATATGGGTGTGGAGGTCAAGGCCTTTTTGGACTCAAGAGCTTTTGAGTCAGGGTATCTCCTTGAGATTAAGTTGTCTTCATAGACAAACTTCCCATAGATCTCAAGGAGCTCAAGGGTCTGAATGTGATTAGCATTCCTCAGGCCTTGTGAGAAGTTTAGCCAATTCTCAGGGAGACTGTTGACAAAGCCAACATTTGTCTCATGCTTAGACAAAACTACACCATCATTTGATAGTTCGTTTATCAAGGTCTTGTATCTGGTATAAGTCTGAGAGAGAATTTCAGAGTCTTTTGCCCTGAAAGTATTATACTCAAGTTTCAGGTCCATGACCCTGTTTTCCTTGGTATCTGAGGGACCCTCAAAGCTATTGACCAAGTCATCCCAAGTTTGCTTGGTTGTTGAACAGTTGATGAATGATTCCATTATATCGTCAGGAAGACATGATATAATGATGCTTTTCAGGCGTTGGTTGATGACATCAAATAACGACATATTATTAGCATCATTTATCCCATATTAATGACTTGTTTTATATCACTTTATATGAGAATTGACACTTAATCGTTTACTTTTGTAATTCTCAGTATAAACAAGCATTTGGTGAAAGTTAATGATTTCGGACGAAAATTGGAGCAAAATGAATCAAGTTGGAAAAGTCTGCTGAATTGAAGAGATTAAAGACCATTGCCTGACTTTGAAGCATGCGCCGCATCTGATTTTATCATGCGTCGCATATGAAACTTTGGTCAACGAAGAAGAACCAACTTGTTCTACTCCAGATACGCCGCATCGGACCAATACGATGCGCCGTATTGGCCATACACAATCCTTACCAAAGAAATCAAGTGGAGATTAGAAGCTTAATGAAGAAGTCAAGATTACAAGTCGACACTTGAAGATGCTTTCGTATTTTGGCCATAAAATCTTCATCCGGACTCCGATTTAGTTGATTCAAGCGGCCAAGCGAAGAGAAAAAGAAAATCTATTTGAATCTGAAGGAGATGCGGCGCATCTGGTCCTTAGATGCGCCGTATTGGGAGATGAGGCGCATCTGGTCTTTAGATGCGCCGTATTGGGTCAGTTTCAGACTTGGAGGCTACGTTTACTTATAGATGCGGCGCATCTAACTCTCTAGATGCGCCGTATCGACCCAGATTTCAGAATCTATAAATACCGAGCTCATTAACGAATTAGGGTATCATTTGGGGACCCTTGGGGTCGTTCCCAGAAGACTAAAAACCCCTCCAAACAGCAGAAGACCTCCTTGAAGATCCAATCATCCTAGAAGATCATCTCAAGAACCTTATATTAAGTGTAATCGTTCGGTTAGCGTATCGTTTTCATTATGAATTCTTATTCGTTTGCTTTGATTACAACTTTATGTATTGTCACTGAGATTATGGGCTAACACCCTTAGGTGTTAGCCAAGTTTATGAAGTCTATTTAGTTTATTTGTGTTCTTGATTACGTGTTTGCTTTGTTATTGGATTGGGTGCTTATCGATAAAAACTCGTTTATTGCTTATAACTAGTAAAAGTCTATGTAACTAGATTATGAACTTATTGGTTTAATGTGGTAACTTAACTATCTGTAATTGTGGTTACTTTAATTGATCATAAAGTGTAGTAATCCGAATCCTATTAGACGGCTTAGAGGGAACACACCGGAACCGTGCCTTATGCCACTATTAGGACTAGTAGCGCGTAATGCCAAACTAGGTTAGACGGTTTAAAGCGATAAGTTAGTATTGATGCTAGATAGGTCACTATGATCATGTCCTCTTTCCCACCACGATGGTAGGTTATTCAATTGTGACAGGATTAATAATCGGATTGATGGCAAAACAATTGAATGAATTAAAACAAGTAGACATTAGCACATATATAACTATAAGATGGATTAGACTTGGCTAGCATGTTCTTCTATCATTGAATTCACATTTTCTTTTAATTAGTTTAATATTTATTTTCTCGTATTTAGTTTAATTAAACACACAAAATCGTGATAGCCTCTCAGGCTAAAACCCCCAAAGTATTTACTTGCTTTCTAGGTTAGTTAGTTTAGTAATTAGAATACCTTTAGATCACTTTAGCTTCGCTCCTAGTGAACGACCCTTGCTTACCTAAAAACTATCTACATTGACCGGGTACACTGCTCGTTAGTGTTTAGAGTCTATAGGTTAGTTCGGCAAAATATAAATTTAAAACTTGGTAGATTTTTATAGACATAAAAAAACACATCAAGTTTTTGGCGCCGCTGCCGGGGAGTGATTGTTTAATTTGATTTATTGGTATTTTAGTTTTTATTTGTTTTCGTTAGTTTCTGTGTGTTTTTGTCATTCTTTGTTTCTGTCTCAGAAAAGCAATACGGCGTATTCTTGTCTGTGAATACGGCGCATCTGTCTGATTTCAATACGGCGTATTCTTGTCTGGGAATACGGCGCATTGACGTTCTGCGACAATTTTTTTTAGTTTTTGTGATTTTTTTTTAGTATTATATAATTTGAAAAATCTGTTACAGAAAGCTAATACGGCGTATCCATTGTCTGTTGGATACGGCGCATCGATTTTCTGTGACACCAAAAATATTTTATTTTTTTTTTTTTTTGTGTTTATTAAATTTTTATTAGTTTAGTTTTTATTTTTGTTTAGGTTACTGCTGTTCTTGGTTGCTTATCTTTCAGGTAATAATGAAGATGGACAATCCAGACATTACTATGGAAGAATATATGAGACTTGAAGAGGAAAGAGCCTTGAGCAATAATGGGATCTACGATTGGGAAAGAGCAAGAAATGGTGGACAAGTCACTGAGACAAAAGAAATCACTATGGAAGAATACTTGTTGCTGGAAAAGGTTCAGTCAAAGAAAGAAAGAAACGGGTTGCCGTTTCGACATACTTGGACTATATCGGATGATCTTCTCGATGATAATGATGAGGAAGTGTCCCATGTATTTAATATGAAACAAATTCCTGCAATTGTTCTCGATGGTGCTTTTTCTCCGGAGATTGCACAAGATGATGTGTATACGGAACCTTACGTTGAAGAATATTCTGCAATCGTATTACCACCATTAGACAATCCATCGGATGAAGATGAAAAGTATTCTGATTTTGATTTCGAACCATTTGACGCCATAGTTTATGATGACTTACCTCAACCAGATTTTGACCCAACGAGGGATTTTGAAGAAATCTGGGATGAATTATTTAAGGATGAAATTCGGGACGGTTATGAAATTGCAAGACCATTAGTTGAAGAAGGAGACTCACAAGATGAATTGGAGTCACTTACAACAAAAAGTGGTACAAATTTATTTAATACTATTGATCCCGTTACTAATAATCTTGCTAGTTTTCCTAAACAGGTTGCAAAACAAAAGGATAATGAGGTGGAGTATATTACACTACCTATTCAAGCACATGAAGCACCTGTGATCAACCCGTATTTGGTGGAGCTCGAGGAAGAATTTGGTGATGAGCTCTTAAACATTGCTACGATTGATGAAGATGATGATTTCGACCCTATGAAGGTTATAGAGGAACTCGAACTTTTACTTGCCAAAGACCCTTTCTCATCTTCTGCGGAAGTCAAGGGACGCCTTACTACCAAAGAGACTAACCATGAAGAAAGGAGACTCATTTTTCCTCAACACACTACTCTTTCAGATGGAATGGTCAAATCATCCAATTTATCAACCAAACCGGGTAAGGATAGGAAAGATGTACATATATTGCCAAGGTATGATTTTTATTTATTTCTTCCATCTTTACTAGCAAATTTACACTCTCTTCGTGTTTATTGCTACTATCACCCGCACTTGATCCCAAGTGGGGGGAACAATACCCTATTACATAGTAAATAAGGGTAGAGTCAGGCTCGTGACTCGAACAAAAACAAGCGCTTCGTGGGAGGCAACCCATGCTTGTCTTTTACTTTCTTTTTAGTTTATTTTATTTTCTTGTGTTTATTTTTATTTGTTTTTTCTGCATGACTGCTGTCGCTGTATTCTGCTGATACAAACGATACGGCGCATCTGTATTCTAGATGCGGCGTATGGCGTTTTCATTTTATATACAGCGCATTTAATAATTCGAGTACGGCGCATCTATCCCCTAGATACACCGTATTCTGTTTTTAATCAGAAAAAAAAATTTTAAGCCATAACCGACATACGACGCATCTGTTGTACAGATACGGCGTATCTAATTATTTGTTAAAAAACAGACTTCGAATTAATAAAATATGAAGCGACGCATCAATTTCTATCGATACGGCGTATTATCCCATTGCATGCAGTTTAATATTTCCTACAGGTTGTTGATGCGGCGTATCCAATATTCCATGGATGCGGTGCATCGACACTCTGACCTGTAATTTTTCGTATTTTTATTTTCCTAACCAATGATTAACGAGATGCTCTCGAGATTCTTTTTCTGTGGTCTCTATAATTTTACAGGTCTGGACGATTGAAGATGTTGATGAACTCCCACATTTTATATGCTCGCATTCTTACATGGAGGATCATTCCGAGCAAATCTCAGGGGAGTTCTCCGTTCTAATTCTTTTAATTTCCTGTTTTTAATTTCAAATTAAACAACGAGGACGTTGTTTATCTTAAGTGGGGGGATGGAGAATTAGAACGTTTACTTGTCCTTATTTTTCAAAAATATGCTTAAAATGTGCTTAATATATCAAAATTTATAATTATTTTTAGCATGTTTTTGTTTAAAGTCTAAATTACATAGCTGCACACATGACGTTATTTTCAAAAATTGTGATTTTTCAAAATTCACAAATCTATGAGTGTGCCGGTGACTTGTAAACTTTAGAACTTGGCTTGTATACTATTCGAGACCACCATAATAAGTATTATTTTATATAATTGGAATGACTTGTCTAACTTGGTAAATTTCTAGGATTACACCCAAATAGCCTATTATATGTTATGTGATATTAGCTAACTACACTGGTTAGTTAACCCCCGTATAAACCCTTTTGTTACTCTCACTTTTAGAGTAAGATACCCCTAGAAAAACACTCAGAGCCATTCCTTTCGTTTCTTACACCTATGTTTAAAATGTTTCGTTACACCCTTACACCTTAGCCTACCCTGTAGATTAGAATCCGTTGTTTGGTTAATTGCTTTAGGCAAAGTGTGTTTCCTTACATTACCTGTGTTCGCGTGCGTAATTCATTATCTTTGGTTGAGTCAGGAAATTGCACAATGCAATTGGTATGAAAGTAAATATTGTATATCTTTGAGTTTATTTTTCGTGTGTTTACTACTTTCGCTATTACAGTTGTTTCTGAAAGTATGAAAAGTATGGAAAAATTATCCGGAAAGAAAGTGATAGAAAAGTTGTGAAATTTTACACATATGTTGATGTCAAAAAAAAAAACAAAAAAAAAAAAAAAAAAAAAAAAAAAAAATGAAAAAATGAGAAAAGAAAAAGAAAGAAGAAGTTGGAGGTTTGTTTTTACCAACATTGTAAAGTTATGTAAAGTTATCATTATTGTTGTTGTACTATAGTTATAGATTGAATGGGAGTTGGCCGTTATGGGAACGTCAACTAAGGTTTATTCTTTGATTGAGATCTTGTTGAGTATAATTCGTGTCTACCTAAAGCGTGTGTTTCAAGTGTTAAAGCGTGAGTTATTCAGTGATATGAGTCTTATTCATGGGATGGTTGGGATAGTGATTAACCACACTTAGGATTTTAATTTATTTGTTTTGTTTATTTTTCATTTTACACCAATTTATATCCAAAATATTATCCATGCCCTATATTATTCTTTATCCAACCAAACCTTTGATTTATTGAGATTAGGGATTTGAGCAATCTTAAGTATCGTAGTCGTGGATTCGGCTATGTATTTATGATTTTGTCGCCCTTTTTGATATATTATTATTGGTGAAGTTTGGACCTATCTTTAGCCTATTCGAGTTAAGGATTTGAGCAATTGCAAGTATCGTGTTCGTGGATTCGATCATGTATTTGTGATTTTGTCGCCTTTTCTGGAATTTGAGATCGATAGAGATTAAGGAGAATGATTAACCCTTAAGCCTAAAAACCCTTTTTACCGCTTTAGACTTGTTATTCCTTGGCTTTAGTGGGGGAGATGTGTATACTTGCCAAGCTTATGATAGAATATTCGTCACGACTGGACAGTTAAACGATTAGATTTGCTTTTATCAAAAACATTTTATTTTATTTCTAATTCGTTAAGTGTTTGGTTGTGTGATTATGATGAAACGAATACATGCTTAAATATAAAAATAAATCCTAATATCTTTTAGGATACATTTTCATAAGTTTAATCTAAGGTTTACTTGAGGACAAGTAAAGTTCAAGTGGGGGGATATTTGATGACATCAAATAACGACATATTATTAGCATCATTTATCCCATATTAATGACTTGTTTTATATCACTTTATATGAGAATTGACACTTAATCGTTTACTTTTGTAATTCTCAGTATAAATAAGCATTTGGTGAAAGTTAATGATTTCGGACGAAAATTGGAGCAAAATGAATCAAGTTGGAAAAGTCTGCTGAATTGAAGAGATTAAAGACCATTGCCTGACTTTGAAGCATGCGCCGCATCTGATTTTATCATGCGTCGCATATGAAACTTTGGTCAACGAAGAAGAACCAACTTGTTCTACTCCAGATACGCCGCATCGGACCAATACGATGCGCCGTATTGGCCATACACAATCCTTACCAAAGAAATCAAGTGGAGATTAGAAGCTTAATGAAGAAGTCAAGATTACAAGTCGACACTTGAAGATGCTTTCGTATTTTGGCCATAAAATCTTCATCCGGACTCCGATTTAGTTGATTCAAGCGGCCACGCGAAGAGAAAAAGAAAATCTATTTGAATCTGAAGGAGATGCGGCGCATCTGGTCCTTAGATGCGCCGTATTGGGAGATGAGGCGCATCTGGTCTTTAGATGCGCCGTATTGGGTCAGTTTCAGACTTGGAGGCTACGTTTACTTATAGATGCGGCGCATCTAACTCTCTAGATGCGCCGTATCGACCCAGATTTCAGAATCTATAAATACCGAGCTCATTAACGAATTAGGGTATCATTTGGGGACCCTTGGGGTCGTTCCCAGAAGACTAAAAACCCCTCCAAACAGCAGAAGACCTCCTTGAAGATCCAATCATCCTAGAAGATCATCTCAAGAACCTTATATTAAGTGTAATCGTTCGGTTAGCGTATCGTTTTCATTATGAATTCTTATTCGTTTGCTTTGATTACAACTTTATGTATTGTCACTGAGATTATGGGCTAACACCCTTAGGTGTTAGCCAAGTTTATGAAGTCTATTTAGTTTATTTGTGTTCTTGATTACGTGTTTGCTTTGTTATTGGATTGGGTGCTTATCGATAAAAACTCGTTTATTGCTTATAACTAGTAAAAGTCTATGTAACTAGATTATGAACTTATTGGTTTAATGTGGTAACTTAACTATCTGTAATTGTGGTTACTTTAATTGATCATAAAGTGTAGTAATCCGAATCCTATTAGACGGCTTAGAGGGAACACACCGGAACCGTGCCTTATGCCACTATTAGGACTAGTAGCGCGTAATGCCAAACTAGGTTAGACGGTTTAAAGCGATAAGTTAGTATTGATGCTAGATAGGTCACTATGATCATGTCCTCTTTCCCACCACGATGGTAGGTTATTCAATTGTGACAGGATTAATAATCGGATTGATGGCAAAACAATTGAATGAATTAAAACAAGTAGACATTAGCACATATATAACTATAAGATGGATTAGACTTGGCTAGCATGTTCTTCTATCATTGAATTCACATTTTCTTTTAATTAGTTTAATATTTATTTTCTCGTATTTAGTTTAATTAAACACACAAAATCGTGATAGCCTCTCAGGCTAAAACCCCCAAAGTATTTACTTGCTTTCTAGGTTAGTTAGTTTAGTAATTAGAATACCTTTAGATCACTTTAGCTTCGCTCCTAGTGAACGACCCTTGCTTACCTAAAAACTATCTACATTGACCGGGTACACTGCTCGTTAGTGTTTAGAGTCTATAGGTTAGTTCGGCAAAATATAAATTTAAAACTTGGTAGATTTTTATAGACATAAAAAAACACATCATTGGTCTTGATTGACCACCCTCCTCTCATCAATGGTCCATTGAGCCTCAGGCTTGTTTAGCCCTTCAGCAGTCTTTGGGACATAAGGACCATCTTTGACACAAGTTATGTAGTATGGTTCCATACCAGTCAAGTAGCAAAGCATTCGCTTTTTCCACTTGCTAAATTTACCAGCTTTAAGTCGTGGGGCAACAACTGAAAAGCTTCCACCCTTTTTGTCGACTAGCTGGGGTACATTTGCATCAGTCATAGTAGGATCTTGGTTTTAAAAACCTTGAGCACTCTTGGTTAATTTTGAAAGATTTTATAAACCAGAGGCTCTGATACCACTTTTTGTTCCCTTAACACGCTCATAGTTAACTATAAAGTTAATCTATTTGTGTTTATGACTAATACAATGTATTGATTAATTCTAACAGTTAATGAAACGTTAATATAAAAACACACAGTATTTTCAACGTTTAAATTCTTATTAGAAATGAATCAAAGAATCTATTACCCAAGTGTTTTGCGAAACAAACACTTGGGATTGAATAGACAAGGTATGGTGTCTCCTATCTAAACTCAAGCTATGCTTAAGTGGTAACAATTCGACCCACTGAGCTATCTCAGGGATACGTTACTCTTTGTAGAAGAAAAGGGGTATTTGTGAAAGTCTAAGCTTTAATTGCACAAGAATACCTTACCCACTTTTCTCTATCTGTTTGCTATTTATAGGCAAACAGATCAAGAGTACTGAAGATTAAAACTAGATAAACAAAATAGGAAGCGTGTCTGACAACTACAACAGTAGTTGTCATTTCCAAGAACCAATAGGATTGCGCTAATAAGTCTTCGAGTGTCTGACCTTACACTTCTTAGACTTTTAGCCACTTGAGGGATGGTTTGTCTGACCCCGATAAGACTTGTTCTTATCTTCTTAAAACCTTCCCTCTTTTCCCGCCTTTTATTCAGGCTTTAGGTTCTTCAGGCATTTGTCTTCAGTCTTCAGTTGTTTGTTGTTGAGGAGACTGGTTCAGTGAGCTCTTGTCTAAAGCTCACTGATCCATTACCTCCTTCTTCGTCTCAAGTAACACTTCAGTGAGTACCGCCTTACTATGTGGTGAATCTTTCTTCTTAGACTCGTCCTGAGCATCTTGAAGGTAACTCACTGAGTGACTGTTCACTTAAAGACTTGGAATGTTTTCAGTTTAATTTACACTTAGATTAATTTGTATTCAAATCTTGTTTTAACGACTCTTGGGTACTGAAGGACCCAACAAATATAATGAGTGGTGATCAGTCTTCGACGCCGAAAAGGCAGCGCAGGCACAGTATTGGCATTTGCACTTTTTTTTCGTTGTTGAACACTGACCACCACACACTTCATTTCCACCCTAACATACATGACTGGTTTTCTTTTATCGAGTATGTATAACGGTTAGATCTGTCAACTGTGGGAAAAAAAAACATAGGCAGAGCTTGGTGTGCAAAATTGTAACTAGAGAGAACATGGTATTATTAAGCATGATATAAAACTGCTAAACCAAAATACAGACATACAAAGTATATATATGGCAGCTGACCAATAGTCGGTCTTGATCTGAGTTGAACCATAATGTACTGAGGTAGCTGAGCGCGAAAAGTTGGTGGTGACAAAAATATTGACAAAGTATCAAAGATGGATGCACCGACCATGCCAATTTAGTAATAGCTGGGCTCGGTCTCGGTACATCCATCACTGATACTGTGTCTATTTTTTATGTTTAACCTGCGTATGTAGTATGTAACCCGGCTTTTGAATATAAAAACCCCGTTGCGAGAAGAAACCCCGTCTCACTCACCTGAGATACTAACCCGAATGTTCCAGGAAATGTTTTCTCGAATGTGTAAAAGGCTCAGATATGCACCGTAAAATCCCGCATAAAATACTGGCCGTGGCTACAATCCTAATTCAAGTCATATTGCCGTGCCAAGACACAGATATAAGCAGACTATGCAACTGAAACATCAAAGGTGCACATATTTATGATGAACTCAAATAAGTACATTTTATTACTATCATTTATCCTATTAATTTGACTTGTTTTATTATATTATGTATGAGAATTGATACTTAATCATTTACTTTTGTAATTCTCAGTTAAAAACAAGCATTTGGTGAAACTTAGCGATTTTGGACTAATTATGGAGCAAAACAAGCAAGAAGTTAAGAGTCTACTGAAATGTACAAGATCAAGACTATTCTGCTCCAGATGCGCCGCATTATACTTCTTACATACGGCGCATCGCTATCAAGATTTCACAAGATATTATCCAAGACGGCAAAGGACATGCGCCGCATCCAAGAATGAAGATACGCCGCATCTTCTAGCGGTGTACGAATATTCCTGAATATATTAATCTTGGACCCCACGCGAAGTTAAGTCAATGCGCCGCATCTACTTACTAGATGCGCCGCATCTTACCCTCAGACAGAAACTATAAATACCCCAAAGACCAGACGAATTAAGAGTTCGACAGTTTTAGAAGACCGAAGACCACAGAAACCTAAGGCCGAATTCAGACGATTAGGCAGCACAAGACACACCCGAACGAAGATACAAGAGCTGTAAGAAGGTCCTGCATGTATTTAATTCATTAAGTAGTTTTGTTTTATTGTGTTAGTAAACTTTAATTCATCAGAATTGGTGGCTTGTGTAATGTGAGGAGAAAGATTGCACTCCCTTAAAACTGCTTTCCCATCAATTAAAGTTTATATGTTGATGTCTTTGGTTACTACTTATTAGTGCATTGATAACCTCTGTGTTTATTAGTGGCCTGCTGATGAAGCGAAAAGTGTACCGCTTTTAAGGGGTCATTTAAGCCCTAAATCGTATTTATTTGATCAAATATTGCCCTAAATCGTTCCTTTTGTCATTTTAGGTACTTTTGAGGAGAAATCTGGAAAAGGAAGCATTTTGGACGTTTTTGGAGCATAAAAGTGAAGAAAACGACAAAGTCTCAAAATTGTGCTAGAAATTACCTTTGACGGCGTCAGGATTTGTTCTGGACGGCGTCATGGCTTGGCAAAAGTGGTGGATGTGAAAATTACTCATGATAAGCCAGAGAAATTTGCATGGAATTCTGACGGCGTCACGCTTTAATGTGATCAAGGTCGTCACGGCTTAATTTAAAGAGGGACGGCGTCACCCCTAAGTCTGACGGCGTCAAGCCTTGATAAGCCAGAACGGATTTTGGAGAGCTAAAGAGGGACGGCGTCAAGAAGGCCATCCGGGAACCCTAAAAGCGGCGAGGTGACGGCGTCACACTCCATAACGTGACGCCGTCAGACCTGAAAGTCTATATATAGTTTTGCAATTTTTTGTCATTAGGGTGGAACTTATTGGGGAACTTTGTGTGTGAAAACCCTAAGACGATTTTAGCAGCTTTTTCAAGGCTTTTTGCCTTGAGATCTTCCATGTTACATTGAAGATAAGTTATCAATTAATCATTCAATATGTCTATGTGTTGTTTGATTCTATCTTGTTCTTGTCTTTTGTTTAACATGCTAGGCTAGATTTATCTTGTGTTTGCTTAGATCTAATGAAACCTAGCTATTGATTATTGGTTATTAGTGTGTTATTAGTTGTATTGGATGATTGTTCATCTATGTTAGGCTTAAGAAAACTGGCTAACTTCCTATTCGGTAACTTGCTTGAACGTCTTAAGAAACATGAACCAATGCGTACTAAGGTTTTTATGGTTGTATTTAATGCACAAGCGAATTCTAGTGATCCCATGTTAGGAGCTTCCTAGCCGGCTCGACATAGGAGTGAAGTAGGAGCTTGTAGAGTTGGGGAAGTACGTACGCCACCCCACGATTGGTATTAAGGAATACACCCGTCATCCACGCAATTAATACACACTAATCAACCGGTAAAATATAGTTAGGGAGTAAGGAAATCTAAGTAAACACATTTCTCTCCACATAAGTTTTACCACCTTTTCATTTTTTGTTATTTTATTTTATTTGCATTCGTAGTAATTTGGGTTAGTTGATTAGCAACTAATTCCGCCCACTCTTTCAAACCCGAGATTTTACTTGCTTTCATAAAAATATAAAAACATAAAAAAGAATCTTCTCTCACCCTTAGACCTATTAGAGTAGTTTTTCATACCTAACGAACACTATTCCCTGTGGAGAACGATCAATCCCCAGTACTTACCACTACACTATACTACATCGGTCAGGTACACTGCCTGGTGGGGTTGTAAGCCTCTTGAGATCCCTCGAGAGGTAAAACCTGTTGTAAGGTTGCAAAACCACGCATCAAGTTTTTGGCGCCGCTGCCGGGGAATAGTTATTGTTTAGGTTGAATTTTTTATTTTATAGGTCTACTCACTAGATTCCTTTCTAGTGAGATTTTTATTTTCTTTTTCTAGGTTTTCTTTAGTCTATCTATTTTCTTCGTTTCTTTGTTCGTAACCATTACCATTCGACATCATGGAAGATGGTAATATCCTTGATCCCAACAACCCACCACCACAACAACCACCACAACCTCCTAGAGCCCGTACTTTAGGAGAGTACTCCCGTCCTAGCCACCATGGCTATCGAAACACCATTGAGCTCACTCAAGGAGCCAATGTCACTCCCTTGCGATCCGACACCATCCGGTTGGTGCAAAGCGGATGCGCATTCCATGGACTTTGTTCCGAAGATCCTAACCAACATCTCAAGGACTTTCTCAAAATCGTTGATTCTATAGACCTTGATGTTGCCACTCGAGAGACGACCCGATTGCGTCTCTTTCAATTCTCTTTGCGGGACCAAGCTAGTCAATGGCTAGAGCGTCAACCCGCAGGATCCATCACCTCTTGGGATGATCTCACCACTCGTTTCCCTGCTCAGTTTTTCCCACCAGGAAGAACTACCAAGCTAAGAAATGATATCTTGATGTTCCAACAACGTCAAGGCGAAACCCTCTACGAGGCATGGACTCAATTCAAGGACTTACTCCGAAAAGTCCCTCACCATGGCATGGATCCTTGGCTACAAATCCAACGATTTTATGACGGCGTAAACCATCAAACTAGAAGAACCATAGATTACGCTGCCAATGGGAGGCTGAGCAGGCTCAGTGTCGATAAGTGCTGGGAAGTCATCGAGGACTTAGCACAGTACGAAGAAGAAGAATGGAATGACTCAATGTTCTCGGAAGTAGGGACTTTAAATTGCATAAGTGCAACCCAAGAACAGCTGTTCGAAAACATAAAAAGGCAGGTTGAGAAATTAATGAAAGCCGAGACACCTACGGCTGATGAAAATCCCGATGAGTGTGTAAACACAATTGGTAGACATACGTTTCATCAATTCTCGCGACAAGATGAATTTGAAGGGATAATGCTAACTTTCATGAACAACCAAGAGAGACGAATCCAGGAATTAGAAACTCACTTGAAAAACACCCAAGATATGTTCATGGAGCTAGCAGAAAAATTCATCTTGAGAATAAAAGAGAAAATTAGGGAAAAAGCTTCACACAAAAAGATCGAGAAGATCTTTGAACTCCCGGTCCCTAATAAACCATACAACGAATGGAGTGATGATGAAACCCCTCCCCCTAAGCCTTCACATTTACAACCCTTTTATCCATTTGGACCCCCTCGCGAGAAAGAGAATTCTCAAGATCATGGCATTTTCGTAGGAAGCATGGTTGTCACTCTCCCTAACTTTCATGAAGCTAGGAAACGATCTTTTGGCTTTAAGCCAGGTGTGAGAAGAATTAAATTAAAGCACACCCTCAATTCGAACACCCCTGGAAAAGTTCCTCCCACTCCCTGAATACCTGCCGTGATGGAAATTGGAACCTGAATGAGACGTCAACCGGCCCTTTTCAACATTTTACTACATCCCGTGACAGTAACAAAACATTTGACCCAGGAGGAACTTGTCAACGAGACTAGCTATCAGGATTATTGACCCTGACTAGCTGCTCCCTTAAAGTACAAGGGGCTCATTTGTAAACTGGCACAAAGTAGTAAAATACGCTAACCTGACGGCGTCAGGATTTGAACGTGACGCCGTCACCCCGTCTGCACAGCAATAACAACTTTAATTCCATCATTTTCATCACAAACCCCACAAACTATATCCACTCCAACCCCACCCACGAATTTTCAAGATCAAATTCACCGACTTTCGCTATCAATCTCCACGTGGTAAGTAATTCTTATTCATTCTTTTCGCTTTAATTATTCATAGGATTCGTAAATTTCGAAAATCCCCAACTTATGAAACCCTAGGATTGATTCACGCTTAGAACTCATAATGTCCTTTAATTAGTGTTATTTAGCAATAATTAAAGCATTTGATAATTGGCAATCAATTGGGTCTATTCACTAATGGGGAGGCCACGAATTTGAACCATAACCTATGATCCAATCACCCATTTTGCTGTAAAAAGGGGCGCTTGGTTTAAGCTTAAAGTTTGGATATTGATTTTTCCCTCGTAATTTCGGATTTAAATTTGGTCGAACCTGACGGCGTCACCTAGCAAAGGGTGACGGCGTCAGACCTGTCTGATGCTCCACCAAATCTTTAATTCACATATTAACACTTTTGTTCCTCCCTGCTTTGTTCCAGATAATGAGTAAGCGTCAAAGACCTAGCCGAGGGAGTTCTTCCAGATCTCAACAAGAGAACTTTGGGGACACGGTCCTCAGTTGGGGTGTCTTTGATAATGATGCCGCCACAACTAAATACACCCAGTTGCTGCAGCATAAAGTTAAAAATGGAGCTATTGTAGATTGGAGCTTTCTGAGGAGGGAAGGTCTTGAACAAACCTTTCTCCAAAGCTTTCAGACGGATGAATTTACCGGCCCTCAGTGGGAAAGACTGTTTAGGATTCAAGAGCCGGTATATGAAGAGTTGGTACGTGAATTCTTTGCCACTTTTCACTTTGACATGGCTGAGGCAAGGACCGATGTGGGCAGTACCACCATCTATTTCAGGCTGGGGGGTGAGCTTAGGACGTGCTCGGTTACTGAGTTTGGGTGGAGACTTGGGTTGTATAGTCAGCATGAAACCACTCAGGTGGGGTTCATGAATAGGTTGTTGCATGGGGAGTCGATGAGGAATGATTTTAGATGTTCCATGTTCTGGCCTACTATTGGGGATGGGGTGTACACCTCGACTACTGTGGCATCTCAGATCAGGGAGCCTAGGATTAGGTTGACCCATAGGTGTCTCACCTACAGCTTAACAGGGCGCCACAGCTCTCACCACCGTGTCACTACTTCAGACCTCTTCTACTTGTACACCATTTTCTCGAATGAGGTTTACTGCAACATCCCATTTTGGGTTGCTAGCTTTCTGCATGGTGGAGTTGGGGAAAGGGAAGGAGACAGGATTTATGGTGGGATGTTTATCACCCGGCTGGCCCGATCCTATGGAGTCCTCAGGCCCGAGGTCATGAGGTATTTGAGTAGTGGTGATGCGTGCAGGACAGTGAAGGTGAGGTCCCTGAAGCAGATGGAGGTGGTTATGGAGATGCATGATGGGACCTTTATGTGGTATCATCCAGACGGTGATGAGGATGCTGGTGATGAGGATGATGAGGAGGAGGAGCAGCAGCAGCAGCAGCAGCATGGGGGTTATGAGGCCGGTACAGCAGATTACTACCGGCACATGAGCAGAGGGGATTGGCAGGCTCACCAGGGGGCATGGATGGGCCAGGTTGATACTTGGAGGACCCGGGTGGACGAGAGGTTCGACTGGATGTATGATCACACTGTTCGTCAGATGCAGCACTTATCTACGCGTGATCAGTTGGACCCACACCTGCAGATCGACCCTTTCCCGGGACGTGAGCAGGACTACCCACCATATGGGTACTACGGGCATCTTCCTCCTGACTATGACTATCGCCAAGGTCCCCCACCCCAGTGATGCTTTGATTTGATGTTTTGATATTTGAACAATTGAAATTATGGTTGTATGATTTAGAACAATTGGGTCGGTAATAATTTAGGATAAGGCCTCTGTTGGCCTTTAAACATTTGTTACATTGATTTTATTTATTGCATGCAAGCCTTATTTGATTGCTTATTTTATTTGCTTTGTGTGTTTATTTATTTGTTTGTTTGATTTTATTTGTTTCCGTATGTGTGTTTAAGTTTTATTATTATTGATTCATGTTAAAAACTAATTTGTGAAAATGCTTTATCTTGTTTTTAACTTCGTCTTAACTACATATAAAGGTATTTTGCAAAAGTTAAGTGTAAGGGAAATCCAAATCGGTTTATTAGAACACAAATAAACATGAATCATAATAATAATAAATGAACATACATATTAGTATTTGTTTGAGTCAAATGCTTGTATCGAGTCATAATGATGTTTTGCAGGAATTCCAGGAAGTAAGGTATAGGTCTTTCCAAAAATTTTCCGGAAACGTAACATGAGAATTCTGTCAGATCATTTCTGACGGCGTCAGGAGTTACAACCTGACGGCGTCAGATTTAATTTTCTGAAAATTTTTGAAAGTTTTGTTTTCATAAAAAGTTTTTATTAAATCTCTAACTTATAATCTCCAGGAATCTGCAAAATTATCATTCCACAAGCATTATATCCTTATATATAGAGTTTATCCCGCCGATGTTATGCAGGTTTTCGTGTTTGTTTTCTCAGGTTTAACAGGTTATTTTGGACAAGGAAATGTTTGTTGGATCAAGCTTATGGCGATGCATTAGTCATGGAGCTTCAACATTACCTTGGAAGAAGATCTAACCGTGTTACTTCATTATCCACCAAGCGAATCAGGGGAGTATTTGATTTCATTCTTTTACTTTATACTTTTACATCTTGTTATTTGAACATTGGGGACAATGTTCATCTTAAGTGTAAGGGGGGGTAAAAGTACGATACTTTAGAGAATGCAATTGCACTTGATTTTTGTTTGTTTAATGGTAGATGTGTAATAAAACTGAGAGAAATACTTGTTAGGGCAATTTTAGTGCCAAATTTAAAATTTTTTACAACATTTAGGAGTGAAACTTTAGTTCTAATAAGCGTCTCATGGATAGGAATTATATGACTAGCACAAAAAACCGTACCACTAAAAAATTTTCCACCCCCAAATATGTGAGGTTCGCCCCTAGAATTGGTAGGAAAAGCATTTATGCTATGATGTGTGTACCGGTAGCACTTAGATTCTAGAACTTGCGTTAGGACCATTCCGAGGCCACAAGTGAGACTACATTCGTGTAGTTAGATTTACTACATGATAAGAGGCATTAGGATAAACCTATTGTTTTACACCTGTGTTTTTGTTATAATTACTTTGGCTACATTGGTCAAGTAATTCTCCCACACCCTTTGCGTTGTACTCATTTTTAGTACACGATACCCCTAGTACACCCCTCAGAGCCTATCTTTTCGTTTCGACCTTTAAGCATTTTACTTAAAGGAAGAATTTGTTACACCCCACTTAAATGTACACCCAAATCGCCTTAGCCTACCTTGTATGCACTCATTTTTAGTGCATTATTGTGACAACATTTGTTTAAACCCAAGTTAATTATCTAATTGATTACATGGTTGCTAAGTCGAGTCATATCCTTGTACATATTGTTTTGGGACGATTGGGACTCATGGGTAAAGTACTAGTGTAATGGAGTAATGGGGAAGAACATCATTTATTACCCCCATATGCAGTGTTTTGAAAGGCTCGAGGTGCACTAAGGCGCAAAGGGGGTCAAAGAGCCTCGAGGCGAGGCGCACTCTAAGGCGCGGGATTCATGAATACGAGGCGCACTAAATAAATTAAGTTTTTTATAACATATATGACCATTTATGTAGCTTAAATAATACAAAATAACATTAAAATACTTAATACATGACACATATTGTCGTTATAAAGAATAAAATGGACCAGTTGTCACCTCTCAAACGGATCAACTCTTTGGCTCGATGACCTATATAGAGATTAAAATTCATATCAGACTAAATATGCTTGTTTCCTACACTTGCAGACTTACATTTAACAAAGCTCACAATTTAACTCAAAATATCAAGCAAGCAACGTATTTATACTTAAGTCATAATGCCACATTTTCATGATAATATGTAATAAAGAAAAATACTTAATGAAACAAAGTAATTTCTTAAAAAAAATTTCATTCAATAAAATAAACATAAAATCAGTTCAAATTTACAAATCATACAAATACTCACCCTATGACTTAAAAGGCCCATGTATATAACTTATAAGGCCCATGTATCTCATCTTAATATTTAGAAAAAAAGCCCAAAAACCTGTTACGTCTCCGAGGCGCACCGAGGCGCAAAAAGCGCACCAAGGCGCAAAAGCCCCAAGGCGCGCGCTTTTTTTGGGATTCATGCATGTCGTGAGCCTCGATCCAAAAAAAGCCCCAAGGCTAGAGCCTCGTGCGCCCTAGCGCCTAGGTGCGCCTTAGGCGCGATTTTCACAACTTTGCCCATATGTGCTAAATATGTTAAAAAGTACTCCAAGTGTTTTAATTATCTTAATTCGAGTCATTAGAATAGTAATTTGTAAAGTTATGTAAAAGTTCAAGTGTAAGGGGAATGCAATGCCCCTATGATGTATTATTTTGGATGGTAGGGCAAGAGTGTATGAAAAAAAAAAAAAAAAAAAAAAATCGAAAAAAATCAAGAAAAATACAAAAAAAATGAGAAAAAGAAAAGTAGAAAAAACATACGGACTACCATCCCGTTTCATTTTATATTTATTTTATGTTTTTGTTATTTTGTTTTTAGCTTAAGATCGAGTCGAGTCTTGGCTTAGCAACATTGTATAGTACATGTAATTAATCAAGATCTTTAACTCGCCACCAGTAAAATATCCCTTATCCAACAAAACCGTGTTTTCCTTTTCCCTACACCTAACGTTATAACCCATTTAAAAGCCCTCTTTGATAGTTTATCTTAGGTGCTTACGCCTAGTGGAGGAGGTTTTCGATCCTTTCCCAAGCCTATGGTAATCTATTTGCTATGACAGGTAGTGAGAGATATTATCCGTTTTCATTTATGAGATTTATTTTGATGACACTTGAGAGATGTGAGTATCTAAACACTACTTGTGAGGTGCTAGTATGTAATCTCCGTGCTTATTATGATTAAAGTGGAACGAATATTTGTTGTAATTACTTTTATGTTAGCATTAAATGACCCCTAACTTGTATTTTGATTAGAATAAAAGCACATTTGCTTGAGGACAAGCAAATCTCAAGTGTAAGGGTATTTGATGAAGCGAAAAGTGTACCGCTTTTAAGGGGTCATTTAAGCCCTAAATCGTATTTATTTGATCAAATATTGCCCTAAATCGTTCCTTTTGTCATTTTAGGTACTTTTGAGGAGAAATCTGGAAAAGGAAGCATTTTGGACGTTTTTGGAGCATAAAAGTGAAGAAAACGACAAAGTCTCAAAATTGTGCTGGAAATTACCTTTGACGGCGTCAGGATTTGTTCTGGACGGCGTCATGGCTTGGCAAAAGTGGTGGATGTGAAAATTACTCATGATAAGCCAGAGAAATTTGCATGGAATTCTGACGGCGTCACGCTTTAATGTGATCAAGGTCGTCACGGCTTAATTTAAAGACGGCGTCACCCCTAATTCTGACGGCGTCAAGCCTTGATAAGCCAGAACGGATTTTGGAGAGCTAAAGAGGGACGGCGTCAAGAAGGTCATCCGGGAACCCTAAAAGCGGCGAGGTGACGGCGTCACACTCCATAACGTGACGCCGTCAGATCTGAAAGTCTATATATAGTTTTGCAATTTTTTGTCATTAGTGTGGAACTTATTGGGGAACTTTGTGTGTGAAAACCCTAAGACGATTTTAGCAGCTTTTTCAAGGCTTTTTGCCTTGAGATCTTCCATGTTACATTGAAGATAAGTTATCAATTAATCATTCAATATGTCTATGTGTTGTTTGATTCTATCTTGTTCTTGTCTTTTGTTTAACATGTTAGGCTAGATTTATCTTGTGTTTGCTTAGATCTAATGAAACCTAGCTATTGATTATTGGTTATTAGTGTGTTATTAGTTGTATTGGATGATTGTTCGTCTATGTTAGGCTTAAGAAAACTGGCTAACTTCCTATTCGGTAACTTGCTTGAACGTCTTAAGAAACATGAACCAATGCGTACTAAGGTTTTTATGGTTGTATTTAATGCACAAGCGAATTCTAGTGATCCCATGTTAGGAGCTTCCTAGCCGGCTCGACATAGGAGTGAAGTAGGAGCTTGTAGAGTTGGGGAAGTACGTACGCCACCCCACGATTGGTATTAAGGAATACACCCGTCATCCACGCAATTAATACACACTAATCAACCGGTAAAAGATAGTTAGGGAGTAAGGAAATCTAAGTAAACACATTTCTCTCCACATAAGTTTTACCACCTTTTCATTTTCTGTTATTTTATTTTATTTGCATTTGTAGTAATTTGGGTTAGTTGACTAGCAACTAATTCCGCCCACTCCTTCAAACCCGAGATTTTACTTGCTTTCATAAAAATATAAAAACATAAAAAAGAATCTTCTCTCACCCTTAGACCTATTAGAGTAGTTTTTCATACCTAACGAACACTATTCCCTGTGGAGAACGATCAATCCCCCGTACTTACCACTACACTATACTACATCGGTCAGGTACACTGCCTGGTGGGGTTGTAAGCCTCTTGAGATCCCTCGAGAGGTAAAACCTGTTGTAAGGTTGCAAAACCCACGCATCACCTGCGCATTTGACTACGGAAGAGAATGTGGCTCCCACGGTTGTTACTAAATTGATCACTTAGGAATAACTTTTAGACATAAGTAATCATTAAGGGATTTCTCGCCGATAAGATTAGGGCCAACGAGAAAGGGTTAATTACATACACTTCATATAAAACTATCAATAAAACAAGTGACAATCTACTTAATCATTAGGACAGGTCTTCTTATTGTCTCGATTATTTATCTGTGTACGTGCATGCCTATCGCTGATTCGTGCTCATTAGTTTAGTTTATTATTTAATTGCAACCAAAACGTGTCAGTCTCTCAGGCTGAACCCCCTTGCGTTAGATTAGGTTGTATAGTTAACTTAAAATATTAAAATACTGATTAGAATAACTAGATAATACGTTCCACTCTTAGTGATCGACACTCTACTTACCATTATATTCATACTGACCGGGTACACTGCTCGTTAAGTGTGTGTGTTATTGATAAGTCGGCTAATTATAAATTTAAAACTTGAGTAGGCATTAATACTGCTAAACCGCAACGACACATCGCACGCATCAGTGCACATATTTATCGTCATTGCCTTAGGGTAAAGAACAGGTTAAAGAGATACATGAGAGAGAGTAGGTTAGATCCGAATGAAGGTTTGCGTATTTTTACCCGGGCTGAGCCTATGGTCTGATTATGAACGTAATCTGAAGCTATGGTGAATAGTTCACGCGTATTGGTATAGAGATATAATAAACACGTCAACAATGACCACCAGTGACAACTAACGACCATGACAGAAACTGCATGCGCCAATAATAACCATGCGGCAGAACACACCCAATCAGATAGAGCAAACACGCAGGCCGTTAACCGTTAGAATCATTATGAGAATCTCTTTTCTTTTTCTCAAAACACATACATACATACATACATACGTGACATGTGTACTGAAACAACATGATTATAACGTTATGGCTCAGAAAGGCGAGCGCTGGCCAAGGCTGCAACCACCACTTGGGTAAGGCTGCCCTGCCAAGATACCACCAGCGCAAAATTACCATGTTGAAATGGCGAAGGTCTGCAAGTATAGCAGCAAGAACGAAGACCAGCCATGGCTGCAACAACAACTCAGATAAAGCTGCCTCGCCAACATACTGTCCTCACTATTTATAAACACGGATAGTTATCATCATTGCCTGTATGTATGTGTTAGAGAATATCATTAAAAAGTAAGTGGGTATTAAACTGGCGAAACAACAACAGGAGAATATTAAGCAAAAGTAATACCAGCAACCAAACAGCACTGTTAATGGCAGCTGACCAACAGGCGGTCTTGATCTGAGTTGAACCATAATGTACTGAGGTAGGTGGGCGCGAAAATTTGGTGGCGACAAAAATATTGACAAAGTATCAAAGATAGATGCACCGACCATGCCAATTTAGTAATAGCTGGGCTCGGTCTCGGTACATCCATCATTGATACTGTGTCTATTTTTGATGTTTAACCTGCGTATGTAGTATGCAACCCGGCTTTTGAATATAAAAACCTAGTTGCGAGAAGAAATCCTTTAGGGGACCACTAGCTCCGAACCGTAAAAATAACCCGATCTTTATTCGGATCTAAGTTGGTGTCTCTCACATATCTCTCTAACCTCTTGTTTAGGTCCAAGGTCCGGCACCGAAAAAAAAAGATGGATCAAAAGTGAACGATCCGCCTCCGAAGAGTCTACGGATTAGTTTAATGAGCCGGTTTTTTATAAGTGGAGGTTGCACGCAACGAAATTAAACAGAAGGGTCTACCTGGCATGGCTGCAAATCCAATAATTTGCCTGGCCAAAATGCGGGTTACCTCAAGTGTAAGTTTGCCCACCAACACATTAACCATCGTTGCAAACACAGGTCGAGAATGTGATGCCCACTGATTATGGAAAGTGATGCTACAATACAAATTCAAACACGCAAGTTAGAAGCCAAACCATTGGAAATCATCATAGAGAATAGTAACATAAGAAAAGGTAACATCAATCACCCAAAAAATGCATCCTTTAATGCAATCACACGTAACCAGGGCAAAAAATGTTCAACAAAAGTAGTGGTAACCAAACACCCAACAATATCTTATAAGCATCCGAAAATGAAAGGAAGGCAAAGCAAAATAAAAATAATAATAACGAAACGAGTACAAAAGCTGTGATATGTGATTTTCTTTTTAAAATGTTCACCCTTTTTGGTCTCCATCTTTTTATTCCGAACAACATATACTATAGTATCTTAACATAAAAAACATTAGCATCAAACAACGTGGCGACCAGCCAGATTTCCCAAATTTTTAAATAAACTAGTAAATATATCATCTTAACCAATGCTCATAATTTAAAGCAAATATAGGTTGGCACCCCACCAAGTTTGCATACCGCTTTATACAGATGCATGTGGCACTATTTTTAAACACTCAACTTTAAAGGAAAATGATAATCGCACTTCAAAAGCGGGAAAAAAATTGGTGTATCTGGCAACGGTAACCCTACAGCCAACAAACATGTAATCGAAATATCAGAGAACTTAACGACAGACAGAACCAACAGTTCCAAACCTGTTAACAACAATGATCTGATGAAATACAACGTCTGCATGTAACGTCATCTTTAAATCCAACGGTCCGACACCGAAAAAAAAACCATGTAGCAACTCGACTTACCAATTTACCCTGCCATGGCTGCAACTTCTATCATTACAGCCCATGAGAGAGTGGAATACTAACTATATACACATTTATTATAGTCAGGTGAAGGCTCAGAATTTAAAACAGTTGACAAAGTGGACTAAGCCGCCATGGCTGCAAAGTTGGTAACTTGCCACGCCAAGACACGGATAATGCCAACTTTGTACATCTGACAGGAATTGAACATCACAGCCTCATTTGGCTCAGGTTAAACCTTGACAATTGAAGGTTTTTATATTCATCATAGCCTAAAATAAATGAATCTATAGGGCTGACGCAGCTTCAGGAACGAAGAAAGCAGATCATACGCTAAACCCGGGAAAAAAATACCACGAACTTCATTCGGATCTACTGTATTCTCTCTCACGTTTGTATGTAACCTCTTCTTTAAGTCCAATGGTCCGGCAACCAAAAAAGAAAACCATGTTGCAACTGGACTTACCAATTTACCCTGCCATGACTGCAATTTATATCATTACAGGATACGAAAGAGTGGAATACTAACTATATACACATTTATCATAGTCAGCTGAAGGCTCAGATTTTGAAACAGTTGACAAAGTGGACTAAGCCGCCATGGCTGCAAAGCTGGGAACTTGCCACGCCAAGATACGAATAATGCCAACTTTGTACATCTGCCAGGAATTGACCATCACAGCCTCATTCGGCTCAGGTTAAACCTTGACAATTTAACCTGTTTATTTCATCTAACTATATACACATTTATCATAGTCAGCTGAAGGCTCAGATTTTAAAACAGTTGACAAAGTGGACTAATACCCACAAGCTATTCACCATATTTTAACGACCGTAGGTCACCACGAACCAGTACCGGCATGGCTGCGTTAATAGGAACGCCCTGCCAACACACGGCAATATGTCGTTACTCATATAATCCATGAATAACCGATTTCAGAAACACACATAATATGCAATTAACTATTACGTATAATGTATTACTGCATGAAGTGTCTGGAGAGGAAGCTGATAATGAGTGCCTAGGTGGTGATCTCGACTATTATGAACTAAAGGATGACATTATCTTTCAAGTCGGGTCCGAAAGTAATAGTCGAGATCACCACCTGAACACACCTTATGAACAAACAGTCGATATCACCACCATGATTACAGGACAGCCTGGTAGACTTTTGACAATTTGAGTAGCATAGGTTACAACCAAACAGTACCGGCATGGCTGCATTAATATAAACGCCCCGTCAAGACACGGCAATATGATTGCGTACAGGCATTCCAAGGCATAAAACATAACCTGAAAGCAAACGGCCGCATTAGCTTTATGAAGAGAAACAGTTTCAAAGTAAATCGCATCTAGACATTCATAGCCATTAGTTTAGACACTCAAAGTCAAACATCAACCCTTTGTTTATTCTAACATACAACTAATATAACCTAGCATACACAAATGAAACAACATAAGCACCCAAATCATGAACCCTAAATTAACCCTGATGACGAAAAAAAGTTTAAAAGCCAAGCGCATCTACACATTGAAATACATTATGTTAGACAGTGAAACTCAAACATCAAGCCTAGTTTATTCCAACATACAACTAATATACCCTACCATATGAAGACAAAACAACATAAGCACCCAAATCATGAACCGTAAATCACCCCTAATCATAAAGGATAAATCAACCCAAATCATAAATCATAAATCAAACAGGCTAATTAAAGCAGTGTACCCCATTAACCCCCAAAACTTATAAAAAAACAGAAACCTAACAAAAAAGGCCTAATTAAATCAAAACTCTAACTTCACCATCGTTTAACTATCTAAAAAAAGGCTTCCACCCAAATCATAAATCATAAATCAAACAGGAAAATTAAAGCAGTGCACCGCATTAACTCCCAAAACTTTAAAAAAAAAAAAAAAAAAAAAAAAAAAAAAAAAAAAAAAAAAAAAAAAAACCTAACAAAAAGGCCTTATTAAATCAAAACCCTAACTTCACCATCGTTTAATAATCTAAAAAAAAGGCTTCAAAGATAAGTCAGACCTGAAGCTACCACCCGCCTAACTGAATCGCCGGAAAAAAGGTTTTAAAGATAAGAAAGAAGCAAGATGTGGCTGAAATAAGATTTATCCCACCTAAAAAAAACTGGCTAAACACAGCCACATATCAACAAACCAAATCTGGATCCTCCCACTAACGCACTGTTCCCCCAATTTCATATTAGTTTCCTGTTCATAATACTGTAGCGTAACACACATAAATCACTATAGACTCTTCGGAGGCGGATTGTTCACTTTTGATCCGTCGGTTTTTTTTTTTTTTTTTTTTTTTTTTTTTTTTTTTTTTTTTTTTTTTTTTTTGTGCCGGACCTTGTACCTAAAGAAGAGGTTAGAGAGATATGTGAGAGACACCAACTTAGATCCGAATAAAGAATACAAAACAACATAAGCACCCAAATCATGAACCGTAAATCACCCCTAATCATAAAGGATAAATCAACCCAAATCATAAATCAAACAGGCTAATTAAAGCAGTGCACCCTATTAACCCCCAAAACTTAAAAAAAAAAAAAAAAAAAAAAAAAAAAAAAAAAAAAAAAACCCTAACAAAAAAGGCATAATTAAATCAAAACCCTAACTTCACCATCGTTTAATAATCTAAAAAAACGCTTCAAAGATAAGTCAGACCTGAAGCTACCGCCCGCCTAACTGAATCGCCGGAAAAAAGGTTTTAAAGATAAGAAAGAAGCAAGATGTGGCTGAAATAAGATTTATCCCACCTAAAAAAATTGGCTAAACACATCCACATATCAACAAACCAAATCCGGATCCTCCCACTAACGCACCGTTCCCCCAATTTTATATTAGTTTCCTGTTCATAATACTGTAGCGTAACACACATAAATCACTATAGACTCTTCGGAGGCGGATCGTTCACTTTTGATCCGTCGGTTTTTTTTTCGATGCCGGACCTTGGACCTAAAGAAGAGGTTAGAGAGATATGTGAGAGACACCAACTTAGATCCGAATAAAGATCGGGTTATTTTTACGGTTCGGAGCTATTGGTCCCCTAAAGGACCCAACACCAACCTATGGTGAATAGTACCTGGGTATTAGTATATAGATATAATAAAATCCTAATTCACTCCATCGGGTTAACCCAAGCCCAAATTAGTCAAACATATTTGACCCTATATAAAGAACCCGTTTAGCATTCGAATAACCTTGACCGGATCCGCATCCAACCCATTAGAAAGAAATGTACAAACAAACACACACTAAACATTTTCTCAAATCATTCAAATAAAACATGGAACTGCAAAACCCTTAAAAACATTGACGGCGGTAAGACTGATTTCTGATTCTTATTTTTTTTATCTTATGCTCTGTTGTACAACCTTTTTATAGCATTAAGAATTATGGATATGGAACCTTTTCACAAAAAAAAAAAAAAAAAAAAAATTATGGATATGGAGGAGGAACATCCTTTACTTGATACCGTGTTTAGCTGTGTTATGCCTTACATACATGACGGCGATGATCGTAATTCTATTTCTTTAGTTTCTCGTAAGCTATTTGAACTCGATCGTATTACGCGTAAGCAAGTAACTGTCCATGTGCATTACCTCCGAAACCCGTTTCGTTTAAGCCAAAGATTCCCTAATATCGAGTCGTTAACACTTGTAGGGCTTTTGTCCGAATCTTATGAGCTACAGTTTAGAATTAGCCCATGGATTCGAGAATTAACTGTTTCTTTTAAGAGTTTAAAAGAACTTGTTATCCATGATATGTGTGTTGATGATTCGGATCTTGAGCTATTGGGGAGAACACGTGGTAAAGATATAAGGGTATTGAAGTTGAAGATTGAAGGTGTTCATGGGTGTGGTCTTGGTAAGAGTGGGTTAGTGCATGTCTTTAAGTATTGTAATCAATTGAGAATATTCTGTTTCGAAGATTATCATGGAGAAGTAGATATATATGGAAATTGGTTACATGAATTGGCTTTGCATAACAAGGTTATTGAATCATTACAATTTCATGTCGGGCCTATCGGCTATGATTGTTATGATTGGAAGGATCGTTATGATGGAAATGATCTTACACTTCTTGCAAAAAACTGTAGTAAATCTTTAGTTTCTTTGAAGATTAGTCCATGTAGGCTAAGTAAACTGGGAGATGCCTTTAGACATGCTGTTAACTGAGGAAACTGGAAATGCAGAGTTGTCCATTCAACGTGCAATCAATTGCTTCTTATGTGTTCAAGATACGTTCTTTAAGGTATTTGAGGGTTTTTTATGAAGGTAGGAATTTGGTGAGCACTCGTCCAGATTTTGAAGAATGAAGACGCATTTATCCAGATTCATAAGTTCGAAACATTGGTTTTCGTCATTTAGTTTGCAATCCTTTGTTGTTTTGCTATTAATATTGGTCGTTAGTACCTTTCTGTTAGACAAGTGTGTGACTTTGCAAGTTTATGCTGTCTCATAGTATCGTGGCTGTGAAATCACATCAGTTGTTTTGCTATTAATGTAAGTTTTTAGTACCTTCTGTTAAACAAGTGTGTGACTTTGCAACTTTTTGTTGTCTTAATATATTGTTGTGAAATCGCATCAATTGCATACTTTTTATCATCTGTTTAGCATGAATTAAAATTTTACGAGTTTTCTATCAGACCACAAGACCACAAGCTATTTGCTGTGTTTTTATTTCTAAGTTTGGTTATTGAGTCGTGGTAGTTTGCTGTTGCCATGGATACCAACAGAGCAGCAACTTTCTTGTTTGCTTTTGGCTCCTTTGTATTTTTATTTACGCCTATTAGATGGCAGCTAAAGATTAGTCATTTGACTGTACTGAACTACTTGTTCTGATCTTTATATGGTTCTATCCAATAAATTAAGTTTACTAATAATCAAAAGTTTAATTAATAATGTATTTTTCTAATTGTTTTCACAAGTGCCTTGTTTTATGTACTGTTTATTAGTACCAATGTATCATTGTGTCCCAGTTTTTTACTTGTCATACTTGTTTTCATGAGGTTAATGGTATTTCTGCAATTATTATTTTTAAATGAGGCTTGAAGAAGAGAATGACTCAACGTTGTAACAGTAATCATACCCAATTCTATTCCCACTAGATAGTACACCCTTAACCATCTCCATTCCGATTGACAAAACAAACGCACCCTGAATATGGTTCTTGAAGTGGCATTACTTACTTAATGTACATTGAACCACTTGTAGTTTTGCAAATTCTTTTCTTGCAGTATTTTCTCCCTTTCCATATCAGTTTGCAGCTTCTGTTTTTCTTTGTGGCCAATTTGGAGTTTCTTGACCCTTTCTCTTGTGGTAAATGAACGTTATCACTCGTTTTGATTTGGAAGTGGCAATTTGGACCCGTTTACCCTAAAATGGGTCAATTTGGGTAACCTACTAGCATTAAAACTATATTGGGAGCTTTGACAATTGATCTAAATCTATGGGTTGATATGTTTTAGTATCAGCTAGTATTCAAGTTTTAGATATTTATCTTGGTAAGCTAATTACAAGGAAGTGTTTTGAGTCGGGTTTTTAGACGTTGATTATGGGAATTGTGGGGAAATGTTTGTGGGTTATGGTTATAATTTCCGGGTTCATGGTTATTTGTTGATAAATGTTTGTGGGTTTATGGTTTTTAGTTGTTTTGTTTGAATTGCATATCAAATCTAAAGTTTCTTACTACTTGTAATTGTTCTGAAGTCGTGACTTTACAGCTTTGTTGAAGCAAAATAACTTTATGGTTTCTTCTTAGAGCTCTAGGTGTAGACGTGTAGTGAGCAATCAAAAATTCTCATTTGAGTCCCGCGTGATGTCCCAGCATAACAAACCCATTTCTACAACCCTCCCTTATCACAACTAACTACAACTTACTCATTTGGGTCCCAGCATTTCCTATTTTATTTTTTTCATTCAATATTTCAAATAAACTAAATTCATTTCATTCAAATAATACAAGTAACATTTTTTTTTTTTAAAGTTACAAAATAATTATTTAAAAAAAAAGAAAAAAAAAAAAAAAAAACTTCTTACTGTTAGCCCACTTCCATTCCGGCCCAAGTTTAACCAAAGGAAAAAATAAATAAAAAATCAATCGTAATAGGTCAGACATTTACCTTCGTCGTGCAGACGCCGAGGTTGTGTTTGGCGAGCTATGGCGAGGCTGGGCGGTATGGTGGCGAGGGATGGCGATTTTGCCATGTCACCGTGGCGAAGGGTGGCGAGCTTCACACCTTGTGCTCTAAGAGCAATCTTGGGCCATGGCACTATAAGTATGTGTGAAAAAATTTAACGTTTTATGCAAATTATTTCACGTATAATTATCTAAATTTTGGCATGGTAATGGTACACACAATATCACACTAATTTCGAAATCGTCTTCTTCATCTTGCCTACACACACTACACACACTTGAAAAAAAAAATACGTTTATCCCTTTACATGGTCCAACTCAAACGTAATAGGTCAGACCTTTACCTTCGTCGTGCAGACGCCGAGGTTGTGTTTGGCGAGCTACGGCGAGGCTGGGCGGTATGGTGGCGAGGGATGGCGATTTTGCCATGTCACCGTGGCGAAGGGTGGCGAGCTTAACACCTTGTGCTCTAAGAGCAATCTTGGGCCATGGCACTATAAGTATGTGTGAAAAAATTTAACGTTTTATGCAAATTATTTCACGTATAATTATCTAAATTTTGGCATGGTAATGGTACACACATTATCACACTAATTTCGGATTCTTATTACTCCATCCGTCTCAAAATTATTGTCCATATTTTCTTTTTAGGATGTCTCAAAATAATTGTCCCCTTTTCTTATTAAATAAAAACTAGAGAATCTAGTGGAGGAATATTCCATTTTAGTGGTTGAAAATTAAAACGCCCCAACTTTTATTAAACTTTGTGATTTCTCTCTCATGACAATAATTTTGAGACGGATGGAGTATATGATTTAAACCTTATTAACCTTTGTGTATGTTTAACAAAATGTAGTTATTAGTTTTTATACTTGCATTGGAGACACTTGGTTCAATAAACATGTGTGGATAATGAAGTGTTTATGTGGTCCTCAACAAAAAATCCCAATACTCTCACTATTATTATGCAATATAAAGGCAAAAAAAGATGACGATAATAATACGAGTAGTTTTTATCCATATTATGTGGCGCCAAAATGTCTTTTGAAATGTGGATAAACCTCTTTTATGACTAGACAAGTATTTTGTTTTTCAATATTTGGATAATCTTATTACACGTCTAAGATAAAGGGTGAACATTGATAAATTGTCTAGGATATAGTAGGAAAATAATACAATACTAGAAGTGCTAGGTACAGTGGCTCAAGCCAGTTTTGCCGCTTCACCGCCATCTCATGATCTCACTTTTAACACTCACATCAAAATACTTCTTCCCTCATAACTCAAGTCAAAAGGGCTTCACCTGCTATTTTATTTTATTTTTCACTTTTTCAAACAAACTAATTTTTCATTTATTAAATTAAAATACATATAACATATTTATGAAAAGATTACACCATTATTAAATTTTACTTTAAAAAAAAAAAAAAAAAAAAAAAAAAAAAAAAAAAAAGTTACATCATTATTAAATTTTACTTTACGTTTCATATTCCATGATCCAAAACTTAAGATAGCAGATTAGCAAAAGCCCAGTCCAACGCATTATTAAATTTTACTTAAAAAAAATAAAAATATAAATAAATAAAAAAATCATTTCTTCGCCATATGTTGAAACGCACACACACCCCAAATCAACACACACTAAAATACACAACTCAAACACAAACCCATTTTATAAATACATTAAAAAATAAAAAAAACACAACACAAACACAAAACTCATGCCCCGCCAGTTAACTTGCTCAACAACTGACGCAAGGGGTGGGGGGAGGGGGTCGGTACAGTGACTCAACTCTGACGACGCCAAAGGCATGACACATCAGATTTGGCATGCCTCGGTGTCACGGTGCCTAGGACTCTAAGAATGTGTTAAACAAAACTAACTATAACAGACCAAATACGTTTTAATTTTTAGAGGACATTATAGGAAATAGTCTTTCACAAGTATTGATTGCAAATACCTTAAGTATGCAAACATCTTACTATCCTATATCACTAACCTAATGCACATAAACCTTATCTATGCAAAAAAAAATGACAATGTTTAAGGGTTTTTTTTTTTTTTTTTTTTTTTTTTGCCATTTCCAAGTTGCAACAATAGCAAACACACCATCAACTGTTACTTTAGCAAAACAGCCCGCCGCGAAGCGCGGGTTTCCCACCTCGTTATCAACATATACCACACAAATTTCACCACAACTTCACGTAACTTTCCCTTTCCCAATCTTACTTCAGGCCACTCGGAGTGGCAAAATTTATGGCCAAATTTTAACCCCATACCGCCGGCTACACCGCCGACGGAGGTAAATTTATGGGAAAAATTTATGCTCAGTGGCTTGCGAAACCGTTGGCCATAAATTCAAAATGGAACGTTGCAATGGCTTTGGGAGGAGAAAAATAAAAGTGAACGTTGGTATTTTTAAAAAAGTGAACGTTGGTGGCTTAAAAAAAATCCCTATGTATATTTTCAACCCCAAAATTTATATTATTTCAACCCAAAACACACACAACAACTTAAAAACTTTTCCATGGATTCAAGAAAACAAAAAAATGTTTCATCCGGGTCTAAAAGTCGAGGCCGAGGTGTTCGAAGTCAAGTTGCTCCTCCACCGAGTCACCAAGGTTACTACCCTCAACCACAGACTCCCCAAGCTTACTACCCTCAACCATCGACTCCCCATGGTTACTACCCTCAACCATCGACTCCCCATGCTTACTACCCTCCACCGATGCAACCAAGGGAATACGTGATCGATCAAACGGCGGAGCTTGACTTTGATCCGATGCTTAACTATCGAGATGAAGTTGTTCCCGAAACACAAGAACTTCCTAACGGTAATTTTTTTTGTTTTTTTACATTCGGTTTAATTTTTTTTTTTTTTTTTTTTTTTTTTTTTTTTTACATTCGACTTTTTTTTTTAGATGATGAGGTTCAAAAAGTGCAAGATGTTCCGACAAAGAAAGTGAAGAAACGAGCGGATAAAATCCCTTGGTCTCAAGAGGAAGAAGAAGCTTTGGCTAAGGCGTGGATTCATATCTCGACATGTAGAGTAGTCGGGAATGAACAACATAGAGACAAGTTTTGGGAACGGATTTTAGAGCATTTCGCGTCACTCATGAATGGAACAACTCGAACTCATCATAGTTTAAACACAAAGTGGAATACAATGAACACGACCATGGGTGTATTTAACGGCTTGTACCACCAATCGGTATTTTTTAAATTCGGTTTTTTTTTTTTTTTTTTTTTTTTTTTTTTTTTTTACATTCGGACTTATATTTTTTTTTGTAGGCTCGTCTACGTGAGAGCGGATGCAATGATATGGACGTTATGAAGAACGCTATGACTGATTTTAGCACGAAAACGCGAAAACCGTTTACTCACCAAGCGGCATGGTTGGTGGTCAAAGACCAAGCTAAATGGGTAGAACAAAAATGTGTTACCGGGACATCTTCCACACATTCCGACAAGCGAAGAAAGTCATCCGAGGGGGGGAACTATGAGACGGATAGCAACGATCCCAATAATCTCATCCCGGATTTGAATGAGGACTCAACCCTCATGCGTTCAAGAAAAGGGAAAAAAAAGGTTGATGAAATGTCGTCAAAGGCGGATAGTGTTGTTGAGACCGTCAACTCATATGCGGAAATGAAGAAAAAAATGATGGCGGATATCACGGAGAAGACACAACAACTTTTGGACATCCAAATTCAACAAGCTACTAACAAGACGGAGAGGCAAGACTTCAAGTACTACATGGAGCCGCATGACCACATCGAAGATCCGATTATGTTGGAGTGGGTAAAGAACAAAAAACGCCAAATCGCAGCAAAATATGATTCGCCATGCAATTTCTAGATATTTATTAGTTTTTTTATGTCGTATTTTTATTTTTATCATGTAATCGACTTTTTTATGTATTAATGAAATGATATGTTGTTATTAAAAATTGTTTAGTTTAAATATTAAAAAGAAAAAAAGGAAAAAAAAAATTTGGGAGGTGATCCGTGCCGAATACACTTATAAATAAATGCAGACGACGGATACACGTGAATAAATACAAATCACCCCTTTTTGAAAAATGATACTTGCAAAAACTCACGTTCGTGTGTAGTGTGAAACCGGGTAAGTGATTACCCGGATCATTTCCCAACGAGGTGCGAATGGGCAAACTGTGAAAAGCTTTGGATTAGAGTGACAGATGATTTAAATATTTTGGATTTTGCTTTTTTATATCAAAATGAGAAACAAATTCTCAACGGATAATTAAAATTAACAATTATACTGAAAATGTGTAACGGGAATTCTAAAATGTGACTAAAAAGTGAAATAATATAAAATTAAAACCTAAAAGTGTAAAATTATTTAAAACTTATTTTAAAACTAAAATTATATTTTTTATTTTTTTTATACTTTTTATCTAATTATTATTAATTATTTATTATTTAATAATTATTTAAAACTAATTTAAATTATAATAAATACTAAATGAACAAATAAAAATCTAAAACTTTTTCTATAAATATTATTAAGTGAAAAGAAGCTAAGAAAATTATAAAAATGAAAATTATTTAATTAAAAATTTAAAAAGATAAATTCTATTAAATAGAAGCTATCACTTATTTTCTATTTTGTTTTTCTTAAGGTCTAAAAAGATTATTATATTTTCCTAGATTATACTTAATAAAAGAAAATTATGAAAATTAAAATTATATTTTTCTGATTATTATTCTATTTATTATGATTTAATTACTATTAGAAACTAATTAAAAAGATTAAAAATATTAAATGACTTAGGAAAAATCTGAAAAATTCAGGATAAGTCTAAAATATTATTTAAAAGCTAGGAAAATTAAAATCAAAAGTTTAATAAACCCTGATAAGCAGTTGGACAGATAAGCAGTTGGGCTAATAAGCTAAAAATAAGCTAATAAGCACAAAACTTTACCAAAAGCTCAGGATAAGTTTAATAAACTATAAGAAGCACAAAACAACTTAAAAATACAAATAAGCACAAGTAATAAGCAAGATAAGCAGATGAGCAGTAGTAAAACTTATGCAGAAACTCAGGAAATTGGCCAAATTGCAGGGCAATTTAAGCAGTTCAAATAAGCAGATAAGTTGAATGATATGGGGGCAAAAGTGAGCTAGTACTATGAGCTATTCAGAAAACCAAAAAGCAAGGCCTGAGCTTATCTAGATAGGCCACAAATGAGTTGAGTTCAGCAGCAAAAGCACTCAGTATACACTGAGTCTGCTGATGTGCAGAGTTGTGCAGAAGAGCACAACACCAAGGCTCAAATCCAACTCTTTTGTATACTTCAAATGAATCACAAGGGACTCAGAAAATCCAAGAACAAGGCCAGAAAAAGCTCATAGCTTACTATGGCTTATTTGGTCAGTTGAGTGCCTAAAAATTCCACAAATGGCTCAAAACTACAAAACCTATAAAATGAACTTGTTAAGTCTGAGAAACAGCTTATATTGACTCAAATAAGCTTAACCAAATTTGGACTAAGTGCAAATCTACAGTACAAGCTCAGTTGAGCTTGTTGACTGCATAAACCAAACACCCCTTTATTAAGGGTCTGTTTTGGATTTGAACTAACAAAAGACTCTTTTAACTTATGGTGTCTATTAAAAAGGTCTCACTAACTTAATTAAGTACTGATTAGCAAATTTTAAAGCAAAATTAATTATAATATTAAGCTATACTACTTCTAGCTATTTTTGGCTTTTTATAGTGTTTTTAAGTAAAACAGAAATATGGCTATATAAGACTTAATAAACTAATGACATAAGATCAAAAACTACTAATAAGCAAAGAATTACAATAATAAGCTATAAATAAGCAACAGAACAGTAACTTGGAAATTAGTACAAAAATATAGAAATAAGCTTACAACTGATTTGTTAACAGGACAAAGGAACAAGGACCAAGAACCAACCTAGCTTGTTCATACAAGCTAGAAAACCCAAGAAGAGCCTTCCTGATTAGCTTTTTCACCCAGAAACAGCTTATTAGCTCCTCAGTTGACTTTCGTTGACTTTTCCTTATTAATATTATTAAGCTAAGTTTAAGCTTACAGAAAACTATGGAAAGCTTTTATAAGCTTAAAGGAAGGGTTATTATGGCTTTTGAGTGATTATTAAACAACTTGAAACTTAATACGTATTAAAGAAAACTTGAAATTGTGAAGTAACTGAAATTAAATGCAAGATGTATTTAAATTTGAACAAAAGGACTGTAAATTGCTTATATTGATTACTGAAAGTGGAAATTACAATAAGTAAATGACTGGTAATAAAAGACGATTAACTAAAAATTAACTACTACTCATTAAGGCTACAATACATGCCTATTTATACTAAAACATATTGGGAACTTCTTCACATCTTCCTCTGAGCAATCTTGAACCCTTGAATTGGTGTAAATCAATCTCAGCCTTTGATTCTTCATTTTGGCGCCAAAAATGATTATAGTGGGAAAAACTAGCACATGGGTCTGAGGTGATGGGGAAGACGCATTGAATGCGTTTTGGTTTGTTAGGTAAGGTGTTGGGAAGGTGGAAGGTGGTGGGTGTGTCAGAGAGGCGGTGGAGATGGTGGTATTGGTGGGTGGTTTTGGCGTGATCGGTGGTATAGAAGAAGGATTTGACCGAGTCAAACCTTTTGGGTTTTATTAATAAAAAGGGTCGGGTTTGTTTATGGATTGGGCTTGGGAATTGTTGGGCTGGGGTTTATAACAAGGATTGGGTTGGGTTGGGTAATTTATATAAGGGATGGGTTTTATTATTAATAAAGGGGGTCCGGTTTGTATATATAACCATAAGGACCAATTTTGTAATTTCCGAATTGTTGAAGGGTGTGAGTTGTCAACTTTCCAAAGGTTATCCAAGGGGTATAATTTGTAAATTGTGAATAGTACAAGGGCCATAGATGTAATTTTCCATTTTTGAATGCCCAGGGACTATGTTTGCCATTTGTCAAACTTGAGGGACCAATCTTGTAATTTCTTTAATCTTTTCACCCAAGGACCAATTGTGACAACTTGTGAACTCCAAGGACCTTTGTTGACTTTTTCTTTCAAAATAAACCTTCAGGGACTAATTCTGCCAATTTTATAAAACTTCAGGGACTGAAAATGACAATTATGTGAACTTTGCTCGTTTTTCACCTGTTTTCAATCTTTTTGTTCCTGAATCATATAAAAACACATTTTATGATATTTTCTGTATTATTTGACTTTTCAAAGTGTTTTTGGCTGTTTTTGTGGGTTTAAATAATGTAAAATATATGTGTATTTAGACACATATCAGGAGGTATGAGAATTTATCGGGCACCAGTGAATTAGGTTGGGAGGTATGAGAATTTATGAGAATAAGTTGGCTGAAGCTTATTGGTTGAATTTCAGATGTATGAACATTTCGGAATCACAACTCCTAGCGGCCTCACGGCTGATGTTTGAAATAAAAACCTAATTCACTCCATCGGGTTAACCCAAGCCCAAATTAGTCAAACATATTTGACCCTATATAAGACTTCGAATAACCTTTTTTTTTTTTTTTGAAAGGTGAATTTCTTTGAAACTTCGTGTCGCAATTCGACAGCGGGAGGTCTAGCTTACGTTGTCTTAACTGGGCCCGCGCTAGAGAGCTCCCTCGAAGTGGAAAGCCTTGTTCAAATACCCGATGGGGGAGAACCCCCTACTAATCCGCCTGAAGGCACGACGATTAATAGGGGTAAACCCTGCCCCCTCAGACTTGACCTGAGTATTCTCAAACCAAGCCCTCATAAAGGGACTTCCTAATATCTCAAAGATGGCCTGAGTGGGGTTTGAACTTGAGACCTCACGGTCACTAAGCCAGCATCCTACCACTCATCATTGATACTTCGAATAACCTTGACCCTATATAAAACACACACCTAAACATTTTCTCAAATCATTAAAACATGGAACTGCAAAACCCTTAAAAACATTGACGGCGGTAAGACTGATTTCTGATTCCTATTATTATTATTATTTTTTTATCTTATGCTCTGTTGTACAACCTTTTTATAGCATTAAGAATTATGGATATGAAACCTTTTCACAAAAATAAAAATAAAAAAATTATGGATATGGAGGAGGAACATCCTTTACTTGATACCGTGTTTAGCTGTGTTATGCCTTACATACATGACGGCGATGATCGTAATTCTATTTCTTTAGTTTCTCGTAAGCTATTTGAACTCGATCGTATTACGCGTAAGCAAGTAACTGTCCATGTGCATTACCTCCGAAACCCGTCTCGTTTAAGCCAAAGATTCCCTAATATCGAGTCGTTAACACTTGTAGGGCTTTTGTCCGAATCTTATGAGCTACAGTTTAGAATTAGCCCATGGATTCGAGAATTAACTGTTTCTTTTAAGAGTTTAAAAGAACTTGTTATCCATGATATGTGTGTTGATGATTCGGATCTTGAGCTATTGGGGAGAACACGTGGTAAAGATATAAGGGTCTTGAAGTTGAAGATTGAAGGTGTTCATGGGTGTGGTCTTGGTAAGAATGGGTTAGTGCATGTCTTTAAGTATTGTAATCAATTGAGAATATTCTGTTTCGAAGATTATCATGGAGAAGTAGATATATATGGAAATTGGTTACATGAATTGGCTTTGCATAACAAGGTTATTGAATCATTACAATTTCATGTCGGGCCTATCGGCTATGATTGTTATGATTGGAAGGATCGTTATGATGGAAATGATCTTACACTTCTTGCAAAAAACTGTAGTAAATCTTTAGTTTCTTTGAAGATTAGTCCATGTAGGCTAAGTAAACTAGGAGATGCCTTTAGACATGCTGTTAACTTGGAAGATTCCGGTTGGGCTTGTTTTCATGAAGATGACGAGTATGTTGATTTTAATTTCCCCCCGAATCTGCGTTGTTTAGGTCTATATAACTTGTCTGCAACTTCATATCCGTTTGTACTCCCTTTAGTGACTCAGCTAACGGAATTGAATCTTGAATTTCCATATCCGTTTGATCTTAAATGCCACTGTTTCTTGATTGAGAGATGTCCCAATTTGGAAGTTCTACATATTGACGAGTCATGTGGAGACAGGGGATTGCAAGTTATTGGTCAGTTTTGCAAGAAATTGCGTAAACTTACCTATGGTGGGTATGTTCGCGCGACTCACGTGGGACTGATAGCTCTGGCGGAAGGATGTCTTAATTTGGAGAATTTAGATGTTTCTCTCTTAAATATTTCAAATGAAGCTTTGGAGTGTATAGGAACTCATTTGAAGAATCTGGTCGATTTCCATATTACTTTGATGAAGAAATATGCTGTAACAGATTTACCGCTGGACAATGGGGTTCGAGCTATGCTAAATGGTTGCAACAAACTCGAAAGGCTATTTATCTGCCTTTGTCCTGGAGGATTGACGGATATGGGTTTGGGGTACATTGGAAAGTATGGTCATAATCTGAAATATCTCTTTTTAGAGAATATAGGAGAATCTGATGCAGGACTTGTGGAATTATCCAAGGGGTGCCCGAAACTGAGGAAACTGGAAATGCAGAGTTGTCCATTCAACGTGCAATCAATTGCTTCTTATGTGTTCAAGATACGTTCTTTAAGGTATTTGAGGGTTTTTTATGAAGGTAGGAATTTGGTGAGCACTCGTCCAGATTTTGAAGAATCAAGACGCATTTATCCAGATTCATAAGTTCGAAACATTGGTTTTCGTCATTTAGTTTGCAATCCTTTGTTGTTTTGCTATTAATATTGGTCGTTAGTACCTTTCTGTTAGACAAGTGTGTGACTTTGCAAGTTTATGCTGTCTCATAGTATCGTGGCTGTGAAATCACATCAGTTGTTTTGCTATTAATGTAAGTTTTTAGTACCTTCTGTTAAACAAGTGTGTGACTTTGCAACTTTTTGTTGTCTTAATATATTGTTGTTGTGAAATCGCATCAATTGCATGCTTTTTATCATCTGTTTAGCATGAATTAAAATTTTACGAGTTTTCTATCAGACCACAAGACCACAAGCTATTTGCTGTGTTTTTATTTCTAAGTTTGGTTATCGAGTCGTGGTAGTTTGCTGTTGCCATGGATACCAACAGAGCAGCAACTTTCTTGTTTGCTTTTGGCTCCTTTGTATTTTTATTTACGCCTATTAGATGGCAGCTAAAGATTAGTCATTTGACTGTACTGAACTACTTGTTCTGATCTATATATGCTTCTATCCAATAAATTAAGTTACTAATAATCAAAAGTTTAATTAATAATGTATTTTTCTAATTGTTTTCACAAGTGCCTTGTTTTATGTACTGTTTATTAGTACCAATGTATCATTGTGTCCCAGTTTTTTACTTGTCATACTTGTTTTCATGAGGTTAATGGTATTTCTGCAATTATTTTTTTTAAATGAGGCTTGAAGAAGAGAATGACTCAACGTTGTAACAGTAATCATACCCAATTCTATTCCCACTAGATAGTACACCCTTAACCATCTCCATTCCGATTGACAAAACAAACGCACCCTGAATATGGTTCTTGAAGTGGCATTACTTACTTAATGTACATTGAACCACTTGTAGATTTGCAAATTCTTTTCTTGTAGTATTTTCTCCCTTTCCATATCAGTTTGCAGCTTCTGTTTTTCTTTGTGGCCAATTTGGAGTTTCTTGACCCTTTCTCTTGTGGTAAATGAACGTTATCACTCGTTTTGATTTGGAAGTGGCAATTTGGACCCGTTTACCCTAAAATGGGTCAATTTGGGTAACCTACTAGCATTAAAACTATATTGGGAGCTTTGACAATTGATCTAAATCTATGGGTTGATATGTTTTAGTATCAGCTAGTATTCAAGTTTTAGATATTTATCTTGGTAAGCTAATTACAAGGAAGTGTTTTGAGTCGGGTTTTTAGACGTTGATTATGGGAATTGTGGGGAAATGTTTGTGGGTTATGGTTATAATTTTCGGGTTCATGGTTATTTGTTGATAAATGTTTGTGGGTTTATGGTTTTTAGTTGTTTTGTTTGAATTGCATATCAAATCTAAAGTTTCTTACTACTTGTAATTGTTCTGAAGTCGTGACTTTACAGCTTTGTTGAAGCAAAATAACTTTATGGTTTCTTCTTAGAGCTCTAGGTGTAGACGTGTAGTGAGCAATCAAAAATTCTCATTTGAGTCCCGCGTGATGTCACATCACCATAACAAACCCATTTCTACAACCCTCCCTTATCACAACTAACTACAACTTACTCATTTGGGTCCCAGCATTTCCTATTTTATTTTTTTCATTCAATATTTCAAATAAACTAAATTCATTTCATTCAAATAATACAAGTAACATTTTTTTTTTTTAAAGTTACAAAATAATTATTTAAAAAAAAAAAAAAAAAAAAAATTATTTAAAAAAAAAAAAAAAAAAAAAAAAAAACCTTCTTACTGTTAGCCCACTTCCATTCCGGCCCAAGTTTAACCAAAGGAAAAAATAAATAAAAAATCAATCGTCTTCTTCATCTTGCCTATACACACTACACACACTTGAAAAAAAAAAAAAAAAAAAAAAAAAAAAAACGTTTATCCCTTTACATGGTCCAACTCAAACGTAATAGGTCAGACATTTACCTTCGTCGTGCAGACGCCGAGGTTGTGTTTGGCGAGCTATGGCGAGGCTGGGCGGTATGGTGGCGAGGGATGGCGATTTTGCCATGTCACCGTGGCGAAGGGTGGCGAGCTTCACACCTTGTGCTCTAAGAGCAATCTTGGGCCATGGCACTATAAGTATGTGTGAAAAAATTTAACGTTTTATGCAAATTATTTCACGTATAATTATCTAAATTTTGGCATGGTAATGGTACACACAATATCACACTAATTTCGAAATCGTCTTCTTCATCTTGCCTACACACACTACACACACTTGAAAAAAAAAAAAAAAAAAAAAAAAAAAAAAAAAAAAAAAAAAAAAACCGTTTATCCCTTTACATGGTCCAACTCAAACGTAATAGGTCAGACCTTTACCTTCGTCGTGCAGACGCCGAGGTTGTGTTTGGCAAGCTATGGCGAGGCTGGGCGGTATGGTGGCGAGGGATGGCGATTTTGCCATGTCACCGTGGCGAAGGGTGGCGAGCTTAACACCTTGTGCTCTAAGAGCAATCTTGGGCCATGGCACTATAAGTATGTGTGAAAAAATTTAACGTTTTATGCAAATTATTTCACGTATAATTATCTAAATTTTGGCATGGTAATGGTACACACATTATCACACTAATTTCGGATTCTTATTACTCCCTCCGTCTCAAAATCATTGTCCATATTTTCTTTTTAGGATGTCTCAAAATAATTTTCCCCTTTTCTTATTAAATAAAAACTAGAGAATATAGTGGAGGAATATTCCATTTTAGTGGTTGAAAATTAAAATGCCCCAACTTTTATTAAACTTTGTGATTTCTCTCTCATGACAATAATTTTGAGACGGATGGAGTATATGATTTAAACCTTATTAATGTAGGATCGAGTACTTCGAGCTTGATTGAGCTTGGTTAAACGAGAACCTCTGTATGGTATACAAGTGTTTATGCGGAAACTAAACAACAAGTATAATAAAGAAGAAAACTCTAAATGACAATGATCCTCTATGGATCAGACTATGAACTAAGAATTATGTTATTGAATATTGTAATCGACAAAGGTGTATCAAACTCATGGACGGGATGTTTCTTTTATAGCAATAAGAAACCCTAACCCTAACCCGTCTAACAAGAAAACGTGTGAAGAGATAAACGAGATCTCTTCTAAAAATAAATCTAACAACCATACTAAACATACGGATAACAAACAATAACTATCCGTAGTAATAAACACTATAGGCAGAAACAAAACAATACTATCGGCAGCAATGAGAAATTCTTATTTCTCATAGATCCCAACAATCCTCCCAGCAATGAGAAACCCTTATTTCTCAGAGATCCTAACAATCCTCCCCTAATCTTGAGGTTGACTAGGTTAACCTGCAAGATTCCAACGTGATAGAGCTTTAACTTCTCAGGCTTAAGGATTGCGACTTAGCAACAGCAACAATGAGTAACCAGCAGCACCATCTATAACTTGCAAGATTCCAATGTCTAGAACATGCAGCAGCAACTTCGATAGTTCAGCAGCAATAGGAAATCTTCTTCAAAACATGTATACTGGTCACCATGACATTCACTTGAACTTGGCTGCTACTATGACAAGATGTACATCAAATCACTTAAGTTTCATACTATTCTCATCACATCCAGGTGTGTTAACTCCTGTGAGAGGTGAATCATTGAAAATTAATGGATTTGATGTCTCTTTACCAATAGCCATCACTACTGGAGTAGCCAATGTTTAGGTGTGTTAGACCATGGTACATTGATAACCATCTGATTTATTAGCAAATCAGCAACTATAAACGGATTTGACTTGTCTTTACCTGTAGCCGTTTGCTCAGGACTAGTCAATTCTTAGGTTACAGCAAACCTTGGTGAATTGAATACCAAATATGGATACCAAGTGTCTTTACCACAAACCATACTTTTGTGGACTAGCCAATTCTTTGGATCCCATAAAGGGTTACATCCATGGTGAATTGAGAACCATTTTCAACTCTCAGAACTGAATCATGGGTGAGTTGAAGTACCCTATAGCTTTGAGCAAGCTATTACAGCTATCAACGGATTTGATTATCACACCAGAGCCGTACCCTCATGGTGAGCCAACTCTTTCTTGTCTATGAGACATGGTGAGTTGAACACCATTTATTGTGTAGGTGTAAACACCAACACTGTACCTGCAAGATGTTGCTCAAAAACAACTTATTAGCACACAAAATATACAATTTTTTTTTTTTAATAGCAGCAGAATCCGAAGCAACCAGCAGAAATTGTGTTACCAGCAGGAACGGGAACACTGTCAGCAGAAACAGAAGAACTACCGGCAGGAACCATTGCTGCTGACATCAGGAACCATTGCTGCTGACCCACTTTCTCAACAGACAACTAATCACTGATCAATAATCAACAGCCAACAACAAACCTTTTAAATGATTCATTGACCAATTTGAGCAGTACACCAAAAGCAAAACATACCCCACATACTGACCAATTAAATTCAGTACGAGAATACATCCAATTAATGAGCAGCTACCCATTCAATCAAATCAAAAAGTACGAAGTCAAACTGCTCTTTACTGCCCAAAAACCACAAACGACAAAGCTTATATACTACTCCCTCCATCCCACATATTAAATCCAATACTTTAATCCCATGTGAAGTAGCAGCAGAATTAAAAGTGCAACAGCAGCAATAAAATAGGCATCAAATAATAAACCCACCAACAGCAGCATCACATTCCCATAAATTTACCACATCATGCCAGTCAAACCCATATACTGACAAACACTTTAGCATCCCTATGTAGTATGAATCTACTCCAACATTGATCAACACCCACATGATATTGCAGACCCATTCACATCAATTATTTGGGACTGTTATACAGTACGAGAAGCAAGGCCCACAAACAAATAAAATCATCAACCAAAAGTACGAGGATTAAAACAAAATAAATTTCCACTTGCTCCAATTCTCGTTAATGGATCAGCAGGCGACAAATAAATCGAGTAGCTCCATAACCGATATATTATATTTTGCAATATATGACAAACCAGTAGCACCATAAGTTTGACCAAAAATCATAGTCAACAGAGTATTCCACCACCAATCAGTCCCATATGTTGAACTGATGTATCAAAGCGCATCACCCATTCATAGACCCACTTTGTTGCCCCATATTCGATTAAAATAATCCAAAAGCTCCATGTGATTGATGACATATTGAATTAATATACCACCTACACAAAAGAGTCAATAACAGCAGCAACATAGATCCACCAATAGGCGACGAGATCAACTACTCCATTGAACCTATGCTTTGACCAAATATTATATTAACAGTACATGAATGATCACGCTTGATAACAGACCCACGTGAGCATTATAAGCTACAAACAAACATGTAATTCCACTGATCCATTCTTTAATTGCCCATCATCAATTGTTGCTACTGACCAATCATAGCCCCACAACTTATTATCTTATATGAGTAATAGTAGCAGCAACATGTCCATGATCCCCACTCCAATTGATCAAATGCGACAAACAAATGCCACAATTCAAATTAGTATTCCATAATAAATCACCGAATAATCTTGACCCCACAATCGAATAATTCCAGTTGACTAAAATCAATTTGCTTCACTTCATTGATCACTCACGTCTGACCACACAAAAATAAAAGCCAACTAGTATGAGGTCACATGACTAGCCATTAATGTCCAATCAGTTCCCACAAAGATCAGTAATAGACCAATCTTTGCAACAGCAGTAACCACTCACTCAATAAAGGATAGGAAGCGACAAATTCAATAGCTGCATTATTTTAGTTAGAGAACACAAAACAAACTAAACAAAAAGGTTAGTTAGCACAAAATATACAACAATAAGCCTCCCCTTAGGCTTATGCCTCCCCTCAATACCAGCAATGATGAGATCCACCATTTTCCTTGGACCTCATTCTCATATTGTGACCATTGTGCCTCCAAGGCCAACCTCCTGTGTACTGAACATTATTACCCCATTTTTGCCCCCCTACATACATTGGGTCATAGTAAACAAACCTATAATCATTTTGAAAGTAAGCACTTGTAGGTCTGTTAAATGGTCGAGCAACATTCCTTTTCCAACCAGCAGACTTGGTTTGGCCAGTTGGAACTGGCTTACCAGAAGGAACATGTGCGGGTCTAAAAGGCTTGCCAGCAGGAACAGGTGCTGGTCGTTTTGCATTACCAGTAGGAAATGCATTTGCTCTAGGGATAAATGGGGGTATACTCTCTACATTTTTCCATAAAGACCTAGGTTGCTCAGCACACATACCCGATTTATTCTCATAAAAATCACAATCCTTAATTAAATGAGAATAACTTCTACAAACAAAACAAGATTTCTTTTTAATCTTTTTGTTCTTTCCATGTCTTGTTTTATTACACACAAAAGTCTCACTACCATTACTTGAAGGAGAACTAATTTTAACAGTATTAAGAGAACTTTTGTCGAAAGAGGCTATTTGATTAGAAATGGGTTTATCATCAGCTACTTTTGTGGAGAAGTCATGGGACTTGGGTGTGACAGACTTATCACTTGAATCACATGAGACATAGTCTGTGGACTTAGATTCATAGGACTTGTCACTTGTAGAACAAGAGACAAAGTCATCAGTTTTACACTCAGAATCAGATAAGTCTTTTGACTTTTTGCCATATGTCATGTGTGACTCATCTAAGTCAATGTCAAGGTCTGAGTGAATAGGGACAGGTTTAAACACTCCTCTTATGGGAGGAGGAACAGCATGCAATTCTCCTTCCTTGACAAACTTAACAGGAATTTGATAGTCTACAGGTTCAGGGTTAAAAACACTATACTCATTAGGGTCATAAACTTGATCTGGCCCTATATAGTCTCCAAACCCTAAACCACGTTTGGTTCTGACAGACATAGAACTATCAATTAACTTGTTTAGGTTTTTAGATGTTTCTTTCCATTTATCAAACCTACCCAAGGTATTGTCTAGCTTAGTCTGCAAATCCTGTTTCTCTAACACCACCTTATCTTTTTGAGACTCAGAATATTTAAGCTCATTAGTGGTGTTTTTCAAGTCCCTCTCTAAAACCCTTATCTTTTCCTCATAAGCTAACTGATTATTTTGGTACCAAACTTTTTGTTTTTCTAATGTATTAACAGCATTTTTATACGCTTTGACTTCAACAAACAATTCATTATATTTAGGCTTCATTTCATCAAAATCTTTCTTAAGCAAAGCATATAAATCATGACAACCAAAATGACACTTTGGTACCTGAGATGAAAAACCCATCAAAGCAAAGTCTCCAGCCACTGAAATCTTGAACTCCTGGACCTCCTGCTTGAGCATGGACTTCTTGAACTCATCATTCTCTAAAAATCTGGTTTTTACAGCACGCCAGATCTTCCTAGCATCATCCAGGTGTTTAAAATCACCCATGTGGTCTGCTGGGAGAGCCTGAAGCAAAAGAGTTCTTGCTTTGGTCTCCCTTTGCACAGCAACCTGCTCCTCAGCTGATACAGGTGGAAGTATGATTATGTTCCCCTCCTGATCTCTCCCAATACTCTTCTTGCTGTTCCCATTAAGAATAGCATTCCAGAGGTTATGATCTCTGTTGGAGATCCATTGTTCCATCTTCTTAGCCCATTTCTCATATTCATCAGTTCCGGATGAAGTCATTTTATTATGGTTTAAGAGAATGGTATGAAAAAGGTTTATTGTTTGACACTAACAGCAAAACTGCTCAAAGACCAGAATCAATGCCTACTGACTGATACTTGCAGAATACAATGATCAAGTCCCACAAATTAAATTTTGATCAGCAGTAAGCGACAAAAATAATTAACCACCCAATCAGATCAATATTAGTAGCAACATCCAATACTGTACCAACCTTCCAAGCAAAAACGAATCTTGATGATACAAGCGACAAAAACCCACGAATAAATATATTAAAGCCACCGACCAATTCGTGTTTGTAAGAGGTTAATTGTTCTTCAATTCCCCAAATAAATCACCAGTGACAAACTTCCACTCACGTTGACCAATAGCAAATCAATTCTACAAAACGAGTCAACACTTGCAGCAATAATAACCCACTTTCACTTAATTGCCTAACCAACAAATCAGCAGTCTTCAAAGTAATTCAATGCCAATCAATTAGATTACCCCAAATGACCAATTTGATGACTAAGTGACTTTGACTATCACACAGTGACAAACCGAATTAAATAATACGAGGCAATAGAGGAGTATTATTCCACCAAACGACACCGACAAACAGATCAACAATTAATTCAGAATAGTACGAGGATATTTGCAATTCACTTTATCACTTGCGTGTAATATACCAGTAAGTGACAAAACCCCTTTGACCAAGCAATAAATTCAATTCCACCGATTCACCAATAAAATCAGTACACAACTTTGAGGATCACGTGCGCACTAATTCAATCAAATAACCAGATCGATAACCAAAAAAAATAACGATTGATGTGGAATAAAAATATTACCGATCACAGTACTTCTTCAGATCTGCTTCCTATCGAACTTTTCTTCTTTATCAGAGATCCTCACCAGGCTCTGATACCACTTGTAGGATCGAGTACTTCGAGCTTGATTGAGCTTGGTTAAACGAGAACCTTTGTATGGTATACAAGTGTTTATGCGGAAACTAAACAACAAGTATAATAAAGAAGAAAACTCTAAATAACAATGATCCTCTATGGATCAGACTATGAACTAAGAATTATGTTATTGAATATTGTAATCGACAAAGGTGTATCAAACTCATGGACGGGATGTTTCTTTTATAACAATAAGAAACCATAACCCTAACCCGTCTAACAAGAAAACGTGTGAAGAGATAAACGAGATCTCTTCTAAAAATAAATCTAACAACCATACTAAACATACGGATAACAAACAATAACTATCCGCAGTAATAAACACTATCGGCAGAAACAAAACAATACTATCGGCAGCAATGAGAAATTCTTATTTCTCATAGATCCCAACAATCCTCCCAGCAATGAGAAACCCTTATTTCTCAGAGATCCTAACAATTAACCTTTGTGTATGTTTAACAAAATGTAGGTATTAGTTTTTATACTTGCATTGGAGACACTTGGTTCAGTAAACATGTGTGGATAATGAAGTGTTTATGTGGTCCTCAACAAAAAATCCCAATACTCTCACTATTATTATGCAATATAAAGGCAAAAAAAGATGACGATAATAATACGAGTAGTTTTTATCCATATTATGTGGCGCCAAAATGTCTTTTGACATGTGGATAAACCTCTTTTATGACCAGACAAGTATTTTGTTTTTCAATATTTGGATAAATCTTATTACACGTCTGAGATAAAGGGTGAACATTGATAAATTGTCTAGGATATAGTAGGAAAATAATACAATACTACGGAGTAAAAGTGCTAGGTACAGTGGCTCAAGCCAGTTTTGCCGCTTCACCGCCATCTCATGATCTCACTTTTAACACTCACATCAAAATACTTCTTCCCTCATAACTCAAGTCAAAAGGGCTTCACCTGCTATTTTATTTTATTTTTCACTTTTTCAAACAAACTAATTTTTCATTTATTAAATTAAAATACATATAACATATTTATGAAAAGATTACACCATTATTAAATTTTACTTTAAAAAAAAAAAAAAAAAAAAAAAAAAAAAGTTACATCATTATTAAATTTTACTTTACGTTTCATATTCCATGATCCAAAACTTAAGATAACAGATTAGCAAAAGCCCAGTCCAACGCATTATTAAATTTTACTTAAAATAAATAAAAATAAAATCATTTCTTCGCCATATGCTGAAACGCACACACACCCCAAATCAACACACACTAAAATACACAACTCAAACACAAACCCATTTTATAAATACATTAAAAAATAAAAAACACAACACAAACACAAAACTCATGCCCCGCCAGTTAACTTGCTCAACAACTGACGCAAGGGGTGGGGGGAGGGGGGTCGGTACAGTGACTCAACTCTGAAGACGCTAAAGGCATGACACATCAGATTTGGCATGCCTCAGTGTCACGGTGCCTAGGACTCTAAGAATGTGTTAAACAAAACTAACTATAACAGACCAAATACGTTTTAATTTTTAGAGGACATTATAGGAAATAGTCTTTCACAAGTATTGATTGCAAATATCTTAAGTATGCAAACATCTTACTATCCTATATCACTAACCTAATGCACATAAACCTTATCTATGCAAAAAAAATGACAATGTTTAAGTTTTTTTTTTTTTTTTTTTTTTTTTTTTTGCCATTTCCAAGTTGCAACAATAGCAAACACACCATCAACTGTTACTTTAGCAAAACAGCCCGCCGCGAAGCGCGGGTTTCCCACCTCGTTATCAACATATACCACACAAATTTCACCACAACTTCACGTAACTTTCCCTTTCCCAATCTTACTTCAGGCCACTCGGAATGGCAAAATTTATGGCCAAATTTTAACCCCATACCGCCGGCTACACCGCCGACGAGGTAAATTTATGGGAAAAATTTATGCTCAGTGGCTTGCGAAACCGTTGGCCATAAATTCAAAATGGAACGTTGCAATGGCTTTGGGAGGAGAAAAATAAAAGTGAACGTTGGTATTTTTAAAAAAGTGAACGTTGGTGGCTTAAAAAAAAATCCCTATATATATTTTCAACCCCAAAATTTATATTATTTCAACCCAAAACACACACAACAACTTAAAAACTTTTCCATGGATTCAAGAAAACAAAAAAATGTTTCATCCGGGTCTAAAAGTCGAGGCCGAGGTGTTCAAAGTCAAGTTGCTCCTCCACCGAGTCACCAAGGTTACTACCCTCAACCACCCGACTCCCCAAGCTTACTACCCTCAACCATCGACTCCCCATGGTTACTACCCTCAACCATCGACTCCCCGTGCTTACTACCCTCCACCGATGCAACCAAGGGAATACGTGATCGATCAAACGGCGGAGCTTGACTTTGATCCGATGCTTAACTATCGAGATGAAGTTGTTCCCGAAACACAAGAACTTCCTAACAGTAATTTTTTTTGTTTTTTTTACATTCGGTTTATTTATTTATTTATTTTTTTTTTACATTCGACTTTTTTTTTTAGATGATGAGGTTCAAAAAGTGCAAGATGTTCCGACAAAGAAAGTGAAGAAACGAGCGGATAAAATCCCTTGGTCTCAAGAGGAAGAAGAAGCTTTGGCTAAGGCGTGGATTCATATCTCGACATGTAGAGTAGTCGGGAATGAACAACATAGAGACAAGTTTTGGGAACGGATTTTAGAGCATTTCGCGTCACTCATGAATGGAACAACTCGAACTCATCATAGTTTAAACACAAAGTGGAATACAATGAACACGACCATGGGTGTATTTAACGGTTTGTACCACCAATCGGTATTTTTTAAATTCGTTTTTTTTTTTTTTTTTTTTTTTTTTTACATTCGGACTTATATTTTTTTTTGTAGGCTCGTCTACGTGAGAGCGGATGCAATGATATGGACGTTATGAAGAACGCTATGACTGATTTTAGCACGAAAACGCGAAAACCGTTTACTCACCAAGCGGCATGGTTGGTGGTCAAAGACCAAGCTAAATGGGTAGAACAAAAATGTGTTACCGGGACATCTTCCACACATTCCGACAAGCGAAGAAAGTCATCCGAGGGGGGGAACTATGAGACGGATAGCAACGATCCCAATAATGTCATCCCGGATTTGAATGAGGACTCAACCCCCACGCGTTCAAGAAAAGGGGAAAAAAAGGTTGATGAAATGTCGTCAAAGGCGGATAGTGTTGTTGAGACCGTCAACTCATATGCGGAAATGAAGAAAAAAATGATGGCGGATATCACGGAGAAGACACAACAACTTTTGGACATCCAAATTCAACAAGCTACTAACAAGACGGAGAGGCAAGACTTCAAGTACTACATGGAGCCGCATGACCACATCGAAGATCCGATTATGTTGGAGTGGGTAAAGAACAAAAAACGCCAAATCGCAGCAAAATATGATTCGCCATGCAATTTCTAGATATTTATTAGTTTTTTTATGTCGTATTTTTATTTTTATCATGTAATCGACTTTTTTATGTATTAATGAAATGATATGTTGTTATTAAAAATTGTTTAGTTTAAATATTAAAAAGAAAAAAAGGAAAGAAAAAAATTTTGGGAGGTATGAGAATTTATCGGGCACCAGTGAATTAGGTTGGGAGGTATGAGAATTTATGAGAATAAGTTGGCTGAAGCTTATTGGTTGAATTTTAGAGGTATGAACACAACTCCTAGTGGCCTCACGGCTGATGTTTGAAATAAAAACCTAATTCACTCCATCGGGTTAACCCAACACCAAATTAGTCAAACATATTTGACCCTATATAACAATTCGAATAACCTTGACCAGATCGCATCCAACCCATTTGAAAGAAATGTAGAAACAAACACACACTAAACATTTTCTCAAATCATTAAAATAAAACATGGAACTGCAAAACCCTTAAAAACATTGACGGCGGTAAGACTGATTTCTGATTCTTATATTTTTATCTTATGCTCTGTTGTACAACCTTTTTATAGCATTAAGAATTATGGATATGGAACCTTTTCACAAAAATAAAAATAAAAAAATTATGGATATGGAGGAACATCCTTTACTTGATACCGTGTTTAGCTGTGTTATGCCTTACATACATGACGGCGATGATCGTAATTCTATTTCTTTAGTTTCTCGTAAGCTATTTGAACTCGATCGTATTACGCGTAAGCAAGTAACTGTCCATGTGCATTACCTCCGAAACCCGTCTCGTTTAAGCCAAAGATTCCCTAATATCGAGTCGTTAACACTTGTAGGGCTTTTGTCCGAATCTTATGAGCTACAGTTTAGAATTAGCCCATGGATTCGAGAATTAACTGTTTCTTTTAAGAGTTTAAAAGAACTTGTTATCCATGATATGTGTGTTGATGATTCGGATCTTGAGCTATTGGGGAGAACACGTGGTAAAGATATAAGGGTCTTGAAGTTGAAGATTGAAGGCGTTCATGGGTGTGGTCTTGGTAAGAATGGGTTAGTGCATGTCTTTAAGTATTGTAATCAATTGAGAATATTCTGTTTCGAAGATTATCATGGAGAAGTAGATATATATGGAAATTGGTTACATGAATTGGCTTTGCATAACAAGGTTATTGAATCATTGCAATTTCATGTCGGGCCTATCGGCTATGATTGTTATGATTGGAAGGATCGTTATGATGGAAATGATCTTACACTTCTTGCAAAAAACTGTAGTAAATCTTTAGTTTCTTTGAAGATTAGTCCATGTAGGCTAAGTAAACTAGGAGATGCCTTTAGACATGCTGTTAACTTGGAAGATTCCGGTTGGGCTTGTTTTGATGAAGATGACGAGTATGTTGATTTTAATTTCCCCCCGAATCTGCGTTGTTTAGGTCTATATAACTTGTCTGCAACTTCATATCCGTTTGTACTCCCTTTAGTGACTCAGCTAACGGAATTGAATCTTGAATTTCCATATCCGTTTGATCTTAAATGCCACTGTTTCTTGATTGAGAGATGTCCCAATTTGGAAGTTCTACATATTGATGAGTCATGTGGAGACAGGGGATTGCAAGTTATTGGTCAGTTTTGCAAGAAATTGCGCAAACTTACCCATTGTGGGTATGTGCGCGCGACTCACGTGGGACTGATAGCTCTGGCAGAAGGATGTCTTAATTTGGAGAATTTAGATGTTACTCTCTTAAATATTTCAAATGAAGCTTTGGAGTGTATAGGAACTCATTTGAAGAATCTGGTCGATTTCCATATTACTTTGATGAAGAAATATGCTATAACAGATTTACCGCTGGACAATGGGATCCGAGCTTTGCTAAATGGTTGCAACAAACTCGAAAAGCTGGATATCAGCCTTTGTCCTGGAGGATTGACGGATATGGGTTTGGGGTACATTGGAAAGTTTGGTCATAATCTGAAATATCTCTTTCTAGAGAATATAGGAGAATCTGATGCAGGACTTGTGGAATTATCCAAGGGGTGCCCGAAACTGAGAGAACTGGAAATGAGGAGTTGTCCATTCAACAAGCAATCAATTGCTGCTTATGTGTTCAAGATACGTTCTTTAAGGTATTTGCGGGTTTTTTATGAATTCGGTGATTTGGTGAGCACTCGTCCAGATTTTGTAGTTTCTCCAACAGTTTAAATCGCTTTTATCCAGATTTTTAATGTTGGAACTGGTATTCGTTATTTAACTTGTAATCCTTTGTTGTTTTGCTATTAATGTAGGTCTTTAGTACCTTCTGTTAAACAAGTGTTTGACTTTGCAAGTTTTTGCTGTCTTAGTATATTGTTGTTGTGAAATCGCATCAATTGCATGCTTTCTATCATCTGTTTAGCATGAATTAAAATTTTACGAGTTTTCTATTAGACCACAAGACCACAAGCAATTTGCTGTGTTTTCATTCATAAGTTTCGTTATCGAGTCGTGGTAGTTTGCTGTTGCCATGGATACCAACAGAGCAGCAACTTTCTTGTTTGCTTTTGGCTCCTTTGTATTTTTATTTACGCCTATTAGATGGCAGCTAAAGATTAGTCATTTGACTGTACTGAACTACTTGTTCTGATCTATATATGTTACTATCCAATAAATTAAGTTACTAATAATCAAAAGTTTAATTAATAATGTATTTTTCTAATTGTTTTCACAAGTGCCTTGTTTTATGTACTGTTTATTAGTACCAATGTATCATGGTGTCCCAGTTTTTTACTTGTAGTACTTGTTTTCATGAGGTTAATGGTATTTCTGCAATTTTTTTTTTTTTTTTTTTTTTTTATTTTAAATGAGGCTTGAATAAGAGAATGACTCAACGTTGTAACAGTAATCACACACAATTCTATTCCCACTAGATAGTACACCCTTAACTATCTCCATTCCGATTGACAAAACAAACACACCCTGAATATGGTTCTTGAAGTGGCATTACTTAGGAGCCGTTTCTTTTTTTCTGTTAGCTAAAGAAAGTGTGGGGTCTATCAATTTAATATTATTTGTTTTGTAAGTGAGGTCCATTTTTCCCTTGCAAAGTCTATCCCTATATGTGTAATATAAGAGAGACTCTCCCCATTAAGACCAAGTAACAGCCATGGGTCCCACATAGGCCCCAAGGATCCCTTAGCTAACAAAAAAAATAAACACCCCCTTAATGTACATTGAACCACTTGTAGATTTGCAAATTCTTTTCTTGTAGTATTTTCTCCCTTTCCATATCAGTTTGCAGCTTTCTGTTTTTCTTTGTGGCCAATTTGGAGTTTCTTGACCCTTTCTCTTGTGGTAAATGAACGTTATCACTCGTTTTGATTTGGAAGTGGCAATTTGGACCCGTTTACCCTAAAATGGGTCAATTTGGATAACCTATTAGCTTTAAAACTATATTGGGAGCTTTGACAATTGATCTAAATCTATGGGTTGATATGTTTTAGTATCAGCTAGTATTCAAGTTTTAGATATTTATCTTAAATATATGGGGATGTACCAAACTGGGGATGGATGAACTTGTTGGAGCTGAGATCAAGAATTATACCTCATGTTTAAATAAGATAGCTAGGGTCCTTAATTCTAAAATCCTGAACACCTACGGTACTTTGACCAAACATATGCTAAGTTTGACTTTTAAAACCCCTCACATTAATTGCACATGAATGTAGATTAGTCATTTTAGCTCCCTATCACTTTCACATATTCTTGAGCCCACATTTTTTTCATGTCACAATCACGTCACATCCAACGTCTCTTATTTACCCAAAAAGGGGGCCAAAAACACATATTAGTAACACCGAACTTGGTAAATTGTATCATCTAATACCTTGTAATTTTAAGGGTGCAGAGTAGTACCCCGAACTTATCAAAATGAAATTTCTACTACCCTAGCCTAAATTAACTTAATAATAAGTGTTTTTTTTTTTTTTTTTTTTTTTTTTTTTTTTTTTTTTAAATAATTTAGTAAATTCTATCATAACATAATTGATCTATGACTAAAATTTGGTTTATTACATATATTATTTTCGAAAATTTAGTTATTTTTCATTTTTTCAATTAGTAAAATTATATTTGTTCAAAAAAAAAATAGTAAAATTATATAATATATTGTTTAGAATTTTGCTAAAAAATGAGTTTGGTGGTCATTACTATGCCTATTTAGTGATAGATTTGGTGATGTATCAAATGACGATGTGACACTGATGTGGAGCTGATTAGTTTGTTGATCATTACTGCCAACCTAAGATCGGGTTGAATCTTTTAAGATTGAGACAAAAAGAAACACACTCGAACTTAATTCTATTGAGCTTTTGGGTTAATCGATTTGAGTACATTTAAGTTCAGATCAATAAAATATAAGTTAAATGACCAATAGATTTTCTATTTGGTACAAAGTTACATGGATAAGTTATAGAAAGTATAAAAAGAAAAACATAATTCTTATCATAGTTAATCAAGTTAACTTGGACTAGTCGTGTAAACGAGACGATACAATTCGCGAGCAATTTAAGATCGACTAGTAAACTGCTCGAAATCGATATCGATATAAACGAGTTGAGCTCGAGTTCGAGCTCGAGCTACTCGAGTTCAACTTCGAGTCGAGTTTGAGCTCGAAGATACTCGGCTCGTGAGCCCTTATCGAGCTTCAGTTTAGTTACACTTTTACCATTTTATGTCCATTTTAGTTATTTAATTGAGCTCGAGCTTAAGATGATAGTATTTCAAGTTTAAACTTAACAGTACTAGGCTCAACTCGACTCTTTTACACCCCTAACCTGAACAAGATTAGTAATGTCAACCCAAACAACCAGACTAAATTTACTAAAACGACCAACTCGACTCAAATAGTATTAATCGGGTTTGAGCTTGTGTCATGGTCGGGTCGGGTCATAATTTTGACAGTTGACACCACGACAAAATCTAAAAAGTAAAAACCTTTTTTTTTTTTTACCAAAAACATCCTTTTATTAACCTTTAATATAAAGCTTTTTGTACAAATAACAAAACCAAACAACACATTCTCAGATGATCACCCAAAACCCTAACAGGGATTCAGAGTTCCGGCGGCGGTAAGACGTTCCCGACTTTTAATTGTTTTTTGATCATAGATATATATCTTCTGTTCTATTATTAAACCCTTAGAATTATGGTTATGGAGGAACATCCTTTACTTGATACTGTGTTTAGCTGTGTTATGCCTTACATACACGACAGCGATGACCGTAGCTCTCTTTCTTTAGTTTCTCGTAAGCTGTGTGAACTTGATGGTATTACGCGTAAGCAAGTAACTGTCCATGTGCATTACTCCCCAAGCACGTCTCGTCTAAGTCATAGGTTCCCTAATATCGAATCGCTAACACTTATAGGATTGATTTCCGGAGACGATTGTCCTTTGTATCATGTTACTCCATGGATTCGAGAATTAACTGTTTCTTTTAAGAGTTTAAAAGAACTTGTTATCCATGATATGTGTGTTGATGATTCGGATCTTGAGCTATTGGGGAGCACACGTGGTAAAGATTTAAGGGTCTTGAAGATTGAAGATAATCATGGGTGTGGTCTTGGTGAGAGTGGGTTAGTGCACGTCGCTAAGTATTGTAATCAATTGAGAACATTCTGTTTCGAAGATTATTATCAAGAAGCAGATATATATGGAAATTGGTTACATGAATTGGCTTTGCATAACAAGGTTATTGAATCATTACAATTTCATGTCTGCTATGATCCTTTTGATTGGAAGGATAGTTATGATGGAAATGATCTTACACTTCTTGCAAAAAACTGTAGTAAATCTTTAGTATCTTTAAAGATTAGTTCATGTAGCCTAAGTAAACTAGGAGAAGCCTTTAGACATGCTGTTTGGTTGGAAGATTGCGATGGAGCTTATTATGATAAAGATTATGAGTTTGTTGGTTTTAAATTCCCTCCGAATATGCGTTGTTTAGGTATATGTAACTTGCCTATAACTTCATATCCATTTGTACTTCCTCTTGTGAATCAGCTAAGGGAATTGACTCTTAATTTTCGACATCCGTTTGAACGTAAATGCCACTGTTTCTTGATTGAGAGATGTCCTAATTTGGAAGTTCTACATACCGAGGATATATGTGGAGACAGGGGATTGCAAGTTATTGGTCAGTTTTGCAAGAAATTGTGCAAACTTACATATTTTGGGTGTCTGCGCGCGACTCATGTGGGACTGATAGCTCTGGCAGAAGGATGTCTTAATTTGGAGAATTTAGATGTTCTTCTCTTAAATATTTCAAATGAGGCTTTGGAGTGTATAGGAACTCATTTGAAGAATCTGGGCGATTTCCGTATGACTTTGTTTAAGGGTGACTGTATACCGCTGGACAATGGGATCCGAGCTTTGCTAAATGGTTGCAGCAAACTCGAAAGGCTAGATATCCACCTTTCTCCTGGAGGGTTGACGGATATAGATTTGGGGTACATTGGAAGGTATGGTCATAATTTGAAATCTCTCTCTCTAACTTATGCAGGAGAATCTGATGCGGGACTTGTGGAATTATCCAAGGGGTGCCCAAAATTGAGAAAGCTGGAAATAGAGAATTGTCCCTTCGACAAGCTCTCAGTTACTGCTATCATGTTTAATATACGTTCTTTAAGGTATTTGCGGTTTTATGATCAATGTTGTGACTTTGTGGAGACTCGCCCAGATTTTGAAGTTTTCTTGCAAGGTTTAAATCGCCTTTGATGACGTATAATACAGATAGCAGGCCTATTGGGCCTGAACTGTATCATTCACATTTGTGCTCCAGCCCAACACAACAGAACAGACAGACGAATACACTGGACGCCGCCAAAGCCCAACAAGAGGCAAGGTGCGGCCCAGACTTACAAAGACGCACGCAGATCATCTGAGCAATGCTACCAACCCCATGACCGCGGAGGATGACCTGCATCCGCAATCACGATTAAGTTACGGACCCTTGCCCGACAAGGGTCCCACTCAGGCCACTAACAACAAATGAGCGAAATACTAGGAAACATCGGTTTTCATCATTTAGCTTGAAATCCTTTGTTCTTTTGCTAATAATATTGGTGTTTAGTACCTTCTGTTAAACAAGTGACTGAGTTTGCAAGTTTTTGTTGTCTTAGAATATTGTGGTTGTGAAATCGCATCAATTGCATGCTTTCTATCGTCCGTTTAACATAAGTTAAAATTTTACGAGTTCTGTTAGACCACGAGCTATTTGTTGTGTTTCCATTCGTAAGTTTGGTTATCAAAGTGACAGAATTTTTTTATCTTTCGAGTTAATTAAACTTCAATATGTATTTGACATGCCTTAGATTGAAGTGATTATGCCTATGCTTTTCTACAAAACTTTCTTGATAATATAATTGTAAAATTATATATCAGTAACTCTAAACACCTGTGGTTTTGGGAATGATTGAATGGGGACGACAATGCTTGCATATGTTTGATTTATAGGGACGGGTTTGAGGATACTCAAAAGTGAGTGTTATTCTCATTACATGTTAATGTTACCATCCTCGACCACCTTCCTCCATCATCAAGTGAATTGCTTCAACAATGTTTCTGTGATCTTCAATCTGAATTCCTGTAACTTTTTATTGACGTGTTTGTGAGGATGAAAATGATACAGTTCCTGTAACTTTTTTTTCATTCACTTAGACGTGCTTACATTAAGAATGAAGATGACACAAATGCTTAATGCAATTACCATTTGTATTTGGCGAAAACTTTTAGCTAATCTAAATCAATGTATCATTTTTTTTTTATTACTTTTTCTGCAGTTGTTTTTCTAGATAAGGATGAAGAAGACAATGACTCAACAATCCAAACGCACCCTGAATATGATTCTTATACTGGCAATAATTACTTCACGTACATCCAAACACTTGTAGATTGCAAATTTCTTTTTCGTGTTGCGATGTTTCTCCTCTTTTGTATGGCTGTAATCGAGTCAAGCCGAGCTCGAGCTTGAAATTTGTGCACGAGTCAATAGACCCAGGTTCGAGTCTCACGCTTGTCTAAAGTAATCAATGGTACCATCCTCCACCGCAAATGCTCAGATTGACTGGTCAACAAGGGGTTTATTGGAGAAAATGGATAGGGTTCAAACCCCACCTCCTGATAAGTACAGTCACTGGGACAGGTGCTCATTGCCTGAGGCCGGGTACTTGGGGAGGGTCCGGTTGGCATCCTTAGGATGCATGGGACCAGGGTGATCCCACCGTTCTTCACCTTTGGAGAAATTTATAAGGTAGGCTTGAGCTTGACGAGCTTTGTTCATCCGGGCTTGAGCTCGGCTCGTGTAAGGTTTGAGCTCGGCTCGAAAAGCTTGAATTCATTTATAAACATTAAATTTGATAGTCAAACTCTTTCATAAATTCAAGAAAATACAAGATGAACTTGAGAGGAAAGAACTTATACAAAACATTCGGGAGAATTAGGGTTTAAATGGTCCTCCTACAAATATTTAATTATTATATCAATACTCACGTTAGTTTTAAGTTGTTTATATAAACATGTATACTAAAAATATATATGTTGTTGAAAGCTTGAAAAGCTCGATTCGAGCTCGAGCTCGAGCTATTAAAAGCTTGAGCTTAGCTCGTTATATGTTTCGAGCTTGTTTACTAGGCTTGGGCTCGGGCTTGAGCGTGATAAAAGCTTGACTCGATCAAGTCAAGCTCAAGCTCGAGTTGTTTGATAAAAGCTTGGCTTGTTTGCACCCCTACTCTTTTGTATGCGTTTGCAGCATAGTTTCTTGAGCCTTCCTCTTGTGGTTGTGGCAAGTGAACGTCACCACTCGTTGTTGGAAGTGACTGGTAAAGTTTCGTTTTCAGAAGAAGGTTTTCAACCCAACCGAAATCATCATTTTGACCAAGACTTTTGTTTCTATATTCAAACGAGTCGGGTGGCCCTGCTTTTTGCTTGACATATAAGAGGCGAATTAAAGAATATAATAGCTTCTGATTCTAGTTTGCTGATGCTTTGATTGGATCACCATGATTGATGACTTCAAAGAGTCCAAAATCTTGGTAAGCTAATTACAAGGAAGTGTTTTGAGTCGGGTTTTTAGAGGTTGATTATGGGAATTGTGGGGAAATGTTTGTGGGTTATGGTTATAATTTCCGGGTTCATGGTTATTTGTTGATAAATGTTTGTGGGTTTATGGTTTTTAGTTGTTTTGTTTGAATTGCATATAAAATCTAAAGTTTCTTACTACTTGTAATTGTTCTAAAGTCGTGACTTTACAGCTTTGTTGAAGCAAAATAACTTTATGGTTTCTTCTATCTTAGAGCTCTAGGTGTAGTGAGCGATCAAAAATTCTTATTCGAGTCCCACAGAGTGTCACATCATCATAACAAACCCCCTTCTACAACCCTCCCTTATCACAACTAACTACAACTTACTCATTTGGGTCCCAGCATTTTCTATTTTATTTTTTTCATTCAATATTCCAAATAAACTAAATTCATTTCATTCAAATAATACAAATAACATTTTTTTTAAAGTTACAAAATAATTATTTTAAAAAAAAAAAAAAAAAAAAAAAAAGCCTTCTAACTGTTAGCCCACTTCTATTCCGGCCCAAGTTTAACAAAAAGAGAGAAAAAAATAAATAAATAAATAAATAAAATAAACCCTTTATCCTTTTACATGGTCCAACTCAAACGTAATATGTCATACATTTACCTTCGTCGTGCAGACGACGAGGTTGTGTTTGGCGAGCTACGGCGAGGCTGGGCGGTATGGTGGCGAGGGGTGGCGATTTTGCCATGTCACCGTGACGAAGGGTGGCGAGCTCCACACCTTGTGCTCTAAGAGCAATCTTGGGCCATGGCACTATAAGTATGTGTGAAAAAATTTAGCGTTTTATGTAAACGAGCGGGGTAGCCCGTGCTTCGCAACGGAGGTGTTTTGCATGAAAGTGTTGTGAGAAATATTGCTTTTAATAGACATTTTATCACAGAGTACACTTTTCCAACTTCATAATTTTTTTTTTGTTAATTAACAACCGTTTTTGGATATTGGGAAATTGCACCGGATAAAACTTGGTAGAAGATTGCAACGGAATAGTTTACAATGAGGTTGCAACAAAATTTGCAATACCTGTTACTAAAAACTTAAGATAGCACACCGTTTCTAAATTAAAAGCGTATAATAGACTATACATGAAGTGTATACAACCGAATTCCAACAAAAGGCACCATTTGTTAACAAAATGTGTATAATCTACCATAGTGTACCAAGTCCACCCAAATGTACTAATTATAAACAAAATGTCTTATAATCTGGATCTGGTTGTTGGTTGAAAGTTTCAGGTCCCGTTAGCTGCTGGAGCTGTGGGTACGGTTTCCATTACCGTATCTAAAATGTAGTCTGCCTTTCAGTGCAGTTAAAACAGGCGGGAGCATGTACGGATCTGTGTAGCCCAGTTCTGAAACCACCTTAGCGCATTCTGTCACCATTTTGTGCGCCTCGTCGCTAAAGCACGTCAATGTTAATGCACCGGTGTCGTCAGAAATTAGTGCTTTGAAGCTGTAACTGTAGAAATCGCAAAAAAAAAAAAGATGATATTGTGTTTATATTGATTATAGAATCGACATTAGTGTCCAAACCTGACTATAGCAGGGAATTACTTGAGTGGCTATGATAGTAACTCACACACTCGAATGGGTGTGGCTCCCCTTTTTAAATCAAGAAAATAGCCCTGCTGCAATAGCAGGTGACAAACACCTCTTTGTATGCTGAAAAATCAGCAACCAAACACCCTTATGCATGCTGAAAAATCAGCAAACAAACACCCTTGTATATGCAGATTTTCAGCAGCAAATACGCCCAATTTAGGGCTGTTTTGCAGCAGATAAACACACAGAACGCACCCATTTGGGGTTGTGATTGCAGCCAATCAATCGCCCTAGATTTGGGCTATTTTAGCAGCCAACGTACACCCTTGGTGCTGCTGTAAAATCAGCAGCTATACACCCCCTTTGGGGTTGTAAACTCAGCAAGTAATACACAAACCAAGACCTAATTCACTAAAAGCAATAAACTTTACACATCAATCACAACTTAAACTTGGCGTAAATTAACAATAAAGGTGCAGGAAGATAAAAGGGTTTTTGTTCCTCCGTCAATAAATTATAAGATTGATCATCAGAATCAGTGCAGCAACACTCCAATCGAAACATTTTGGGACCAATTTGTTCAAATCGCCGGTTAAGTCACCGGAAAATTGATCCCGGTGATAAGTGTCTATTGCTAGTGGAAAAAGGTGGTGCTCAAGATTATAACTAACAGTACTAACTGAAAACAGTCTGCATGAAGTCACAATATTATTTTAGAATGTGTGGCTTATGATTTAGGGTCATACACTCATACTAATAAGAATGTAATGCTACCATCTATAAGAAAGTACTCATTTTTAGTTACCGATCCTATTTTACATACATGTTTTTTTTTAACCTTTACTTTGGATCCCCATTTCTGGTTTTCGAGACGGGCTCTCCCTATTGGGATGTTGTTAATGTAACATCCACTTCACTAACGGATGTCATATCAGAAAAATAGTACCAAACTTGCACTGTTATGCAATTAGGTAGACGAAATTGAGAACATATGGATTCTAAATTGCAGATATATATATATATTTTTTTTACCTTTGGAGTAAGTTATGCCTTTTTAAGACCGCTCAAGATGTAAGTAACTCTGTTATCGTATTCCTGATCACACATATTCTGCAAAAAAAAAAATACAGTTAATATCTTAAAGATAATGTTGCTGCATATACAGATATAGCATGTACCTGTTCTGGAGCATCGTGACTCAATGCATCAAGTTTCTTTGAAATGAAGTTCCCGATAACGGCTGGAAGACCTCTTTCAAGAGATAACTGAACCTGACTACCAGTTAACTCATATGCAGTCATACAGACAGCCATTACTTTCAGTGATAGCAAATGAGTCCCAAAGCTACGAAAACCACAACCAATATCAAGCACTCAACAACAGTAAATGTGCAACCTGGCCAAAGAAACAAACAATAAGAACCAATATCAAGAAGTTTGCAGCTAATCACATCCTTATAACTAATTAACTAACTTAAACAAACTGATCACAAAAATCATAACCTCATATAATCAAAAATACTATTGCTAACAAAAGCTCAAAATCAACGACTAAGCAAGCACACGAATGTTAATTGTTAAATTCAGAAAACCAAAAAACTTGTGTGGTAGTTCCGATTACGTGACATGAATACTTCACTTAGTTCTCATTCGATATCCACATCCTTATACCTAATTTGACTAAATTTGACCAGGTAATTACACATATCATCACATCACCTCATATAACACTGCTACTAACCAAACTTTAAACAATTAACAATAACCTCAACTGACTTTTCACAAATGACCACTACTAACAAAACTCAAGCGTCTCATCTACTTTTTTACTTAACATTTCATCTTTTTTTTATCTACTCTTATTTTACCAAAACAGCACAAATAACAGTGATGAAATAAGAGTAACACGAAAAGATACAAAGAGTAAGAAACAGGTAACACTCATAAACAACATTTCATCTTTTTTTTATCTACTCTTATTTTACCAAAACAGCACAAATAACAGTGATGAAATAAGAGTAACACGAAAAGATACAAAGAGTAAGAAACAGGTAACACTCATAAACAACACAATAAAAAATATTTAATGCAACTCACCTTGATTAAGAGTAAACTTAAATGGCGTCTCCCTATCGCGGCTCGAATCAAATTGAGTCCCATCCAATAACGTTGTTGTGCCTAAACATATTTTAAAGATAATGAATGAATTAGCATTTCATCAAGCACATAATACTTATTAAATTACTCGTAGAGCACGTACTACTTACAGAGTTGAAGTACCCGTGGCAGGAATATACTTGAGCTTGTTATGTCTCATGAGCAGGTTAAATGGTTTCTGAGGTACTTGCAATAGCAGGGTCACTTTCAAGAACATGGAAAATCAAACAAAAATGTTTATGAGGCTCAGACAGGGTGGGAATTGGAAAAAGCGTAAAAATCCGCGAAGGCTGCAAATCTAGTGATTTGCCCCGCCAATGTGCGGGCATTCACAACTTTAGTCAAATCTGCAGAGATTCATCACAGCTTCTCATAATCAGTACTGCCACCATTCTCATTATACATACCATCAACAGCAGAACAAAACAATGAGATAGAACATCTGCCATGGCTGCAACTTTAGTAAGTTGCCGTGCCAAGATGCAAACGACCTCATCTTTAGTCCTCCCCACCCCTAGACTCATCATTGCCTAGTGTATCCCTGTATCAAATAGACGTTTGTAATATAACACAGCACATACATTGCTGAAAGGTACCATACTTTATTTACACAACGATTTTCAAAACAGTTTTGGGGTAACTGAAATGTTTTTGATATGTGCAGAAGCGACGGTTTTTCTCATATATCCCGATATTATACATTATACAATTATACAATATATTAAAAGATGAGTATGGTCAAGGGAAGTCAAACGGGTAAAAAAAATCTGGAAAAGTAATTAAGGTGGTCATTAGAAGGCAAATGTGTGGCTGATAAGTATCTCTCAAAGTAATTTGTACTGTTCATAGAACTGTTTTTCACTATTTAAGTACTGTTTGTGTAAAAAAAGGAGACAAAAAAACAATCAACTACAACAAAAATCTGTCACCCTTTTCTCTTACATTTGGGGCGACAAGAGGAAGAAAAACGCAGAAAAAGGAAGCTAAACTCGTACCAATAATAACTTCAATTAAGCAAGGATCATTGTTGATCATTTCACAAGTGTCCTTCATTACTTGTAATCATCATTACAACATTTTGTAAGAATATTCAATCATGTTTACTAGTGATAAATTTCTTATGGTTATTACTTTGTTTACCATGAGTGGCTAAGTGCCTTATGCACTTGCCTAGATGATGTTTGATTTATGATTTACTTGATTGATTATGACTTATTGGTTCTAACACAAAAGAAAAGTTAACACTAAGAACGAATTGTGCTATCTTGAGTTTTCTCCACCAAAGAGTTGTTAAGTTTGGGTAATTTCTAATAATGTATTGGGTTGAAAAAGACATTGTTAGTAAATTAGTTGTAAACCTTTGTCTATGATGGTTTTACCTTATGTATTGACCATTTCATAAGAAACTTAATTTAACTTGGAAAACTAAATAGTGTGGTTGTCGATTATTTGTGAAACGAAAGCGAATCGGGTAATTGAGTTGTGTTAATCTTGGATTGATCAATTTTGAAATATTGTTTTTTATAATCTCTAAATCTTGACGAGGATTGAAAGTGTGGGAAACAATATAATTAGTACACCACTAATCGAATTAGAACACCATCTAATTTGTTGATCATAATCAAATGGAACCAATGTCATAATCATGTCAAAGGAATTGTGCAAACTAGTCTAGGCAAGTGTAGTCTTTTAATTATTGAATTTAAAATCATTTTCATTTGCTTGCTAATTAGAATCGATAAGTTGGATTGCTCTTTATTCACAAAAATTTCACATCATACAAACAAAACAAATCCTAATGAACGACCTCGGCTTACCTCAATTATCTCTTACTACACACGGACGAGTATACTTGCTCGTATGTGTTTCGTTTGAATCATTGGTAAATCGTGTTAAAATTTTTAAAACTTGTACTCCTAACGGGTATATCCCTTGAAACACATCAAGTTTTTGGCGCCGTTGCCGGGGATTTGATCTCGTTTGTGTGAGTTTTTGCTTATAATTCATTAGCTCTAATTCTACTAGTATTGATACTCTTTAGCGTATTCTTTAGGTTCTTAAAAAAAATACTTTCACTCCCAAACCGCCGGTATAAACACAAACCGGGCGGTTTGAACCCTTCTGTTTTCCCAAACCGCCGGTTTTAATTCCAAACCGCCGGTATCGCTCGTATATGAAATAAAATAAAAATCTTTGTCCCAAACCGCCAGTATAAATCTAAACTGGCCGGTTTGAGCTTTCTGTCCAAATTTCTTTTTCGCAACTCGACCAAACCGCCGGTATAAATCCAAACCGGCCGGTTTGAGCTTTCTGCCCAAATTTCTTTTTCGCAACTCGACCAAACCGCCGGTTTCACTTTCTAACCGCCGGCTTGGCCCTTTTTAAAACAAAATAAATAAATAAATAATAGTTTTTAAATCCTTTTCGATAGGCTCGTTTTTCTCGTGTATGACCACTCGTTCTTCTAACGAAGAATTAAGTTCACCATTGTCTAATCCCGAACGTTTATTTCGCAAAAAGAAAAATCCATTCATTCCACCCGATCAAAGAATTCCAAAAACCGTTAACCCACCATTTGAAAACCTTTCCGAAGTTCATCCAATCGTTAATCTTTTTCAAGAATTACCATTTCCAATGGCTGACGATCAACCCATGTGGGATACTAATAGGGTTGTAGCTCCTACACCCGAAGCAGCAATTATTCCCGTGAATCTAGGAGAAAATTTTACTATCAAAGGTCATCATCTCTCGATGATTAAAGACAACCAATTTGATGGTAGAGTTAAATCTGATCCACATAAACATATCGCCGATTTCCTTGAAATTTGTGACATGTTTCGTTATGGAACTACCGATCCAAATTCAATTCGACTTAAACTTTTTCCATCATCTCTCACCGGAGAAGCGAAAATTTGGTATAATGAATTAAGCCCCGGAGTGATCACAACTTGGGACCAAATGAGAAGAGCGTTTGTTGGACGTTTCTTTCCACCAGCCATGTTTGATCGTCTCTTTGGGTGAAATTCGTAGTTTTACTCAAAAAGAAGGAGAAAATCTTGTTGAAGCTTGGCTTCGAATGAAAAACATGCTCCGTAGTTGTCATGGGCATGGATTGTCTCGTGGTAATATTATCCAAATCTTTTACCATGGTCTTGATGACGCAACTCAAGGCATACTTGATGCCAGAGGAATTTTCCTTTATAAGACTCCTAATGAAGCTTACAATTTACTAGAAGACCGTGTACTTCTTAAGCTTGATTGGTCTAAAGATGCCAAAATTAAACCTCAACGAAAATCGGTTGCATTTGCTGAAGCGACAAATGAAAATTCCAAAATCTTGGATATGATGAAAGAGTTTACCTCTAAAATTGATTCCAAATTCGAAAGTATCCAAAAAGAAATCAAAGAAATACGTGAGGGATGTACTCATTGTGGTGGAAATCACTCCTCATCCGAGTGTGATGATAAACCCATGGGAAGTCCCGAAGCAGAAGCTAATTATGTTTCTGGAGGATATCGAGGAGGAGGATATCGTGGAAACTACTACGGTAGGAATTCTCGAGATTGGCAAGATCGTCCACCAAGGGATGATAATCGTTCCCAAACTCGTGATGAAAACTGTCAGACATCTTTTCATGATGAAAATCGTTCTCGTGAAACAAAAAACGAAGAATCCGAATTCGAAAAAACCATGCGTGAATTTGTGCATGCTCAAAAACAAACGAACGAATTCATGAAAAATCAATTCTTTATGCTCAAAAGCAAGGTTGAGCAAGGTCAAAAGAATCATCAAGCTTCTATCCAAGATCTTGAGGCCAAATTTGGTCGTCTTTCTGATCAACTCGCTGCAAGACCATCCGGTACCTTGCCAAGCAATACGCAAACCAATCCGAAACCATCATCATCTGGAAGTTATCGTCCACCTCAAACAAGAAATGAGCAGGTGAATGCTGTATATACTCGTAGTGGTCTATCTTATGATCCACCACCCAACCCAACCCAAACAACTCCTGTTGTCCAAAATGATAGTGAGGATGAAGTAGAAGAAGAATCTAAAGAAAATGAACCAAATTCTACACCAGTTGTTAAATCCACTCCAACACTCAAACCATATAAACCAAGAATTCCATACCCTCAACGTTTGAGGAAGGAAAAGATGGAAGAAAAATATGGAAAGTTCATTGATTTACTAAAAGAAGTTAGAATCAACATTCCTCTTGTTGATGTTCTAGCTGGAATGCCCAATTACGGGAAGTTTTTGAAAGAACTTGTTAATAATAAAAGCAAAATGAAAAACATTTCCGCTACTTTCTTAAATGAAGATTGCTCTGCAATAATTGAGAATAAATTACCAAAGAAACTCAGTGATCCAAGAAGTTTTCTTATTCCATGTACCTTGGGAGATTCAATAACTTGTGATGCTTTAGCCGACCTTGGTGCAAGTATAAATCTTATGCCATACTCGTTGTATGCGAAACTTTCAATCAAAAAATTGAAACCAACAAGAATGAGTATACGATTAGCCAACCATACTATCCAGTATCCTGTTGGAGTAGCTGAAAATATGCTTGTTCAAGTTGGGAAATTTGTTTTTTCTGTTGATTTTGTGATCCTTGAGATGGAGGAAGATAGCAAAGTTCCATTAATTCTAGGAAGACCTTTCCTAAATACTGCAGATGCTATCATTCGAGTAAAAAACAAAGAACTCAACCTTGGAGTTGGGGATGAAAGAATTTCTTTTTCGATTAATCAAGCAATGAAGTATTCTCATGCGAATGATGACACTTGTTATAGCGTTGATGTTATCGATGATATAACAGAAGAAACGTTCGATGAGTTGCTTGATGAAAGAATTAAGATTCATAACACATCTGGACAAATCAGTGATGAAGATCTCGACAGAGAATTCGCTGAATTTATGCAGATTGACACCGAAGAAATTTCGGAGGAAGAAAATACTAACTTTGAAGAGTTGGAATTCAATGATGATATGAGAATCACAACCTCAATTGAGGAACCGCCAGTAGATCTAGTCTTGAAACCTCTCCCTGATCATTTGGAATATGCATTTTTGGAAGGAAATTCTCTTCTTCCGGTTGTCATATCTTCAGAACTTAAACCAGATGAAAAGGAACGACTAGTTTCTATACTAAAAAAGCATAAAGAAGCTTTTGCTTGGAAAACTTCTGATATTCCTGGAATAAGTCCAAACTTTTGCAAACATAAAATAAATCTTGAAACTGATTCTAAACCAGTTGTTCAAAGACAACGAAGACTCAATCCAAATATGAAGGAAGTAGTTAAGAAAGAAATAATCAAACTTCTTGACGCTGGAATTATTTATCCTATTGAGGATAGCTCATGGGTGAGTCCGGTTCACTGTGTTCCTAAGAAAGGAGGAACAACTGTCGTAACTAATGAACGCAATGAACTTGTTCCTACAAGAACTATCACTGGTTGGCGGGTATGCATTGATTATAGAAAATTAAATGATGCCACCAGAAAAGATCATTTTCCATTACCGTTCATGGATCAAATGTTGGAAAGACTTGCGGGGAACAAATACTTTTGTATTCTCGATGGATTTTCCAGTTACTTTCAAATTACAATTGATCCAGCAGATCAAGAAAAAACCACATTCACGTGTCCGTTCGGCACATATGCTTATAGGCGTATGCCTTTTGGTCTTTGTAACGCACCAACAACATTTCAAAGATGCATGATTGCTATTTTTCAAGATATGCTTCAAACCACCATGGAAGTATTCATGGATGATTTTTCAGTATTTGGAGACTCATTTGAGTCGTGCCTTTCCAATCTTGATAAAATGCTTGAAAGATGCAAAACTTCTCATCTCGTACTTAATTGGGAAAAATGTCATTTTATGGTGACAGAAGGAATTGTCCTTGGTGACAAGATTTCGAGCAAAGGAATCGAAGTTGACAAAGCAAAAATTGATGCTATTGCTAAGTTACCACCCCCAACTAACGTTAAAGGCGTTAGAAGTTTTTTGGGACACGCGGGATTTTACCGTCGATTCATTAAAGATTTTTCAAAAATATCTCGTCCAATGACGAAATTGCTTGAAAAAGATTCGGTCTTTGACTTCAATGAAGAGTGCATCAAGGCATTCGAAACACTAAAAAACAAGCTAACAAATGCACCAATTATGGTTTCACCAAATTGGTCGTTGCCGTTTGAACTCATGTGCGATGCAAGTGATTATGCTATTGGAGCAATATTAGGACAGCGAGATGGTAAACATTTTCGTCCTATATATTTCGCTAGCAAAACCTTGAATAGTGCCCAACAAAACTATACAGTGACTGAAAAAGAACTGTTAGCTGTAGTTTTTGCATTCGACAAGTTTCGTTCCTATCTTGTTTTATCAAAAACAATTGTATTCACCGATCATTCAGCTCTGAAATATCTGTTTGCTAAACAAGATGCAAAACCACGTCTTATCCGATGGATTTTATTGCTTCAAGAGTTTGACATAGAAATCCAGAATAAGAAAGGTGCAGAAAATGTGGCGGCAGATCATTTATCCAGATTAGAAAATCCAAATTTAGAGGAAATCGGTGAAAACGAGATTGATGATTACTTTCCCGACGAAACTCTTATGGAAATTGAAAATGAAGAAGTTCCATGGTTTGCTGATTATGCAAATTATTTAGCTGGAGGAATATTACAAAAAGGTCTATCTCATGTTGAACGTAGTAAATTCTATGCAGACTTAAAATATTATTTTTGGGATGAACCGTATCTATTCAAAATGTGCCCCGATGGTATAATAAGAAGATGTGTGTATGGTTCCGAAACTCGAAAAATTCTTGATGAATGTCATCACGGCCCAACCGGAGGACATTATGGACCATCCACCACCGCTAAAAAAGTTTTTGATGCTGGATTTTATTGGCCAACAATTTTTAAAGAATCACATACACTTGTGCGGAATTGTGACGCATGCCAAAAATCTGGTAATCTTTCTCGTAGAGACGAAATGCCACAAAAAAACATCCAAGTTTCTGAGATATTTGATATTTGGGGAATTGACTTCATGGGTCCTTTTCCTAAATCTCATAAATTCGAATACATCCTCGTTGCAGTAGATTATGTTTCCAAATGGGCGGAAGCAGAAGCTTTACCCACTAACGATGCACGAGTAGTTGTGAATTTTCTAAAAAAACTTTTCTCTCGATTCGGAATTCCAAAAGCTTTGATAAGCGATAGAGGAACTCATTTCTGCAACCATCAAATGGAAAAAGCTATGAAACGATATGGGGTCCACCATCGTTTCTCAACAGCATACCATCTTCAAACCAGTGGTCAAGTCGAAAACACCAATAGAGCTTTAAAAAGAATACTTGAAAAAACAGTTAAGGATAATCCTTCTGTTTGGTCAAGGAAACTCGATGATGCTCTATGGGCATTTAGAACCGCATATAAAACTCCAATTGGTACAACCCCGTACAGACTCATATATGGAAAGACTTGTCATTTAACGTTTGAAATTGAACATCGTGCTTATTGGGTATTGAGACAATGTAATCCTGATTTAAAAATCGCTGGAGAAAAACGATTCTTGCAATTGCATGAACTCGATGAATTGAGACTCCAAGCATATGAAAACTCAAAACTATACAAAGCTCGAACAAAAGCTTATCATGATAGAAAGCTAAGAATCCATAAAGAATTCAAGGCTGGAGACAAAGTTCTTTTGTTCAATTCAAAGTATAAATTCAAAGCTCCTAAACTCAGAATCAAATGGTTTGGTCCATTCGTGGTAAAACATGGTTTTCCATCCGGATATGTTGAACTATATGACAAGAAGGGTGGAACTTTCATTGTTAATGGACATCGAATTAAATTATACCATGATGAGGAGCAATTGAATGAAATGTCAAGTGAGGAAATTCCAATTGAAATGCTCGATAAAAAGAAATATACTGCTATTCCCTTCATGGCACCCTTTCCAGCCGATTATAAAAAAGTAATACCATGGGCTGCGGAAACTGGTTACATCTGGGATGTTCTCCCTAGAACTTGCAATACCGCGAAGTTACATGATATTGATAAAACTGGAAAAGGAAATCTATTTCGTTAGGTTCGGGAGTTTCGGGGGACATGATACTGTAGTAACCCGCAAATAGTGAAAATAAGAAATTCGAAATTTGCAAATAAAGCAAATCAAATAGTTATCAGATAGGGGAATTATTAATGCCAAATAATCATAATAAAGGATGCTCTAAATTCTGAAACATACCTGGCACGGAAGGCATAGGACTTTATGGTGTAAGTGTATTTATTTTTGAAAACGCGGTTATAGTCCAATGTTTAAAAACATTTGGTTCTCTATAACCATGAGCTCTGATACCACTCTGTAACACCCCCGTTTTCGATATTCGCAGCGGAAATATAAGTTGGGGTGTTACTAAACAGTTCACAGTCATGATGATAGAAAACGACTCGAAAATGAGACGTTTTTAGAAAAAATTGTTATCATTCATTTATATCAGAGTTACAATATGCAGTTCCCAACAGGAGGTTCCAAAATACATTAATGAAAATTTATTATTTATTGAATGATAACATAGACAGTCCATAGCCAATCCTGTGCCATGCCATGCTTCCAATAACCTGAGAATACATGCTAAAACGTCAACACAAAGGTTGAGTGAATTCATAAAGTTTTGTAATTGTAAATAATCCGTTTCAGTTATTCAGAAATACGTTGGTTCCAGTTATTCAGAAATAAGTCCTTTTTCAGTTACTCAGAAATATGTCGGTTCTAGTTATTCAGAAATAAGCCAGTTTCTGTTGTAAAAAATACGTTGTTCAGTTGTTCAGAAATACATTTGTACAGTTATTCAGAAATACGTTGTTCAGTTCAGTTGAAAATCATTTAAACACAAGATTAAATATAATAATTGCCACACACACAATTATTATCAGGGAAAGATGTATTTTATTGCACTAAGTCTCATGACACGCAAAACATTAACAGAACATCAACAGTCATGAGCTAATGATGTAATAATTACCCCATAATTAAATGTAGGTAACCTTGCCCCCGGGTAGGAGATAGCCACATCTCTTTATTCATCTCAAATATAATGCTTTGGGTTACGTTACGGTAACACAAAGGGGTTGTCAGCCCAATAGATCTATCCACAATATTCGCGCTCACCCTGGTTTACGGGTGATTAGAGGTTCATGATGGGATGACTTTTTGGCTTAAAGGTAACTTAGCTTAAGGCAATAAGTTTAATACGGGAAAAAGTCCATTAGTGATTCATAAATCATATAAATGCAAACAATGTTTGTAAATGTTATGAGCATGTATCTCCCCCAAAAATAATTCAAAACATGTAAAAGTAGGGGTTATGAACTCACCTTGACAATCTGGATGGAAAACAAATGAAAGAAAGTTGATAAACGTCTCCGGACAAGGAACCTGGGTTGTTATGCCAATATTTAGTAATCATTTCTGATGATTATATGTTTATTTCGTTTCGTTCTGTTGTTTGGTTCTTTCGTTCTTGATGTGCGTGTGGTATTGCTCTAATTTTATATCCATGATATGTCGTTGTGGTTTTAGCAGTATTCAAGTTTTAAATTTATATTTAGCCGACTTATCAATAACACACACTTTAACGAGCAGTGTACACGGTCAGTATGAATATAATGGTAAGTAGAGTGTCGATCACTAAGAGTGGAACGTATTATCTAGTTATTCTAATCAGTATTTTAATATCTTAAGTTAGCTATACAACCTAATCTAACGCAAGGGGGTTCAGCCTGAGAGACTGGCACGGTTTGGTTGTGATTAAATATAAACTAAACTAATAAGCACGAATCAGAAAATAGCACACACGTACACAGATAGATACTTGAGACAATAAGAAGATCTGTCCTGATAGTTAAGTAGCTTGTCACTTGTTTTATTGCTAGTTTTATATGAAGTGTATAGTTCGATGCAACGCACCGAGATTAAGTCCTTTCTTGTTGGTTCTAATCTTATCGGCGAGTAAACCCTTAATGATTACTTATGACTATCCTATTTATCTTTCTTCCTACTTTTCTACAGACGATAGAATGCATAGACGATCTAATAAATAGGCGAGGAAGGGGCATGGCGACCCAAGCAATGCTCAGCTAGACACAGAGGTTATCAATGCACTAATAAAAGTCACCAAAGACATCAACATATAAACTTTAATTAATGGGAAAGCAATTTTAAGGGGAGTTGAAGTGCATGATTAAATCAATGATCACAAGCTCATCAATCCTGACCAATTAAAGTGTACTAATACAATAGAACAAAACTACTTAATGAATTAAATACATGCAGGACCTTCTTACAGCTCTTGTATCTTCGTTCAAGGTATGTCTTGTGCTGCTACTTCGTCTGAATTCGGCTTAGGGTTTCTTCTGTCTCGTACTTAGCTAAATTGTCGAACTCCGAAATTCGTCTGACTTTGGGGTATTTATAGTTTCTGTCTGAGGGCTAGATGCGGCGCATAGGATAAGTAGATGCGGCGCATTGACTTAACTTCGCGTGGGGTCCAAGATTAATATATTCAGGAATATTCGTACACCGCCAGAAGATGCAGCGTAACTCCATTCTTAGATGCGGCGCATGTCCTTGCTGTCTTGGATCGTAGCTTGTGAAATCTTAATAGTGATGCGCCGTATATAATAAGTAGGATGCGGCGTATCTGGAGCAGAATGATCTTGATCTTGTACATTTCAGTAGACTCTTAACTTCTTGCTTGTTTTGCTCCATAATTAGTCCAAAATCGCCAAGTTTCACATAATACTTGTTTTTACCTGAGAATTACAAAAGTAAACATTAACGTATCAATTCTCACAGATAATATAATAAAACAAGTCAAATGAATAGGATAAATGATGGTAATAAAATGTACATATTTGAGTTCATCAAATATCCCCCCACTTGAACTTTACTTGTCCCCAAGTAAACCTTAGAATTAATCTTATGAAAATGTATCCTGATGAGTGTCTAAATACTCATCATTTCTGTCACATTTAGACTACAAAAACATTTAAAAACATGCAGATATGCTTCAAAATACAGAAAATATCATAAAATGTGTTTTTATATGATTCAGGAACAAAAAGATTGAAAACAAGTGAAAAACATGCAAAGTTCACAAAATTGTCATTTTCAGTCCCTGAAGTTTCACAAATTGGCAGAATTAGTCCCTGAAGGTTTAAAATGAAAGAAAAGTCAACTGTAATCCTTGGGATATCAAACATGTTCACTTTTAGTCCCTGTATGAAAGTTTTCTAAAAATGGCAACTTTTACCCTTCAAGTTTCAAAATTGGCAAATCTAGTCCTCGGGTATTTAAAAAAGTATAATTTATCAAATTAAACCCTTGTACTATTCACATGTTACAATTTAGCCCTTTTTATAACTTTGGTGAAATTACAAGTCCAACCCTTCAAGAATTCGGAAATTACAAAAATGGTCCTTGTGATTAAACTACAAACTATCCGGACCCTTTATTAAAATAAACCCAAACCAATAACTCAACCCAACCCTTATTACATACCCATCCCACCTTTCATTACCCAAGCCCAATCAAAAACCCGACCCAACCCTTTTATTTAAAACAGAAGGTTTGACTCAGTCAAACCTTCTTCTTCTATACCACCCCCGCCAAAACCACTCACCAATACCACCACCATTTCCACCGCCTCTCTGACACACCCACCACCTTCCACCTTCCCAACACCTTACCTAACAAACCAAAACGCATTCAATGCGTCTTCCCCATCACCTCAGACCCATGTGCTAAGTTTTTCCACTATACTCATTTTGGCGCCAAAATTGGTTTAAGTGGCTCAGATCGATTCAAGACCATCCAAAGGCTGGGATTTGTTCAGAGAAAGAAGACTAAGGAAACCCTAATAGTTTAGTATAAATAGAAACGTTTGTAAGCCTTAATTGGCAAGTAGTTAATTAGTAATAGTTGTATTTCTTTATCAGTCGTTTAATTATTGTAATTCTCATTCAAGTTTATCAATATAAGTTTTAATTCAATGTTTCATTTGATTATATTAAACTCAGTTTCAATAGCAATTTAAGTTTCAAAGTTATATGTTGATACGAATAAGCTCTAAATCCATTCAGTAATAATCACAAGCTCCAAAGTACCTTGTAATAAGCTTATATAAGCTGTTAATAGCTTTTTGTAAACTTATTTAGTGTTAATCAGTTCTTAATTTCAAATGATCAAGAAAGTCAACAAAAGTCAACCTGGGGTCTAATAAGCTCTTATGGGGGTTAAAAGCTGTTCTGGAAGGCTTTTTGTGGTTTTCTAGCTTGTGTTAACAAGCTAGGATTGTTTCTGGTCCTTGTTCTCTGTTCCATAAGCTCTCACCAGTTGTAAGCCTATTTCAAATTTTAATCAATTTTCTAATTCTACTATACAAGTGCTTATTTCTACCTTATTATAGTAATTTCATGCTTATTAGAAGTTTATAAGTGTATTGCATCTGTTTTATCAGTTTTAAATATCATTTTCTTAGTTTGCTTAAAAAACACTTAAAAAGCCAAAAATAGACCTTAAATAGACATAGCTTAATTATTAGCTTATTTCAGTTTTTAAATAGCAATTAGTACTCACATAAGTTAGTTAAACTCAGTTTGTTCAGAATCTTATCCTAAAAGCACCATTTTCAGTTCAAAAATACAAAACAGTCCCATAAAGGGCTGTTTGGCATAAGTAGTCAACAAGCTTGTTACTGTAGATTTGCACCTAGTCCAACTTTGATCAAACTTAATTCATCATATATAAGCTGTTTCTAAGGTTTGATTAGTTAGTTCAAAAGAAAATCAAGTTTTTCAATACCTGTGCAAATTTCAGACCTTAAAATGACCAAATAAGCCATAATAAGCCAAGAGCTTATTCTGACCTATCCCTTGGCATTTCTGAGTCTCTTTTGATCCATATAGAGTATTCCCAATAGCTTAGGTTTGATCTCTATGGTGTTGTGCATAACCGCACAGGCCTGCATATGCAGACTAAGTGTATACTGAGCAGATATGGCACCTTTTCTTAGCTTTCTATCTGCTTAACCAATTAAGCTGTGACCCTGATCTTTGGGTTGTAAGTAGCTCACCTAGCTAGCTTTTAGTTTCTGTGCCTGGAATCCAAGTCATAGCTTATTTGATTGCTTAAAATAGGCCTGCTAGTTTCCCCCATTTTCACTGATTCTGCTGAATCAGAATTGCTTTCCTGAACCACCTGTACTAGGGCTTAATTGGACTTCAATTAAGCTGTTTGAGATGGGGCTTTTTGGTTTTTAGGATAGCCAGTAGTACTAGCTAACTTTTGCCCCCTTAATATTCCACTTATCTGCTTATTTGAACTGCTTAATCTGCTCTACAAGTTTGCTATTTTCCTGAGTTTTCTGCTTTGATTTTGCAACTGCTCAAGTGTTCATTTGCTTATTTTGTGGGATTAGCTGTTTGATTTAAGTTGTTTTGTGCTTATATAAGTTGGTTAAACTTGTTCTGAGCCTTTGGTAGAGTTTTGAGCTTATTAGCTTATTTGCCCAACTGCTTATTTAGGTTTAGTAGACTTTTGATTTTAATTTTCCTATATTAAGAATATTAATTTAGACTTAACCTGAATTTTTCAGATTTTTCCTAAGTCATTTGATATTTTTAATCTTTTTAATTAGTTTAAAATAGTAATTAAATCATAATAAATAGAATATTAATCAGAAAAATATAAATCTTTTTTACATAATTTTCTTTTGTCATTTATAATCTAAGAAAAATATAATTATATCTGTAGACCTTAAGAAAAATAAAATATAAAATAAGTGATAGCTTCTATTTAATAGATTTTATCTTTTTAAATTTTTAATTAAGCATTTTTCATTTTTATAATTTTCTTAGCTTCTTTTCACTTCATAATATTTATAGAAAAAGTTTTAGATTTTTCTTTGTTTATTTAGTATTTATTATAATTTAAATTAGTTTTAAATAATTATTAAATAATAAATAATTAATAATAATTAGATATAAAGTGTAAAAAATATAATTTTAGTTTTAAAATAAGTTTTAAATAATTTTACATTTGTAATATTAGATTTCATAATATTTCAGTTTTTGTCCCATTTTAGATTTCCCGTTACGCGTTTTTAGTTTATTAATTCGCGTTTAATTTTCTTGTGTATATTTGTTTTTAATTTGTTAATTAGATATAAAAAAGCAAAATCCAAAATATCTAATCATCTATTACTCTAATCCTAACTTTCCACAGTTTGCCCATTCATACCTCGTTGGGAAACGATCCGGGTAATCACTTACCTGGTTTCACACTACACACACAAACGTGAGTTTTTGCAAGTATCCTTTTTCACAAAGGGGTGATTTGTATTTATTTACGCGTATCCGTCGTTGCATAATATTTATATATATCTATTTAGCACGGATCATATCCTAAAAGATATTAGGATTTATTTTTATATTTAAGCATGTATTCATTATTGTCATAATCACACAACCAAACACTTAACGAATTAGAAGTAAAATAAAATATTCTGATAAAAGCAAATCTAATCGTTTAACTGTCCAGTCGTGATGAATATTCTATCATAAGCTTGGCAAGTATACGCATCTCCTCCACTAAAGCCAAGGAATAACAAGTCTAAAACGGTAAAAAGGGTTTGTTGGTTAAGGGTTAATCATTCTCCTTAATCTCTATCGATTTCAAATTCCATAAAAGGCGACAAAATCACAAATACATGATCGAATCCACGAACACGATACTTGCAATTGCTCAAATCCTTAACTCGAATAGGCTAAAGATAGGACCAAGTAATCTTCACTAATAATATTATATCAAAAAAGGCGACAAAATCATAAATACATAGCCGAATCCACGACTACGATACTTAAGATTGCTCAAATCCCTAATCTCAATAAATCAAAGGTTTAGATAAAGAAAAATATAGGGTATGGATAATATTTGGGATACAAATTGGTGTAAAATGAAAAATAAACAAAACAGATAAATTAAAATCCTAAGTGTGGTTAATCACTATCCCAACCATCCCATGAATAAGACTCATATCACTGAATAACTCACGCTTTAACACTTGAAACACACGCTTTAGGTAGACACGAATTATACTCAACAAGATCTCAATCAAAGAATAACCTTTAGTTGGCGTTCCCATAACGTTCAACTCCCATTCAATCCATAGATATAATATACAACAACTAGTGGTGATATCGACCACTTAATACAAAACTTTACATAAGTTGGTTAAAACAAACATCCAACTTTTCTTTTTTCTTTTTATTTTCTCTTTTTTTTTTTTTTTTTTTTTTTTTTTTTTTTTTTTTTTTAAAAAAAAAAACTTGAAACATAAACATAGATGTGTAAAATTTCACCACATCACTATAATGATAACTCTGGATAATATTTCCATACTTTTCATGACTTCAGAAATAACGGTAATAGTGAAAGTAGTAAACACACGAAAAATAAACTCAAAGATATACAATATTTACTTTCACTCCAATTGCATTGTGCAATTTCCCGACCTAACCAAAGATAATGAATTACGCACGCGAACACATGTAATGTAAGGAAACACACTTTGCCTAAAGCAATTAACCAACCACGGATTTTAATCTACAGGGTAGGCTAAGGTGTAAGGGTGTAACGAAACATTATAACAAAGGTGTAAGAAACGAAAGGAATGGCTCTGAGTGTTTTTCTAGGGGTATCTTACTCTAAAAGTGAGAGTAACAAAAGGGTTTATACGGGGGTTAACTAACCAGTGTAGTTAGCTAATATCACATAACATATAAAGGCTATTTGGGTGTAATCCTAGAAATTTACCAATTTAGACAAGTCATTCCAATTATATAAATAATACTTATTATGGTGGTCTCGAATAGTATACAAGCCAAGTTCTAAAGTTTACAAGTCACCGGCACACTCATAGATTTGTGAATTTTGAAAAGTTCACAATTTTTGAAAATAACGTCATGTGTGCAGCTATGTAATTTAGACTTTAAACAAAAACATGCTAAAAATTTTAAATTTTGATATATTAAGCATATTTTGAAAAGTTTAGGACAAGTAAGTGTTCTAATTCTCCAATCCCCCCACTTAAGTTAAACAACGTCCTCGTTGTTTGTATCAAAGATTAAAAACTGGAAAATAAAAGAATTAGAACAGAAAAACTCCCCTGAGATTTGCTCGGTATGATCCTCCATTATTTGTATAAGAGCAAAAATCATTTTTCTTGTGGATGAGAACGTTTAAGCTTCATAATTGATGTATCCACAGGAAATGCAGGAATCTATAATACCACCAAGACTTTAACACACCTAAGTTAAGAAGGTTCAAACTTGCATAATACATTAGTAGTTAGTAAAAATAAAACTTAAAAATTAAAATGAAAATCATCAGGTCAGTCGATACGCCGTATCTTATGGAAGAAGATGCGCCGTATCGAGCCTGGAATAATTACGAATCAGAATAGAAGATGCGTCGCATCCTTAACCAGGGATGCGCCGCATTAAAATAAACTAACAAAAAGTTTTTAAAGTCGAAAATAAAAATGCAGAAAAATAAAGTAAGATATGACCAGTGCAGGAGATGCGTCGCATCTTGGGATTGAGATGCGCCGTATCTGCTGCGGGCCTGACTGACTCGACACAGAACAGAATAGTAAAAAATTTCCTCCGGGTTGTCTCCCGGTAAGCACTTGTCTTTATTCCAGAGTCTTCAAGTTAGACTCACGTTCAGATCTTTATTTTGTTCTTGTTACGCGCCATCCTTCTTCTTTCATCCGAAAGATGTTCCCGTATAGCTCCGCAACATTTTCTTCCGTACGACTTAATCTAATATATTTTTTTGTCTTTGTCGCAACATATTCCTCATCCGGTCCCAAAGAGTATTTGATGACTTTAATTTTTTCAGAAATAATCATGGGTGGCTTATTATAAGGGATCCCAAGTAGTTGACATTTTCTCTTGGTGAATTCTTCTTCGTTTTTATCAACAAACTTGAAATAAGGATCCTTATTCAAATAGTCATCAAGTTCATCAATCAATTCTTCTCGTGACTCATCGTTATTATCATAGGGACCATAATTAACCACGTTAAAGGACTGGTAATAATATTGAATCAAATAGTATTTGATGACTTTAATTTTTTCAGAAATAATCATGGGTGGCTTATTATAAGGGATCCCAAGTAGTTGACATTTTCTCTTGGTGAATTCTTCTTCATTTTTATCAACAAACTTGAAATAAGGATCCTTATTCAAATAGTCATCAAGTTCATCAATCAATTCTTCTCGTGACTCATCGTTATTATCATAGGGACCATAATTAACCACGTTAAAGGACTGGTAATAATCTTGAATCTCATCCCACTCATTTTTCAATTCCCATTGCAAGCGTCGACTAAGCTTAGTGTAATCATCAAATTGTCCATGCACCCATTCCCAGAAAGTAGTGCCTGATGCTCCCTTAAGTTCTTTTAAGTAGTTGATTCTACCTTTTTCTTGCAAAGCCTCAGCTTTACGTGGGCAGTCTTCAACTTTTTCATACCAATCGTCGTCTTCAAAGTATACATCGTTTCCAACCCGTTTCATTCCAATTATACTTCCCCCATTACAGGTTCCATCATTCTTATAGTCACAGGTTGGCCATTCACTAAATCCATCCTTGAAGTAGAAAGGTTTACAAGTGTGATTAATATGCTCAAATTCCCATGGTTTATCCCAAACCCATGGTATTTGGTCATTCCATTCGTAGTACCAGGTGTTTTTGAAATCATCATAAGTTTTGAATCCTGGTAGATCTCCAGTAAGCACATCAGCGTCGATTTGAAGAAGGTAATTAAATTCCTTGAATTGTTTGCACAAAGGTGTCTCATAATTGAACACATCAATGTCTATCCTGAATAATTCTTCAATCCCTTCCTCGATTATTGAATTGTCATCAGACGATCCATTGTTGCTCTCTACTTCCTCATCTTCTCCTCTCGTCCAATATACCCATAACACATCTTTAGTAGCACGGTCCATGCTCTTATGGTTAGTGAACTTACTAGCTAACCAATTTGAAAAATCAACATTGTTAGGATCGTGGTTAACGTCAAAGCTAGTGTTACCGATCATGTTCCTTCTTATCTCCATGAACTCATTAAATTGTCCTTTAAAACTTCGTGTCAACCATGAAGTCACAATCCGTTTGACTTCATTCATAGGAGCAAATTTGGGATTGCCATATTTAAGTTCAAGCCACTCTTCCAAAGAGATATCCATCAACCTTACCAACTTTCCATGAAATAGTATCTCCGATTCAGCATACATTCTTTCGTTATCCAGATAGTTTTCATCAAAGCCCCAATACTGTTCGGAATAAGGCATATAAGAAGTTTGTATTGGTTGGACTTCATAGCTTTCGTTGCTCGATTTGTTGACTGCATTTGTTGAGTTCATGTATTCAATTCGGAATTTCCCATCTTTATCTTCGATAGTAGTCCAAGTTAATCCTTTAGATTCAATGATGGGCCATAAGAGTAACAATTCATCTTCAGTGTAGCTCATTAGTAAATCATAAGAGAATATCCCATCTTGAATATTGCATAAGCGTTTGAATTCCTTATAAGTAGCTTCAAGAGGGGTCTCCCAAGAGAATAAATCGACATCAATCGTGAGCACATTGAAGTTGACATCATCAAAACCTTCCACTTCGAATGAATTCGAAAGCAAGAGTTCCATGGCAAGATATCCGTTCACTGACATGTCTTCCATAGCAAAACCTGTCATCATAGGTAAAATCGTAAGTAGGATTTGTTCGCTAGAAGAGAAATTAATGAATTTAGAACCGGATATAAAGAATAAAAATAGCTGATATCTGCAAACGATGCGCCGTATCCAAAAAGTTGGATACGCCGTATCTTATAATCGTTAAAAATTAAATCAGACTTTTATTCAGAAAATAGATACGCCGCTTATAAATTTAGAATGCGCCGTATCAGTTTAATTTATCAAAAATCAATATTTATTTAAAATTAAATGCGTCGTATTAACAAAAGTTAATGCGCCGTATTTTCGTTACGTTTCAAAATACAAGATTTTTTATTCAGAAGATACGCCGTATCGACAGAGATCGATGCGTCGTATCTGTTTAATAATTCGAAAACTGTTTTTAATTAAAATAATAGATACGCCGTATCTGCTAAGGCAGATGCGTCGTATGGCGTTATCGCTTAGAAAAATTTCTTATTAAAAACGGAATACGCCGTATCTTGGGGAAAGATGCGTCGTATCGAATTTATTAAACGCGTTGTATTTTATAAAAATTAAACGCAATACGCCGTATCTAAGAAAATAGATGCGCCGTATCGTTTATATTAGCTCAGTACAACGATAGCAGTATGCAAGAAAATACAGAAAATAAAAACAAACGAAAATAAACAAAAATAAAAACACACAAAAACAGAAAATATGCAAAATAATACAATGAATGCAAATTAACCTAATATACAACAGAGTTAGCAGTTAGAATAAAAATTAAAAAGAAAAACCTAATTAAAATACTAATCCAATTAACAGATAATAACAATTCACTCCCCGGCAGCGGCGCCAAAAACTTGATGTGCGTGTGGTATTGCTCTAATTTTATATCCACGATATGTCGTTGTGGTTTTAGCAGTATTCAAGTTTTAAATTTATATTTAGCCGACTTATCAATAACACACACTTTAACGAGCAGTGTACCCGGTCAGTATGAATATAATGGTAAGTAGAGTGTCGATCACTAAGAGTGGAACATATTATCTAGTTATTCTAATCAGTATTTTAATATCTTAAGTTAGCTATACAACCTAATCTAACGCAAGGGGGTTCAGCCTGAGAGACTGGCACGGTTTGGTTGTGATTAAATATAAACTAAACTAATAAGCACGAATCAGCGAATAGCACACACGTACACAGATAGATACTTGAGACAATAAGAAGACCTGTCCTGATAGTTAAGTAGCTTGTCACTTGTTTTATTGCTAGTTTTATATGAAGTGTATAGTTCGATGCAACGCACCGAGATTAAGTCCTTTCTCGTTGGTTCTAATCTTATCGGCGAGTAAACCCTTAATTATTACTTATGACTATCCTATTTATCTTTTTTCCTACTTTTCTATAGACGATAGAATGCATAGGCGATCTAATAAATAGGCGAGGAAGGGGCATGGCGACCCAAGCAATGCTCAGCTAGACACAGAGGTTATCAATGCACTAATAAAAGTCACCAAAGACATCAACATATAAACTTTAATTAATGGGAAAGCAATTTTAAGGGGAGTTGAAGTGCATGATTAAATCAATGATCACAAGCCCATCAATCCTGACCAATTAAAGTGTACTAATACAATAGAACAAAACTACTTAATGAATTAAATACATGCAGGACCTTCTTACAGCTCTTATATCTTCGTTCAAGGTGTGTCTTGTGTTGCTACTTCGTCTGAATTCGGCTTAGGGTTTCTTCTGTCTCGTACTTAGCTAAATTGTCGAACTCCGAAATTCGTCTGACTTTGGGGTATTTATAGTTTATGTCTGAGGGCTAGATGCGGCGCATAGGATAAGTAGATGCGGCGCATTGACTTAACTTCGCGTGGGGTCCAAGATTAATATATTCAGGAATATTCGTACACCGCCAGAAGATGCGGCGTAACTCCATTCTTAGATGCGGCGCATGTCCTTGCTGTCTTGGATCGTAGCTTGTGAAATCTTAATAGTGATGCGCCGTATATAATAAGTAGGATGCGTCGTATCTGGAGCAGAATGATCTTGATCTTGTACATTTCAGTAGACTCTTAACTTCTTGCTTGTTTTGCTCCATAATTAGTCCAAAATCGCCAAGTTTCACATAATACTTGTTTTTACCTGAGAATTACAAAAGTAAACATTAACGTATCAATTCTCACAGATAATATAATAAAACAAGTCAAATAAATAGGATAAATGATGGTAATAAAATGTACTTATTTGAGTTCATCAGTTCTTATGTTTCGTTTGCTTGTTTGTTAAAGTTATCTTTCGTTTGTTGGTTCGTTAATAAACATATTATGTTAATATTGAGTCGGAAAATAAAAATAGAAAGGATGAAAATATTGGTTAGTAAGAGTTACGTTTTGATCCCTAAGGTTTGGTCAAATGACAGTTTACACCTTGGACTTTTGGAAAATGATAGTTTCTACCCTTAAGTTATAAAAATGACATTTTCACCCCCTTTTATTTGTTATTGACAGAAAATAAACCTTGATAATATTTATTTACAAAATCCGCCCTAAAACTTTAAAATATCTCATATGAAAATCACGACTTGGCTAGAGTTTTGGACTCGAAATTCTAAGCGATTACTAGAAAGCTGTCTTTTCCTCGTCGTCCTTAGCCATCTGCACCTGATGGTATCTCTTATAAGCATCCAGGAAACATTTGTACCGGAACCCCATAACCGATTCTATCTTCCAATCAATTTCTGGTAATGGGTAATAGTCCTTCAGACATGAGGAGTTGAGGTTCTTGAAGTCGATACACATCCTCCAACTACCATCGGACTTCTTTACTAACACCGGGTTGGAGATCTATGCCGGGTACCGCACCGGCCGAACTATCCCGGCTTTCACCCATTCCTCTACTTCCTTGGCTATGGCATGGTTCTTTTCTGCCGAAAAGGTCCTTTTCTTTTGTGCTACCAGTCGGTCTTGGACATTCACATTCAGCCTATGCTCTGTAATCCATCGTGGTATTCCCATCATATCCGCAGGCTCCCAGGCGAACACGTCTTGACTATTTTTTAGCAACGTAATCAATTGCCTTCTGCAATCCGGGGAGAAGTTTCCTCCGATGGTTATTAGCTGATCCGGGTACGCCGGATGTACCATCACCTCTTCTGTCTTACCAGCAATTTGTCCGGTTACCTCGGCATTCTGGGGTTCGTTCTTCGCCTCTCTCTCCACCATCTGTTTTTCTTCTAACTTGCGGCATTCCGAAATTATGACTGACCGAGTGACCAACGTCACTATGCCTTTCGGAGTAGGGAATTTCATCATTGAGTGAATAGTTGAGGGGATAGCCCGCAGCTTCTTTAATCCGGAGCGTCCTAATATGATTTTGTACGGGGAGGGAGACCTTACCACAGCGAATTTCATCATCGTCTTATGAAACAAACCTTGACTTCCGAAACAGATTTCCAACTCTATTTTTCCTAACGGCTTAATGGACTCTCCTGCGAACCTAAATAAAGGCGTGTTGGTTTCCTTTAGCCGGGCCTTGAAGGAAGGGCACAAATGCTCAAAACAATGTTCATACATCACCTCCACCAAGGCGCCTTGGTCCACTTACACCCTTCGTATCGTATAACCCTCCACTTCGGCCTCGACTATTAGGGGTTCGTCCGAAACGTCACCCGGCAGGATAGGTGGAAAACTGATCGGGGCATTCATCCAATCCTCTTCTGCATCCGCAACTTTTCGTTTTCCTACGGCCCCTTGACTTCGGATCATATTAATGACTTTTCCCTTATTTGCATGGTTGTCCCCCTTCTGTGGCGCTCTTCCCCTTTGCCTAACGTCTTTCAGGATATGGTCTAACTTACCTGTTTCCACGGCCATCCTTATCTGCTTTTTAAGGTGCCAACAGTCGTTGGTGAGATGCCCCTTCTCACCATGATAGTCGCAGTACTTGTCTAGATTTTCTTTGAGGGGTTTTCCTTTCAACGGTGGGGGCTGCGGTAGCCTCAGCTGATGCTCGGTGGCAAGGATTTCTTTCGGAGCTTTTGTCAACGAGTTCAAGTCTATCGGCCGGGTGTCGTATCTCCGGATGTCATTTCGGCGAAGATCCGTTCGGCCAGCATTGTCATGTCTGACGGGAACATAGGGAGTGTAATGATCATTTCTACGAGGTCTAAACTCATTCCTGGGGTTGTTCCGACGGCGATCCCCTCCGAAAGGAGCCTTAGGGGTGTGATGGTCATTCCGGTTGTTATATGGGTTGGGGCGGTATTCTCTATAGGCATCTGCCTTTTCCCCTTTCGGCAGTTCAGTATTCCGAAAAGCTTCTTCCGAATGAACGAAGTCATCGACCCTTTCCAGCATTTCGTCCACGGTTTTGGGTATTTTGTCCGAGAACTTCTTCGCCAATTCCGGGCAATGGTGGCCGTTCATGAAAGAGGAGATCTGCATTATCTCCGGGGCATCCGGAAAATAGTTCGCCTCACTTACCCATCGCTCTTTGAAGTCCGGAAGGCTCTCGTTAGCCTTCCTATGGATTTTATTGATCTCTGTAAGGTCCTTGACACATACCCTTAGCATACTAAATCTATTCAGGAACCTCCTCTGAAGCTCGTCCCAACCGTCTATACTTCCGGTTGGCAACTTATCAAACCAACTTCTGCCCTTCCCGTCCAAAGTCTGTTGGAACATTCGACACCACACAAGCATTGGACATTCCTCCTGATTTCCTGCTCCCGTGAAACGGCTGATGTGGTCATCCGGATCGGTTGTCCCGTCGTATAGCTTGAGGTTAGATGGCATTTTGTGTTTAGGGGCCGAGAACTCTATGATCCTTCTGGTAAACGGACACTTTATTATTTCCTTGAACGGCTTACTTAAGTCATCGTCTGCCACGGCCTTTCCCTTACCATTCTGCGGTCCCACGACATCCTCTTCCTCCGTATCCGTAAATTCGTCTTCGAAGTTTAACAGCATAGGTTTTATCAGATTGCGGTTGCCTTGTTGCTTTAGTAACTCCTTGAGAGCCGATAGATGACCCTCCATGATGGCTCGGGTGTCCGGGGGGTAAGGACCTCCCCCTCAGGATCCTTCACCCTCCCCCGAACGTCCGAAGGGAGGGGTCGGGTTGGGACCGCTCATTCTGAGTTTTTGGTAGATTGAACTCCGGGTCCCACGGATTGCGCCAATTTGTTAAAGTAAAAACCTAATTTGTTGAAGTAAAAACCTGCAACTCCTTCGGAGATGGAGTCAGATCTTCCGAATAAGGTCTTGCTGAGGTTCCGAAGTACCTACACACAAGAGACACTCACATTAGGCTCACCCCGGGTGTTATCCTAAGACCAAGCTCCGGCGTGAGGATAAGTATCGAGTAATCCGAAAGGTCTAAGTAATGATTGAGGGTAAATGTGAAAGGTAAAAGTTAGTTGAGAGTAGTAAATGAGCTGGGTATTTATACTACCCAGCCACAGTACCTGAAACGGCGGCGGCGGATTTCCCAAGTATGTGTTGCAGACACAATCCCGTAAATCCTGGGGCGGCGGTGGCCGGTGGCTGCTGCTGCCATCTGTCCAAAAGGTAACGCCACATGTCCTATTGTTTGAGGTTACACTAGTCGGATGAGTTAGGTATTCTTTGAGCTTTCTTCCGAAGGGCGCCGTGTCGTCTGAACGTCCGGACAAAATAGGCTGTCCGGACACATACGCTAACAGGTACCGTGGCTCAAGCCAGTTTTTCCGCCTCACAGCCATCTCAGGATCTCACTTTTAACACTCACATCAAAATACTTCCTCCCTCATAACTCAAGCCAAAAGGGCTTCACCTACTATTTTATTTTATTTTTCACTTTTGCAAACAAACTAATTTTTCATTTATTAAATTAAAATACGGGTAACATATTTATGAAAATATTACAACATTATTAAATTTTACTTAAAAAAAATAAATAAATAAAAAAATAAAAAAAAATTACATCATTATTAAATTTTACTTTACGTTTCATCCAAAACTTAAGATAGCAGATTAGCAAAAGCCCAATCCAACACATTATTAAATTTTACTTTAAAAAAAAAATCATTTCTTCGCCATATGCTGCACAGTGCACACACGCTGAAACGCACACACACCCCAAATCAACACACACTAAAATACACAACACAAACACAAACCCATTTTATAAATACATTAAAAAATAAAAAACACAAAACAAACACAAAACTCATGCCCCGCCAGTTAACTGGCTCAACAACTGACGCAAGGGGTGGGCGGAGGGGGGTCAGTACAGTGACTCGACTCTGACGACGCCAAAAGGCATGACACATCAGATTTGGCATGCCTCAGTGTCACGGTGCCTAGCAATCTAAGAATGTGTTAAACAAAACTAACTATAACAGACAAAATACGTTTTAATTTTTAGAGGACACTATAGGAAATAGTCTTTCACAAGTATTGATTGCAAATACCTTAAGTATGCAAACATCTTACTCTCCTATATGACTAACCTGATGCACATAAACCTTATCTATGCAAAAAACCAAGACAATGTTTCAGGGTTAATTTATTATTTTTATTTATTTATTTTTTTTTTTTTTGCCATTTCCAGATTGCAACAATAGAAACACATCGTCAACTGTTACTTTAGCAAAACAGCCTGCCGCGAAGCGCGGGTTTCCCACCTCGTTATCAACACATACCACACAAATTTCACCACAACTTCACGTAACTTTCCCTTTCCCAATCTTACTTCACGGCAGGCTGATGTTGGAAATAAAAACCTAATTCACTCCATCAGGTTAACCCAAGCCCAAATTTTTTTTCGAACATTCAGTCGGGATACGACATCTGGGAAACCTCACTGAATAATAGTGAAGCCTTGCACGTACCCTAGACAACGAGATGTTGACCAAGGGCAGTTACAAGTATTCGGAGGGAAAAACCCCAAGGCTTGCCATCCTTAAGGATCGAACTCAAGACCTTGGGTAAAACCGGGAGTGCCTCTAACCAGCTGTTAACTTGGAAGATTCCGGTTGGGCTTGTTTTGATGAAGATGACGAGTATGTTGATTTTAATTTCCCCCCGAATCTGCGTTGTTTAGGTCTATATAACTTGTCTGCAACTTCATATCCATTTGTACTCCCTTTAGTGACTCATCTAACGGAATTGAATCTTCAATTTCCATATCCGTTTGATCTTAAATGCCACTGTTTCTTGATTGAGAGATGTCCCAGTTTGGAAGTTCTACATATTGATGAGTCATGTGGAGACAGGGGATTGCAAGTTATTGGTCAGTTTTGCAAGAAATTGCGTAAACTTACCTATTGTGGGTATGTTCGCGCGACTCACGTGGGACTGATAGCTCTGGCAGAAGGATGTCTTAATTTGGAGAATTTAGATGTTACTCACTTAAATATTTCAAATGAAGCTTTGGAGTGTATAGGAACTCATTTGAAGAATCTGGTCGATTTCCGTATTACTTTGATTAAGAAATATGCTATAACAGATTTACCGCTGGACAATGGGATCCGAGCTTTGCTAAATGGTTGCAACAAACTCGAAAAGCTGGATATCAGCCTTTGTCCTGGAGGATTGACGGATATGGGTTTGGGGTACATTGGAAAGTATGGTCATAATCTGAAATATCTCTTTCTAGAGAATATAGGAGAATCTGATGCAGGACTTGTGGAATTATCCAAGGGGTGCCCGAAACTGAGAAAACTGGAAATGAGGAGTTGTCCATTCAACAAGCAATCAATTGCTGCTTATGTGTTCAAAATACGTTCTTTAAGGTATTTGCGGGTTTATTATGAATTCGGTGATTTGGTGAGCACTCGTCCAGATTTTGTAGTTTCTCCAACAGTTTAAATCGCTTTTATCCAGACTTTTAATGTTGGAACTGGCATTCGTTATTTAACTTGTAATCCTTTGTTGTTTTGCTATTAATGTAGGTCTTTAGTACCTTCTGTTAAACAAGTGTTTGACTTTGCAAGTTTTTGCTGTCTTAATATATTGTTGTTGTGAAATCGCATCAATTGCATGCTTTCTATCATCTGTTTAGCATGAATTAAAGTTTTACGAGTTTTCTATTAGACCACAAGACCACAAGCAATTTGCTGTGTTTTCATTCATAAGTTTCGTTATCGAGTCGTGGTAGTTTGCTGTTGCCATGGATACCAACAGAGCAGCAACTTTCTTGTTTGCTTTTGGCTCCTTTGTATTTTTATTTACGCCTATTAGATGGCAGCTAAAGATTAGTCATTTGACTGTACTGAACTACTTGTTCTGATCTATATATGTTACTGTTAGGTTTTATGTATAAATATTAATATACGTATGTCCGGTTTCGAACCCGAGGCTCGGGATTGCACACATTAACGTGAGAGTTTCAATGATGAATAATTAAATATATTTCATATATTTATTTATTCATTTCACCAATAAAAACACTTAACGACAGTTAGCATTTAACGGAGTTAGAGATAACGACCGTTAAAGGACTAAATGTGAAAAAGGGAAGAGAAGGATCTAGAATCCCTTTCTTGGGATTAAAGTCGGCCAAGACTTTCCTTTTAGGGGGAGGGCCGGTTTTGGTTTGCTTGGGCACAAAGAAAAGAAACACTATAAATACAATTCATTGTGTTTTAGTTTTTCTCTAATCTTGAAACCCTAACTAAGCCAAACTTCTTCTTCTTCTCTTCCTCTTGCTTACACTTGTTCGACCCTCTTTTAAATCCACTAGGATTTGGCGAATCAAGTATAGCAATAAAGTGTTTGGTTTATTGGTGATCAAGAACCTAGCTTTTCTCATTGAAACGCTATCATTACGTGTGTACAGGAACGAGTGACAAGCTTACTTTAGCTTGCGATCTTGGAAGGTGATCGATCCAAATATAATCCCTATTAGGGTTTATATATTACTTGTTCTTGTTCAAGAGATTCCTTGTTCTTGCTAGGAATCACTAAGGTATGTGTCTATTTAATTTAATTAATTACTTGTTCTTGTAGATCTATTCCGCTGCGTGTTCTTGATGATTATATGTGTTTATGATTTTATATATAGTTCACATATTCCAACAGTGGCATCATGAGCCTCGTTTAGAACTTGTAATTAATTACTTAAACCTAAAAATTGAATCTTGATATAGATACATGCAATTTAATTTTAGGGTTTTGATTTAAAAACCCTAATTGGTTTAAAGTGGGTCGACACCCACATAATTTTTAGGGTTTTATGGTTGATTAATTAATCTGATAGAAACCCTAGGATTGCATGAAATTTTTAGGGATTAATTAGTGAATACCGTATGTGATGTCACTAATTAATATAGATACGTACAATGGATATTGACATAATAATATGTGCTACATGATTATGTGATCAATATGGTATCCATGACAAAATCTTGCATATTTTGTCATGGTGTGATTTGTATGATTTTGTATTGAATTGTTTGCTACATGTTTTAAATAAATCTTAAATTGGGGAAGACCTCAATATATATTAATTAATAAGTTATGTGCAATATGGTATCTAATTAACCAAAACTTACGCGGCCAAATTATTTGGCGTCTGTGGTCCATTGGGCACAATGAGCTCGAAAACCAATGGGAGTTTTGTTAGTTACATACATTTAAAATTACACATAGAATTATTAATAGGATTTATTGAAAAAGGTTTGCATGTGGCTATATGATATCGTTGATGATCATATATTTGTTATTATGTGTTTATTTATTTTTTGTAATTACTTGATCTTTTGTGTTTAATAATTATGATGGATTGTAACGACAAAAGAGGGTAATTTTTCAAAATAAAAATAAATAAGACTAATAACTATGAAACCTTTGTAGTAATTTTATTTATTGCAAAGTCTTAAGTGCCGACAGTGGTTCGCTTCGCACGGTAATTTGCTCCCAGGCGAGACTAGCAATTAATAAATTATTACATAAAATTGTTTTAGCAAGAAAATCATATTTTTTTTAGTTGATTGATTGCGACTGTACTAAGTGGTCGAAGCGGCGGACCTAAAATTGGCAAACTAAAAAGTGGGTTCTAGTTGGTTCGCATTAAATTGTGACCTTAGAGGGGCACGGTTTTAACCAGCTTCGGCGGCTGTCGTCCCTACGCCCGCCTGTGCGTCAATTTTAGACTTACCAAGTACACCACGATAAATACGAAGCATCTTAAGGCAATGTTGTAATTTACTCAACGCCTCAATTAAAAGATTTGATGATTTGAGCTATGAATGAGTAAACGGTTTTGTTTTTGAAAATACATATGATACAAAGATGAATGCATGACATCTTTGTACATATTTTTTGATTTAACACATCAAAATTTTATTACCCTAAAATTTAAGTGATATGCCGACCAATTAACATAGAAACACCTAAGATGACATTCTATCATTACTAGCAGCCTCAGCTGATGTAATGATTCAAAGAATGAAATCAATAGGGGTAAATTGAGCACTTCCATTACTAGCAGCCTCAGCTGATGTGATGAAACGGCGTCAATTTACACGTTTCTAAATTGGTTAACTTAATTGAGCACTTTCATCACTAGCAGCCTCAGCTGATGTGATGGAACGGCGTCAAGGCATAAAGATTTGGGGATGAAACATGCTTACATTTTGCAACCGAGGTTGGCAATATAATGTAAGTCCCAAGATTTCTAGGAATTGCAATTTGATATTGGCAATTGGGTGATCCCGTACCTTATTGAGTACTTTCATTGCTAGCAGCCTCAGCTGATGTGATGAAACGACGTCAATTTGGATCCTAATTTTCAATGAAAATTAAATGGTGAAATTTTATTTACCGTGGGTGTTTAATTTTCTTGAAAAGTTATTATCGAAAATACTAAATTGAATTTTGAAAATTCTTTTAATGTATTTAATGCAACGTTAAAACCATAAAACAAAAGATATTCTTTTAGTAGTAAATTGATCTACACCCGTAGGGGTTTTGGAAAGAGTCAATTTTTACTGAAAAGAATAAACCAAGTCTACTTTCCGTGTGAAGAGTAAGACTTAATCCTACTCCTTTTCATGAATGAGAAAGGTATAATAGGATAATTAGAATTGTCTAAATTCTAAGAAATAACTCATGGCGAATTTCTTAAAGAAATTGCAAGGTTAGGAGTTATTAAATTAGAAACTAGACTAATTACCGCAAAATTGGTAAAAGGAAAACTAGAATGTTTGATCTAGTTGTTATGCCTTAACCATTTAAAGGTGCTACATACCATGATGGGGACGGTAGACCTAACTAAGGAAGAAATTGCATACCCAATTCTTTCAAGTTAATTGCATTGATGGACATTCCATCATTTACAAAGTAGAATACATTCCTTGAGTACCTTAGTAGTATTACGTAAGGAATTCATCAAGGGTGTAGGAAAGTAAACAGCACGCTATTTGCTTTTACTGGTAATGCAACACTTACAATGTTGTCAAAGCCAGTGGGAGCATAGTGCTCAAATTACTGAATAATGAGGTCATGCAGTGATCTTAAATTCAGTGGGAGCTACAAGTCTTGGTAGTTACCCGATAATCTCTAGAATTTCTTGAGATAAAATACGTTCCAATTATAGACACTTGTGGTATTAAGGATAGTCGTGTACGTTTCCTTACTAGACAAGGTGATTCTATATCTACTTATATCTATGACACAATCATATTGATCAAAAAATAAGCAAACTATTGACGTGTTGTTTATTCGATACGTGATGTTGTTCCATGCACAAGTGGGAGAGATCTTATTGTGTGCAAGCAACAACATAAAGGAATATGATTTAAAGGGATCTCTTGACTGTAAGGTAAGAGATCAAATGTTCTAATGTGTTTTATACACATTCTAATTTATGGAACACTTGAAGTTAATATCTACTTTCATTACTAGATATTAATGACAAGGTAAATTACATACTTTCATCATTATCAGCCTCACTGATGAAATGAAACTATGTTATTTTACAAGTTTCTAAAATTAGATAATTATTAGAACAAGTGTCGATATGGTAATAAGACTACTTCAAATGAGAATATTTATTGTTGTAATGACATAAATAAATGAAGTAATCTTATACTACTTCATATTTAGATATTTATGTATTCTTGGAATGACATAAATATATGAAGTAAATAAATTAACTTGAAATAACTATTGAAACCAAGTTGTGGGTTTCATAATTACTTTAGTTATGCATATTTATATTTTTGTATAAAAATATAAATATGAAGTCTTTTATTATTATAAGACTTATAACAAAGTAAGACGTTATATTGTTATGTTTTAATTAAGACATATACGAGAAGTCATGGAGTTGATTAAATGACTTATAACGTACATTGGGATTATAACAGTTTATGTCTTTTTGGTGAGACATAGAAATTAAGTGGCTTGGGCTAAAAGGCACTTATGTTATAAAGTATGCAATTTGCTTGGAAAATCTATTATACCATTAAAGTGATTTAGTTGGTAAATAGGTAAGCCAAAACATATATATTTATCTTATATATTGTAAGAATGACTTACAATATTAATCCTAATGAAATACATAGTGTGTATGGTATGTTCAGTTAGGAAAATCAAACTCTTGATACATTGTTTGATTTGAGATAACTATATCTTCTAATATTCCTCAAGATATCAAGGTTAGAAAATTGAGTATGGAGTGAAATACTCAATTAGACTCCAACCTAGAAGATTAATAAGACACCATTTAATATGGAATGTGATCAATCATATTAAGTCTTAAAATTGAAGTTCAGAATTTGTTAAACTACTTGTTGGGTAGGTTATTAACAAATTAATATTAAGAACTGTCAATTTGTATATGTAATGTCCCAAAAGTGAACAAGTTTGTGTTGCTCTATTTGCTAAGCATTTATAGGTAATCTATAAATTGCAAAAGGCAAGTGGGAGTTTTATCTTCAAAAGATAAAAAATTACAAGATACATAATCTTCTAAATACACTAGCAAAATCATAATGATGATTTAACATGTTAGTGTTAAATCTCAAGATGATGGAATTCTTATTCATAGATCCGCAAGGATATCTCAAATATTTGTAGAATATGTTGAGGGTTATGAGTTACAGGATCGTGATATGTCTGTTAATAAATTGCAAATGTTATTTGGCAAATTACTCATACTATGAATAATTAGATGCAGTCCAAAAGATAACTAGTTTGGAAACGTAGTTGATCTTAAACTCTATAGTAACACTATAGAATGAAAATGAATTTCTACAAAGGAAATGAAAATCCTAGAGATTTAAAATTCTTGTGTAGAAATCATAATGGACAAATTTGTGTACATATTTAATATGTGAAAAGATTATCAATCGCAATTAAGCAATTAAATGTAATTGAGATTCTTTCTAAGCACATTAAATATATAAAGATTATGATTGTCATTATTAGTTTCATTTATATGAAGTTAATAATGGAATATCAAAACTCTTTCTTTAATAATTACTTGAGCGAGGACGAAAAGTAATTGAAAGAAGTGTTTGAATTCAAATAATCTTTAATAGTATACAAAAGTGCAAATCATTTGTAAATGGATTAATGCATGCATCTAAAAGATATACTTATTTTAGTTATTAAATCGAGTTTTGATTTATAATTAAAATTAAGATATTTCTTAATATTTCTGAAAGCTAGTGGGAGTGATGTATTTATTTTCTTATTTCATATATGTTGTATAACATATAGGAAGTAACATTCCATTAACATTTATATGTTAAGTTTTAGTTTGGAATGAAACTTCATATAGAAAATAAAACCTTGAAATATATGTTTATTTGATTATAAACATAAGCGGTAAGATAACTGATTCTAAAAGAACATGATATTCTATTAGAAGATCTAGATAGAAACATATCTTGGAAAAGATATGACATGAATAAATCTAAGGCTGAAGAAATGATTATTCATGTACATCATGTTGCTTGTTGTATCGTGCTTGGATGCAAGATGATTGACAACATTAGTATCTAATTATAAATTATTAGATAACTAAGTGTAATGGATATGTTTTAGAATTTACATCCTCAGCCTGGATTTGCTCCAAAATTCTAAATATGAACCATATGGCAAGTTATTGCTTGATTGATATTGTGCTCAAATCTTGAAGGATTTGAAGATATCAAAACATTACACGATGGATATTAAAGTTTACGGAACTTTAAAAGAGCATATTGTTGTTTGATACAATGATGCTAGTAAGATTGAGATGACACTCAATACTAGTCATGGTGGGAGCTCATCCTTATTAGGAGACCATGTATACTAGTTGTGCTCAATATGAGCATAGTTGCATTATACATAAAGAATTAGAATGCTTTAACTACAAGGTTTGGTAGTTTAATTGTCATAAATTCGTGCATGAGGATGTCACGCATTTTATGAAGTATGTGGCAATATCTAGATAGATGAATGCACACATACAAGTATTTCATTATGAAATAAGTATTCTCAAAATTCCGATAGATCAACATTAGTTGATTTATGCCTTGTCAACAAGTATGTGGAACATGACTTGTGGCATAATTCATTAATGAGTATTGTCATGCATTGATCTAGTTAGTATTTGGATAAGGGATATTAAAGCAATATTATTTTAATGAAATAAAGTGTGGATAACGTTTATTATCATTTATTAATATTGTATCCTATATTTGCATGTTTAAATCCGTGAATAACTTATGCTATTCTAAATAGTCCGTTGTCAATTAATAATATGGGAATATTATTGAACTAAGAAAAATGTGAGAATTGGTAGAATGGGCTGTAGGTTGAGACACCAATGTCACATGATATTCAATATTGGATAAATTGAATATAGGACTTATCCCAACCACATGATTATACTTTATGGATCGTCGTCATCAAGTATATCATGAATATTTATCCTCAGACTTGAGATGACAGATAATTCCCGAGGATGTAGCTTATTTTCTGTAAGATGGTCTAACGCTAACCGTAAAAGGTAGTTATAAGGGCTATTTTCGGAAATGATGCGAAGTTCGAGGGTTATGCTCGCAGTCAATAAAGGATTTGTTCCTTCAACTTTGTGTTGAAGTTTAATACTGCTTGGCCACTCGTAGGATTGACAAGATGTTTGCGTGGCCACGCCCAAAGTCTATCTGGAAGACGTTCAGATGTTTTGGTAATCTTGTTCAATTACGTATAAACGAGAAACTAATGTTAATTATGGAATGACAAAGATCCATATCCAAATTAACGCGGTATTAGTAACAAAAGGATAAGTATGGTGATTAATTTCATCACACGTGGTTTTTACCAGGAGAACCACAACTCAGATCGAGCTGGGGGCATTGGGAAGGTTAAGCTAGGCTGACCCATGTCATTACTATATTAATGTTTATCCAAGTGGGAGCTGTTAGGTTTTATGTATAAATATTAATATACGTATGTCCGGTTTCGAACCCGAGGCTCGGGATTGCACACATTAACGTGAGAGTTTCAATGATGAATAATTAAATATATTTCATATATTTATTTATTCATTTCACCAATAAAAACACTTAACGACAGTTAGCATTTAACGGAGTTAGAGATAACGACCGTTAAAGGACTAAATGTGAAAAAGGGAAGAGAAGGATCTAGAATCCCTTTCTTGGGATTAAAGTCGGCCAAGACTTTCCTTTTAGGGGGAGGGCCGGTTTTGGTTTGCTTGGGCACAAAGAAAAGAAACACTATAAATACAATTCATTGTGTTTTAGTTTTTCTCTAATCTTGAAACCCTAACTAAGCCAAACTTCTTCTTCTTCTCTTCCTCTTGCTTACACTTGTTCGACCCTCTTTTAAATCCACTAGGATTTGGCGAATCAAGTATAGCAATAAAGTGTTTGGTTTATTGGTGATCAAGAACCTAGCTTTTCTCATTGAAACGCTATCATTACGTGTGTACAGGAACGAGTGACAAGCTTACTTTAGCTTGTGATCTTGGAAGGTGATCGATCCAAATATAATCCCTATTAGGGTTTATATATTACTTGTTCTTGTTCAAGAGATTCCTTGTTCTTGCTAGGAATCACTAAGGTATGTGTCTATTTAATTTAATTAATTACTTGTTCTTGTAGATCTATTCCGCTGCGTGTTCTTGATGATTATATGTGTTTATGATTTTATATATAGTTCACATATTCCAACAGTTACTATCCAATAAATTAAGTTACTAATAATCAAAAGTTTAATTAATAATGTATTTTTCTAATTGTTTTCACAAGTGCCTTGTTTTATGTACTGTTTATTAGTACCAATGTATCATGGTGTCCCAGTTTTTTTACTTGTCGTACTTGTTTTCATGAGGTTAATGGTATTTCTGCAATTATTATTTTTAAATGAGGCTTGAAGAAGAGAATGACTCAACGTTGTAACAGTAATCATACCCAATTCTATTCCCACTAGATAGTACACCCTTAACCATCTCCATTCCGATTGACAAAACAAACGCACCCTGAATATGGTTCTTGAAGTGGCATTACTTACTTAATGTACATTGAACCACTTGTAGATTTGCAAATTCTTTTCTTGTAGTATTTTCTCCCTTTCCATATCAGTTTGCAGCTTTTACCAAAAAAAACTGTTTTTCTAAAAGAACAATTTTATATTAATTTTTATTTAAAACAATTTTAATAATAAAAGCCAGATTATGAACGAGATTATATAATACAGTTGTATGTTATTATCAAGCTGCAAAAGAATGATACACGATATTAAGTTTTGAATTATTTATGTTATTGTTAAATGGGTTAACTACGTTAACCTAAACGAAACATGACCCATTTAGAGAGTTCAAACTCTCTTTATCTCTCGAACTTTTTTAGACTCAATATAAACATGTCTTGTCATGGATCATCATCACCCAAATTTAGTTCAAATGTTTTCCGCTATTAGCCCACAAAACAAATTTGACCAAAAGTTAAAGTCCTAATCCTAATAAAATATGGGCTTTGATATTTACTATTTAATGGTTTCACAAAATTAGGTTATTCTATAGTAAGATCTCTCCTGCATGTTAATAAAGCTGGGTGTAATGGCAATATTCACCACACGTGTTGGGCTCGAACAAGCATGAAAGGCCATTAGGCTATGTGTAATGGGGCGCTAGGAACCCATTTTTTGCCCCGTTCGCGCCCCACTCGCGCCCCAAAGCATTAAATACGGGCGCTAAAGCCCTTAAAAACGTCGATGGCGTGACCTTGGTAGCGCCTTGCCCCTCCTCATTTTTCAAGAAAATAGTCGTTGCATACTAAAATAAATATACTTAAAATTGAAATGGGTAGATAAAAAATGGAAGAAATGCTTACTGGAGATGTATTCGAGGGAGATGAAGCATTCGAGGGGTACTGTTTTAAGAGAGAGGGAATGGAAAAGATAACATGTATCTCTTTTCAAGGAAAAACGTGTGTGAGAGGTTCGGATAACATTTATCTTTTTTTTTTTTTTTATTTTTTTTTTTTTTTTTGAAACGTGAATGAATGTATTGTTTGGTTGAAAAAAAAAAAAAAAAAAAAAAAGTGACACGTGTCGCGAAATGCCCCTCCCACCATTACACACCTAAAGCTTTGGAGCCCCTTTGCTGACTGGGCTGCCACATGTCAGAAAACGCCCCATGGTGGGGCATTATGATTACACATAGCCTTATGGTCGTGTCACCATCACATGAGGTGGTATCAATTTATGAATGGTTTGGTGGTGGTGATCACCAGACGAAGTGTAAGCCAAAACAATCGCATCATGCAAAAAATCTAACTGTTGCCCATTTATATATGTAAAGAAAAATAATAGATTATATGGATCGTCCTTATGGTTGGTGTTAACTTTCAGGTATAGTCCTTTGACTTTTTTTCTAACCAAAACGGTCCTTAATTCTAAAATCATTAACACCTACGATACTTTGACCAAACATATGCTAAGTTTGACTTTTAAAACCCTCACATTAATTGCACATGAAGGTAGATTAGTCATTTTAGCTCCTTATCACTTTCACATATTCTTGGGCCCACATTTTTTTTTCATATCACATCACGTCACACCCAACATCTCTTATTTACCCAAAAAGGGTGCAGAGTAGTACCCCGAACTTGTCAAAATGAAATTTCTACTACCCTAGCTTAAATTAACTTAACAATAAGTCTTTTTTTTTTTTTTTTTTTTTTTTCTAAAAATTAATTTAGTAAATTCTATCGTAACATATATTGATCTATAACTAAAATTTGGTTTACTACATATATTATTTTCGAAAATTTAGTTATTTTTTCATTTTTTTCAATTAGTAAAATTATATTTGTTCAGAAAAAAATAGTAAAATTATATAATATATTGTTTAGAATTTTGTAAAAAAATGAGTTTGGTGGTCATCACTATGCCTGTTTAGTGATAGATTTGGTGATGTATCAAATGACGATGTGACACTGATGTGGAGCTGATTAGTTTGTTGATCATTACTGCCGACCTAAGATCGGGTTGAATCTTTTAAGATTGAGACTAAAAGAAACACACTCGAACTTAATTCTATTGAGCTTTTGGGTTAATCGATTTGAGTACATTTAAGTTCCGATCAATAAAATATAAGTTAAATGACCAATAGATTTTCTATATATGGTACAAAGTTACATGGATAAGTTATAGAAAGTGAGGAAAGTTCAATACGAAACAAAAAAAAAAACTAAAGAACAAACTACTCCATCCTGACCATTGATCTTTCTTTCATCCTAAGGTCTATATTAAACATTGCATTTAACACAAGGACAGTTTTGTAATTTTATTGTTCTCTCATTAGTCACTTTCTTCACTCATCTCTCCTCTCACTATAACCACACTCTCTCTCTCTAAAAAATCTCTCCTCTCAAAATACCTTTTCTAAATAAGCTACAGCTTTTCCGGCGAAGATGTTTCTCATTCGTGGTGGCCGGATATGTGGTTGATTATGCTACAACTTTTCCGACAGAACGGCGGGGCTGACGGGATTCGTGGTGGCCGGATCTGTGGTTGATTTGATGAGTTTAGATTCGTGGTGGCCGGATCGTGGTGGCCGGATCTGTGGTTGATTTGATGGGCTTAGATTCGTGGTGACCGGATCAACCACATGGCCGGAAAATGAGGTGTGATTGTTAGTGGTTGTTGTGGTGGTGTCTAAACATTTAAAAGATTCCTTACCAAATATATCAGAGAAAGTGTTCAAAAATAATACTATTGGTTTGTGTTCAAACTTTCGAGAAGTTGGTCTCGTATGATGATAATGATAAAAAAAGAAACTTGCATTTTAATTGTCGGCCAATAATTGTTAGATACATGGCTTTCCAGAAGTTCAATGGAACACTATAAACTTGTTTTCAAGGTCAACTCTTTATATAATTATATCCTATACAAAGTTTATTTATAGTCAAAACTAATTAGTTTTAACGAAAGTTTTAACAAAAGCTTTCGAGAAGTTGGTCCAGGGTTATTGAGGATTTTAAAAAGAGTAAGGCTTGGTATTGTGGTAGGGGTTTTGCGGTGGTTAGGTGGGGGAGGAAGAGAAGGAACAAGAAGAGGAAGACAAGTTCCATTTTTTTGGGAGTGTGGGAATTGGCGTGTATGTCTTCAAGTGGATGGCCGAGGATAATTAATCACATGGATTCAAATGAATCCCATGGAATTAATGAATCACATGGGATTCACATGTGATTCACATGTGATGAATCCCATGTGATTCATGATGAATCCCATGGGATTGACTAACGAATCACACGGGATTCATAATGAATCTCATGGGATTGACTAATGAATCACATGGGATTCACATGTGATTCATACTGAATCCCATGTGATTGATTATGAATCTCATGGGATTTTATATGAATCCCAAAGGATCAGAGAGAATCACATGGGATTCTGTATAACAACTTTTTAATAAAGAGATTCAAAGAGTTCATTTCAACAATCATATAAAAAAATCTACCCTTCAAAAGCTGTGACATAAAAATATAAAACTCAAAAACAGTGATTTACTCATTTTTACAAATCACTTGTGATTTTTTAAAAATAACAAATCACAAGTGATTTTTTACGAATCCCGTGGGATTTTTTTACGAATCCCGTGGGATTTTTCTGGACGGAAATTTTGAAAAAAAGTTCGTCGAAAGTATATAAAAGTGCATATCTATAGAAAGATGATTTAATTCTCGTCGCGATGGTGTATTTTTCGTAGCTTGAAGATTTATCGTTTGCAAGATATGTTGTTTTTAAAAAAAATGTGGAAAGTGGGTTTTTATATTAAATGAGCTAAAATGACAATTTTGCCCTCCTTTTGTTTTTTTTGGTTTGATCTATACCGTTGGATGAAATCAAAAAGGAAGGCTAGGATGTGCTTATTTGTTTTTTAGATTTTTTTTGTTTGTCATGGATCTCACCTCGAATCAAGTATAGAAAGTATATAAAGAAAAACATGATTCTTATCATAGTTAATCAGGTTAACTTGGACTAGTCGTGTAAACGAGACGATACAACTCGCGAGCAATTTAAGATCGACTAGTAAACTGCTCGAAATCGATATCGATATAAACGAGTTGAGCTCGAGTTCGAGCTCGAGCTACTCGAGTTCACTTTCGAGTCGAGTTTGAGCTCGAAGATACTCGGCTCGTGAGCTCATTTGGGTCCCAGCATTTCCTATTTTATTTTTTTCATTCAATATTTCAAATAAATTAAATTCATTTCATTCAAATAATACAAATAACATTTTTTTTAAAAAGTTACAAAATAATTATAAAAAAAAAAAAAACAAAAAACAAACAACAACAACAACAAAACTTAAAACTTCTAACTGTTAGCCCACTTAACGAAAGGTAAAAAATGAAAAAAAAAAATAAATAAAAAAAAATAATAAAAAAAAATCAATCGTCTTGTTCATCTTGCCCTGTACACACTACACACACTTGAGAGGAAAAAAAAAAAAAAACCCTACTAAACCCTTTATCCCTTTACATGGTCCAACTCAAACGTAATATGTCAGACATTTACCTTCGTCGTGCAGACGACGAGGTTGTATTTGGCGAGCTACGGCGAGGCAGGGCGGTATTGTGGCGAGGGTGGCGATTTTGCCATGTCACCGTGGCGAAGGGTGGCGAGCTCCACACCTTGTGCTCTAAGAGCAAGAGATGGCACTATAAGTATGTGTGATAAAATTTAACGTTTTATGTAAACGAGTCGGGCGCCGGTGCGCCGCGTTGCGGCGGGGCGCTGTATTTGACAAAAAATTTAATTAAGATTTTAAGACAGAATATTGATGTAAGAGGCCGGCTATGGATAACCGCGTTGCGATAGACACGTTGCGGCAGGGCAGTGATGTTAGCCTTAATTTACGTTTAAAAAAAAAGACCCCTTTTGCAAAGACCCGCGAATTTTGAGGGTATTTTTCGCCAATTTTTTAGAATTTTTTTTGGAAAAAAGGACTAATTTTGCAAAGAGGCGACAGATTCAGGGGTATTTTTTGCCAATTTTCGAAACTTAATTTTGGGGAAAAAATTTTTTTTTTGAAAAAGGACTACTTTCGCAAAGATGCGTCAACTTCAGGGGTATTTTTTGCCAATTTGCGAAACTTGATTTTGGGCTATTGTTAAACGGGCCGGGCCAAATCGGCCCGTTACTGTAGCAATTGATAAATGGTACTGTAGATAGCATTTGATGAAACGGTGGCGTATCAAACCACTTTTAATATATATATATAATTATTTCACGTATAATTATCTAAATTTTGGCATGGTAATGGTACACACATTATCACACTAATTTCGGATTCTTATTATATGATTTAAACCTTATTAACCTTTGTGTATGTTTAACAAAATGTAGTTATTAGTTTTTATACTTGCATTGGAGACACTTGGTTCAGTAAACATGTGTGGATAATGAAGTGTTTATGTGGTCCTCAACAAAAAATCCCAATACTCTCACTATTATTATGCAATATAAAGGCAAAAAAAGATGATGAATGATAATAATACTAGTAGTTTTTATCCATATTATGTGGCGCCAAAATGTCTTTTGAAATGTGGATAAACCTCTTTTATGACTAGACAAGTATTTTGTTTTTCAATATTTGGATAATCTTATTACACATCTAAGATAAAGGGTGAACATTGATAAATTGTCTAGGATATAGTAGGAAAATAATACAATACTAAAAGTGCTAAGAGGTACCGTGGCTCAAGCCAGTTTTTCCGCCTCACAGCCATCTCAGGATCTCACTTTTAACACTCACATCAAAATACTTCCTCCCTCATAACTCAAGCCAAAAGGGCTTCACCTACTATTTTATTTTATTTTTCACTTTTTCAAACAAACTAATTTTTCATTTATTAAATTAAAATACAGGTAATATTTTATGAAAATATTACAACATTATTAAATTTTACTTTAAAAAAAAAAAAAAAAAGTTACATCATTATTAAATTTTACTTTACGTTTCATATTCCATGATCCAAAACTTAAGATAGCAGATTAGCAAAAGCCCAATCCAACACATTATAAAATTTTACTTAAAAAAAAATAAAAAATAAAAAATAATTTCTTCGCCATATGATGCACACACGCTGAAACGCACACACACCCCAAATCAACACACACTAAAATACACAACACAAACACAAACCCATTATACAATATATTTAAAAGGCAGAAATGCCTGCTTAAAAAACGTGTACAAAACGCTTCAAAAACGTGTACAAAATGCTTGAAAAAGTTGTACAAAACAGTTGTTGTAACAGTAACGGGTGCTGCTAATGGTTGTGCGTAACAGTTGTTGTAACAGTACCATGTACTGTAGCATTCTCTTTTTAAAAACTAACACCATTTATGATTACATAAACTCATCAGTAATAGAAAGATTAGAGGTTTACACCCATTAAAAAAAAAAAAAAAAAAAAAAAAAAAAAAAAAAAAAAAGACAAATCTTCATCAATTAAATTCACTTAAAACAACATAAAAGATTAAAACTTTATCAGCTTACTCAGTACATATGAACAGCAAACACAAAGCCCATAAATAACTAGCCATTATTGACTCAATTCAAAAATAACAAAACCATTAAAAAGCACTAAAAAATTAACGTTGTAGTCGACATCTCAAACAAACCCGAGACCAAACCAAACGAGTTGAGTCGGTGAGAAGATGGAGGGGAAGGTGGTAGTGGTGGCGGCGTGACGGCAGTGGGCTGTGGTGGCGCGTGAGAAGGGTTGTGGTGGGAGTCGTGAGCTCAAAGTTTCCAGAAAGGGTTGAATATGGCCGATCTATTGATTCGGCAAAGAAAGAGACTCGCTGGAAAATATTTCGGTGGCCGGAAAAGATGGTGGTGGCCGGACGTTTGGGTTAGTCGGCGTTAGAGAGAGAAGGAAGAGAGAGAGAGTGAGAGATAAAATGAAATAAATTATTATTATTAGGGTTTTTATATTTTTGAGGCAGGGGTTAAAATGAAAATTGAAATGTGAGGGGTGTGAAATGAAAAAGGGATAAAACCTTGGGTGGAGGGACCATTTCTGACAAAATGGCTAAACTTTTGCAATAAACACTGTAAGACCCATTCGACGTACCAAACGGACTCGAAAAATTATGAAACTTGCACCATTGTTCACGAAATAACTTTTCCAACAAAAACGAGTATAAATATGCAATACTTTCTCGAAATCAATAGGCCCATGCAAAATCTTCATATAACTATTTATTCATACAATTTAACAAACCAACATCAACACAAAAAATTTAACCACTTTTTACATATACCAACAACGGCCAAAACAACATTAAAAAAAATAAGAAATTAAAAAAAAAAAAACGCATATAAATATGCAATACTTTCTCGAACCACTTTTTACATATACCAACAACGGCCAAAACAACATTAAAAAAAAAAAAAAAAAAAAAAAAAAAAAAAAAAAAAAAAAAAACCGGCAAAGCGCTCCCGCTGTAACGCGCGGGTTTCCCAGCTCGTTTTATAAATACATTAAAAAATAAAACACACAACACAAACACAAAACTCAAGCCCCGCCAGTTAACTGGCTCAACAACTGACGCAAGGGGTGGGGGAGGGGGGTCAGTACAGTGACTCGACTCTGACGACGCCAAAAGGCATGACACATCAGATTTGGCATGCCTCAGTGTCACGGTGCCTAGCACTCTAAGAATGTGTTAAACAAAACTAACTATAACAGACCAAATACGTTTTAATTTTTAGAGGACAATGGACGCTACTACCACTCAAGCCCATCACGAATGGGCTCAAGCCCATCACGAATGGGCTATCACGATAACGGTTTGGACTTACAAAGGCCCAAACCCGAAGTTATTTATGGTCTTGATATATGATATCTCTTATTTATGGGATATGTATCAAACGACCGACTTAGGCGGGATACGCCGAAGGGTAAGGAACACGAAACCAACAAGGATTTCGTGTGTATATATAAAGGGCATCTCGGCTCTCATTAAAGGTACGATCTAATAACCCTAACTCTTCAACTAAACCCTAAAACCGATTACTTACTCTCACTCCGGAGGATAATCGTGGGAGACAATCCCACGATAAGCCTAACGGTGTCTTTTTGTTTTCTTAGTGCGCAGGTCTCAAGCATTAAGATCTAATTGATACGGAAACAAGGAACGCCCAACTTTTGTATCAACAAGTGGCGCCATCCGTGGGACCATACACTAAGAACTAGAATGACGAAGCACGGAAACCAAAATCAGCGGACTCCGCAGGCGAAGAAAATGCATGGTGACCTACAGGGGCAGAAGCAGCAAACTGATTCAGCCGCTAAGCAGGCCTCTGGAACAACCAGTGCGCCCAAAAGCCTAGGATCATACTCAGATCTGGCCTTTACTGCAGTAGAACCGCTCACAAGGACTACCCATGCTACTACAACAACCACTAGCGCGGTAGATCTACTGCGCACTCCTTTCACCATGTCAGAATTAGACCTCACTGAGCCGCCAAATGCGCCTATCCGAAACAAGGGTCCTGATTTGGAAACAAACATCCTCGCGCTAGAAGGAGTCACGCCTGAACTAGCGCCAAGTGATTTCGTATCTCAAAACTACGAACCTTGGCTGCGCTTATGCGAGAGGAAGCGAAAAAGAGGTCAAGCCAGAGTCTGCAAGCCCGACTCAACTTTGACCCTGAGCATGAAGCATCCCCACCGCGTTACCGAAAGGAAAGGCGCGAGAAGGATAGCCGCCGACACCCAGTGTTTACTAGGATAGGAAGAAAAGTTGTGGGTGATGAAGCAGCCGACTTACAGTATCCGGAGGAGCATGAAGACGATGGACGGCGCACCAATGTCCACGCTAGACTTGGCAGTCGCAGGATTCATGATAGGCTTGGGCGACGGTGCTCCCCAAGCGAAAGCCCTTCAAGCTCGGATTCCGAGGATAGTCGGCGCAAGCGCCGCAAAAGAGTAAGCTCATCCTCAAGTGACTCCTCGGACAACGAGGACAAAGAAACAGGACACTGGAAGTCCAGGAGAAGATACAGCGACCAGGAGGACGAAGATATGTCTCGTCCCTGGCGCCGTCAAAAGGTTGACGCATTCTGTCACACCCATACCCCGAGGAGGTACCTTTTATGTAAATATATTGCTAGGTAAATATAAATTATGTATTGTAAGTTAAGTAATAACTAATGGGTGGCCAAAATAAGAAGAATAGGAATAGAAGGACTAAGATTGCCAAGAGACCAAACTTGCAACTAACCTTTAATAAATATCTTAGTCATTAGAAAAGTCTGGAAACTTTGGGAGTGTTCTTGGTGTCGACATTAGCTAGGAGAAAAGAGAGGGAAGGCCAATATCATCATCTAGCTCTTTTCTAGTATCAAGAAGTGATCAAAAGGCATAAGAGAAGCTTTAATTGTAATCTTTTCATCTTGTAAGTATCTTTCCCCAAATTATAGAAATTAGGGTTCATGAGTGGATTTGAGTATTATGGTTAGAGGTAGTAAATTAATGATCTTTTTAGTTAGTTAGTTGCTAATTTTAGTTAATGTTGTACTAGGGAGCATTTGTAGAAGCCAAGTCAAGCCAAATAGGAAGCTAGTAGGATTAGAGGTAAGTATATGAGTATAATCCTTGTTAATGTTATGTTGTTAATGTTATGCTTGTGTTAATGTGATTATTATGGAGCTTGTGAATGTATGATAGCTTGGATCCAATGCTAGATGTGTTAATGCTAAATAATTACTTGCCCGGTCAAGGTGAGTAATAATCTCATTTGATGCTCCTTGTTAATGTTATGATTGGTGGTAATCACCAAACTCATGTAAATGTGATGTGGATTATATCTTGTATACTTACTAAGCGTTTTCGCTTACGTTTTAGATGTTAATGGTTTTGTAGGTTCTAGCGGAGGAAGCAAAGGTAAGGATTTGGCGTAGTTGTAGCTTGAAAGTAAGTAGAAGTGTAACTAGAAGCTAGCCTAGAAGATCGGAATTCTTTTGGACCAAACGCTTTTGAAGTTGGAAGCCCCCAAGTGTTCTTTTGTGTCGTGGGTACACTTCATTTTATATGGTCATTTTGTTAATTCACGGTCATGTCTTGATGTCTAAATTATGGTTTAACTATGTGTGTAAGTCATGAAGTCTCTATGGTACATGTTGTAGTTCTAGACGTTTTAAGGGAGTGTTTGGTAAATAGCCTCCCTCGTTATTTTGGAATGTAAATGGGATATGTACCCTTGGAACAAATTTGGTATGTTAAAATAGGTATGTGGTTCAGGTATGATGGGTAAAAGATGTGTTTTTAATGGTTTGGAGTGCAACCGGGTCATAACGGGTCTTATGCATAACTGATGAACTCAAATAAGTACATTTTATTACTATCATTTATCCTATTAATTTGACTTGTTTTACTATATTATGTATGAGGATTGATACTTAATCGTTTACTTTTGTAATTCTCAGGTAAAAACAAGCATTTGGTGAAACTTGGCGATTTTGGACTAATTATGGAGCAAAACGTGCATAAAGTGAAAGTCTACTGACATGGACAAGATCAAGTCAATTCTGCTCCAGATGCGCCGCATCTCACTCTCAACATGCGCCGCATCTCTATCAAGATATCACCAGATACGATCCAAGATACAAGAGGACATGCGCCGCATCTAATCATGGAGTTACGCCGCATCTTCTGGCGGTGTACGAATATTCCTGAATATTATAATCTTGGACCCCACGCGAAGTTAAGTACATGCGCCGCATCTACTTAGTAGATGCGCCGCATCTTCCCTCAGACAGAAACTATAAATACCCCGTAGACCAGACGAATTACAAGTTCCGAAAAACCTAAAACCGAAGACCGAACAGGAGGAACAAAGGACGAATTCAGTCAAGGAGGCAGCACAAGACACACCCAAATCAAAGATACAAGAGCTGTAAGAAGGTGCTGCATGTGTTTAATTCATTAAGTAGTTTTGTTTTATTGTGTTAGCAAACTTTAATTCATCAGGATTGGTGGCTTGTGTAATGTGACAACGAAAGATTGCACTCCCTTTAATACTTGCTTTCCCATCAATTAAAGTTTATATGATGATGTCTTTGGTTACTACTTATTAGTGCATTGATAACCTCTGTGTTTATTAGTGGCTTGCGGGCATTTGACTGCGGGACATAATGTGGCTCCCACAGTTATTACTAAATTGATCACTTAGGAATAACTTTTAGACATAAGTAATCATTAAGGGTTTACTCGCCGATAAGATTAGGACCAACGAGAAAGGGTTAACTACATACACTTCATATAAAGCTATCAATAAAATAAGTGACAATCTACTTAATCATAAGGACAGCCCTCTTATTGTCTCGAGTATTTATCTGTGTACGTGTGTGCTACTTGCTGATTCGTGCCTATTGGTTTATTTTATTATTTAATTGCAAACAAACCGTGTCAGTCTCTCAGGCTGAAACCCCCTTGCGTTAGGATATTAAAATACTGATTAGAATAACGAGATAATACGTTCCACTCTTAGTGATCGACACTCTACTTACCATTATATTCATACTGACCGGGTACACTGCTCGTTAAGTGTGTGTGTTATTGATAAGTCGGCTAAATATAAATTTAAAACTTGAGTAGGCATTAAAACTGCTAAACCGCAACGACACATCACGCGCATCAAGTTTTTGGCGCCGTTGCCGGGGAGTGAATTGTTATTATCTGTTAATTTGATTAGTATTTTAATTAGGTTTTTCTTTTTATTAGATTAATTGCATCATTGTACTATTTTGCATATTTGTTGTATTGTGTGTTAATTGTTTTCTTTTATTTTTGTGTGTTTATTTTTGTTTGTGTGTTTAATTTTTTGTTTTTATTTTTCGTATTTTTTCTGTTCTGCTATCGTTGTACTGTGCTAAATCAAACGATACGGCGCATCTGATCTCTCAGATACGGCGTATTGCGTTTAATTTTTTTTAATACAACGCGTTTAATTAATTCGATACGACGCATCTTTTCCCCAAGATACGGCGTATCTGTTTTTAATAAGAAAATTTTTCTAAACGTTAACGCCATACGACGCATCTGCTTTCGCAGATACGGCGTATCTATTATTTTAATTAAAAACAGTTTGCGAATTATTAAACAGATACGGCGTATCGATCTCTGTCGATACGGCGCATCTTACTGAATCAAAAATCTTTTATTTTTAAACGTAACGAAAATACGGCGCATTAACTTTCGTTAATACGACGCATTTAATTTTAATTAGATAAGTTGATTTTTGATTAATTAATTCGATACGGCGCATTCTTAAATTCTAAAGCGGCGTATCTATTTTCTGGATAAAGTCTGATTAAATTTTAACGATTATTAGATACGGCGTATCCAACTTTTTGGATACGGCGCATCGTCTGCAGATATCAGCAACTTTTATTCTTTTCTAATTTCCGAACGGAAAATATTCTGACTTACCTTTATACTAGGAAACTTTTACTTTGAAATCTTCTTGTTCTTAATTTTCAGGAACAATGTTCGATATTTTCCCAAACTGGTTCGGAAGACCCCAAAGAAACCTTACTATGGAAGAGTTTGCACTACTAATCGCTCAAGCCAATGAACAAGAACATCATGAAGCAAGGAACTTTATCACTGAATTCAAAGGCAGTCATGAGCTGTTGCTAAAGGAACAAAACAATATGATCAATGGTTTGGCAATTGAAGTGCACCAATTGTCAACAGTGCTTAACAAGGTTCTTTTGGTAAGGCACGATCTGAAAGGAATTACAACTAGAGGCGGAAAGTCAACCTTTCAAATCGGAGAAACACCCGAGGATGACAATACAAACAAAATTTCCCCTGAATCTTTACCACCTGAGCAAGAGCAACCAAAAGAGACTGATCCAGAACCTGTAATTAGAAGAGAACCTTCTGTCGAACCTAAACGATCAACATTACCTTTCCCACATAGGGTAAGGAAAGAGAAAGAAGATGCCTATCAAAAGAAATTCCTGGAGAATCTCAAGCAGCTGCAGCTAAGCATACCATTTATGGAAGCCCTAGTGCAAATGCCGAAATATGCTAAATATCTGAAAAGCTTGCTTACAAACAAGTCTAAACTCGAAGAGGCTTGCACCATAACAATGGGGAAAAGAAGCTCAGCGGCATTGCTCAACAAACTTCCTTCTAAAGAAAAAGATCCAGGGAGTTTTACTATTCCTTGTCAAATTAAAAATTTGCATATTGAAAATGCCTTAGCCGACCTAGGAGCTAGTATAAGTCTTATGCCCTCTTCTATGTATGATAAATTAGGTCTTGGTGAACCAAAACCTACTAGGATGTGCTTAGAACTAGCTGATAGGTCCATACAATACCCATTAGGAATAGCGGAAAATATATTAATAAAAGTTGATAAATTTGAATTACCTATCGACTTCGTTATCCTTGATATGCCTGAAAATTCTAGAACTCCTATAATATTAGGAAGACCATTTTTAGCCACTGCTAGGGCCATGATTGATGTTTTTAATAAAAAGATAACTCTTACCATAGGAAAAGATGAGGTTGAATTTAACATGGAACAATCTATGAGTAAAGATAATTCCGATGATGATGAATGTTATAATATCGATGTTTCTGATGACACGATTAATCAATTTACTCAGAAATTGTTAAAAAGTAATTTGCTTGATTCTTTTCTGCTTAAAAATTTGGAAAACACAATTGCTATAGAAGATCAAGTTGATGAGAATACTATTGATTATAATTTAGCTGCTGATTCTGCTGTATGTAACGAGATACGGCGCATCGAAAACCTCGATGCGGCGCATCTATCTGATGACAGCAGCGATATGATTAAAGAACAGGTTTATTCCGCTAGTGCTACTGAAATTGATAATGTTAAACCTGTGCTTAAGGATCTTCCTTCTACTTTGGAATATGCTTATTTAAACGGAAATACTAATTCACCCGTTATTATTGCATCTGACTTAACGCCAAAAGAAAAAGAGTCTCTTTTGCAGGTACTATATAAACGAAGAGGAGCATTAGCGTGGAGTATGTCTGATATTAAGGGAATTAGCCCGTCATTTTGTACACATAAAATCCTTATGGAGGATGAATTCAAACCAACTATCCAACCTCAAAGGCGTTTGAATCCAAAAGTCCAAGATGTGGTGAAAAATGAAATCGTAAAGTTACTTGACTCCGGACTTATCTACCCAATTTCCGACAGCTCGTGGGTCAGTCCTATCCACGTTGTACCAAAAAAAGGAGGAATGACGGTAGTACTCAATGACGACAATGAGCTAATCCCTTCAAGAACTGTTACCGGATGGAGAGTTTGCATCGACTACCGCAAACTCAATGATGCTACGCGAAAAGATCACTTCCCTCTTCCATTTATTGATCAAATGTTAGAAAGACTATCAGGATATGATTATTATTGTTTTTTGGATGGTTTTTCAGGTTTCTTCCAAATACCCATTGCCCCCGAGGATCAAGAGAAGACGACTTTCACCTGCCCTTATGGAACCTTCGCCTATAGGAGAATGCCGTTCGGACTATGCAACGCCCCTGCTACTTTCCAACGTTGTATGACGGCTATCTTCCATGATATGGTAGAAGACTTTATGGAAGTCTTCATGGACGACTTTTCGGTGTTCGGTAACTCATTTAATGATTGTCTCTTTAAACTTGATAAAATGCTTGCTAGGTGTGAAGAAACTAACCTTGTTCTTAATTGGGAAAAATGTCATTTTATGGTTAGAGAGGGAATTGTGTTAGGACACAAAATTTCTGGAAAAGGTATAGAAGTGGATAAAGCTAAAATTGATGTAATTGCCAAACTACCTTACCCCACTAACGTAAAAGGCGTTAGAAGTTTTTTAGGGCACGCTGGATTTTATCGTAGGTTCATAAAGGATTTTTCAAAAATATCTAGGCCTATGACCCAATTGTTGCTAAAGGATGCAAAGTTTGATTTTTCTGAAGATTGCAAAAAGGCATTTAATATACTTAAAGAAAAACTAACTTCTGCACCCATTATAATCTCGCCGGATTGGAATCTGCCTTTTGAACTAATGTGTGATGCTAGTGATTATGCTGTTGGAGCCGTACTTGGCCAAAAGATAGATAAGAAATTTAAGCCAATTTATTATGCTAGCAAAACATTGAATAATGCCCAAGAACACTACACCACCACGGAAAAAGAACTTTTAGCAGTAGTTTTTGCATTCGATAAATTTAGATCATATCTTATATTGTCAAAAACTATGGTTTACACTGACCATTCTGCTTTGAAGTATTTGTTCAATAAACAGGATGCCAAGCCAAGGCTTATTAGGTGGGTTTTATTGCTCCAAGGATTCGATATTGAAATTAAAGATAAAAAGGGTGCCGAGAATCTAGCTGCCGACCACTTATCTAGACTTGAAAACCCTGATATGGAGGTGCTTGATGAGAGGGAAATAGCTGATGACTTTCCTGATGAACAACTTATGATGGTAGGAATTAAGAGCAATAATAATGGACCATGGTATGCCGACTTTATAAACTTTATTGTTGCAAATGAAATTCCAAAAGGGCTAACATCCGACGAGAAAAGAAGGTTTATAACTCGCGCTAACGAGTATATTTGGGATGAACCTTATGCCTTTAAATTATGTCCTGACAATATAATACGAAGATGCGTAGACGGTGATGACATCGCAGCAATATTGGCACATTGCCATTCAGGGCCAACGGGGGGACATCACGGTCCAGTCATCACAAGAAGAAAGATCCTGGATGCGGGATTTTATTGGCCCACTATGTTGGAGGATGCGAAAGATTATATAAAAGGATGTGATGCGTGTCAACGATCCGGAAATATTACATCAAGAAACGAAATGCCGCAAAACTATATCCATGTATGTGAAGTTTTCGACATATGGGGATTAGACTTCATGGGACCGTTTCCTGAATCTAAAGGTAATAAATATATTTTAGTTGCTGTCGATTACGTATCAAAATGGGTCGAAGCGCAAGCATCTCCAACAAACGACAGCAAGGTAGTACTTAAATTTTTGCAAAGTTTGTTCTCTAGGTTTGGAATTCCTAAAGCATTGATTAGTGATAGGGGAACACACTTTTGTAATCACCATCTGGGAAAAGCCTTGCAAAAATATGGAGTATATCATAGGGTTTCCACCGCATACCATCCTCAATCAAATGGTCAAACTGAAGTAACCAATAGAGCTATAAAACGAATTCTTGAAAAAACGACTGGGTATAATCCTAAAGGGTGGTCTGACAAATTAAATGATGCTTTATGGGCATTCCGTACAGCCTATAAGACACCAACGGGATGCACTCCATTTCGTCTTGTATACGGAAAAGCATGCCACCTACCGGTCGAAATTGAACAAAGTGCATATTGGGCTTTGACGAATTGTAATATGGATATGGAAGCTGCAACGAAGAACCGTTTCATGGAACTTAATGAACTCTATGAACTAAGAGATGAGGCCTACAAAAATACTAAGATCTACAAAGAAAGAACTAAAAGATGGCATGACTCGAGGTTACGTGGGGATAAAACGTTTACTATTGGAGAGAAAGTGCTACTATTTAATTCCAGATTAAAGATGTATCCTGGTAAACTTAAATCAAGATGGACGGGACCGTTCGTTGTCAAGAAAGTGTATCCATATGGAACTATTGAAATATGCGATAAAAATGGTTATATATTCAAAGTGAACGGGCAACGTGTGAAGAAATACTTTGATAATAAAATTGAGGATAATGAGAACGAGGTGGTGGAGTTTGAACCTGAAGTATTGGAATGAAGAGCTGAACGTGAGTCTAACTTGAAGACTCTGGAATAAAGACAAGTGCTTACCGGGAGACAACCCGGAGAATTTTTATTATTCTGTTTTCTGTGTCGAGTCAGTCCAGGCCGCATGAGGATACGGCGCATCTCAATTCTGAGATGCGACGCATCTCCTGCAATGGTCATATCTTATTTTATTTTTCTGCATTTTTATTTTCGACTTTAAAACTCTTTATCAGTTTATTTTAATGCGGCGCATCCCTGGTTAAGGATGCGGCGCATCTTTATTCTGATCCGTATTAATTCCAGGATCGATACGGCGTATCTTCTTCAATAAGATACGGCGCATCGACTGACCTGATGATTTTCAGTTTTAATTTTTAAGTTTTATTTTTCCTAACTACTAATGTATTATGCAAGTTGAACCTTTCTTATCTTAGGTGTGTTTTAAAGTGTTGGTGGTATTATAATTTCCTGGATTTCCTGTGGATACATCAAGTATGAAGCTTTAACGTTCTAATCCACAAGAAAGATGATTTTTGCTCTTATACTAATGGAGGATCATACCAAGCAAATCTCAGGAGAGTTTTTCTGTTCTAATTCTTTTATTTTCCAGTTTTTAACCTTTTATACAAACAACGAGGACGTTGTTTAACTTAAGTGGGGGGATTGGAGAATTAGAACACTTAACAATTACTTGTCCTAAACTTTTTCAAAAATTATGCTTAAAATGTGCTTAATATATCAAACTTAAAAAAAAAATTTAGCATGTTTTTGTTTAAGATCTAAGTTGCATAGCTGCACACATGACGTTATTTTCAAAAATTGTGATTTTTCAAAATTCACAAATCTATGAGTGTGCCGGTGACTTGTAAACTTTAGAACTTGGCTTGTATACTATTCGAGACCACCATAATGAGTATTATTTATATAATTGGAATGACTTGTCTAAATTGGTAAAATTCTAGGATTACACCCAAATAGCCTTTATATGTTATGTGTTATTAACTAACTACACTGGTTAGTTAACCCCCGTATAAAACCTTTTGTTACTCTCATTTTTAGAGTAAGATACCCCTAGAAAAACACTCAGAGCCATTCCTTTCGTTTCTTACACCTATGTTTAAAATGTTTCGTTACACCCTTACACCTTAGCCTACCCTGTAGATTAGAATCCGTGGTTGGTTAATTGCTATAGGCAAAGTGTGTTTCCTTACATTACCTGTGTTCGCGTGCATAATTCATTATCTTTTGTTAGGTCGGGAAATTGCACAATGCAATTGGAGTGAAAGTAAATACTGTATATCTTTGAGTTTATTTTTCGTGTGTTTACTACTTTCACTATTACCATTATTTCTGAAGTATGAAAAGTATGGAAAAATTATCCGGAAAGAAAGTTGTAGTGATGTGGTGAAATTTTACACATCTATGTTAGTGGTTACTAAAAAAAAAAAAAAAAAAAAAAAAAAAAAAAAAAAATCGAAAAAATAAGAAAAGAAAAAGAAAGAAAGAAAAGTTGGAAGTTAGTTTTAAGCCAACTTATGTAAAGTTATGTAAGTGGTCGATATCACCACTATTTGTTGTACTATATCTATGGATTGAATGGGAATTGGCAGTTATGGGAACGCCAATTAAGGTTTATTCTTTGATTAAGATCTTGTTGAGTATAATTCGTGTCTACCTAAAGCGTGTGTTTCAAGTGTTAAAGCGTGAGTTATTCTATGATATGAGTCTTATTCATGGGATGGTTGGGATAGTGATTAACCACACTTAAGATTTTAATTTATTTGTTTTGTTTATTTTTATTTTTACACCAATTTATATCCCAAATGTTATCCATACCCTTTATTATTCTTTATCCAACCGAACCTTTGATTTATTGAGATTGGGGATTTGAGCAATCTTAAGTATCGTAGTCGTGGATTCGGCTATGTATTTATGATTTTGTCGCCCTTTTTGATATATTATTATTGGTGAACTTTGGACCTATCTTTAGCCTATTCGAGTTAAGGATTTGAGCAATTGCAAGTATCGTGTTTGTGGATTCGATCATGTATTTGTGATTTTGTCGCCTTTTCTGGAATTTGAGATCGATAGTGATTAAGAATGATTAACCCTTAAGCCTAAAAACCCTTTTTACCGCTTTAGACTTGTTATTCCTTAGCTTTAGTGGTGGAGATGTGTATACTTGCCAAGCTTATGATAGAATATTCGTCACGACTGGACAGTTAAACGATTAGATTTGATTTTATCGACTTATTTTATTATACTTCTAATTCGTTAAGTGTTTAGTTGTGTGATTATGAAATAAACGAATACATGCTTAAATATAAAAATAAATCCTAACATCTTTTAGGATACATTTTCATAAAAGAAATTCTAAGGTTTACTTGGGGACAAGTAAAGTTCAAGTGGGGGGATATTTGATGAACTCAAATAAGTACATTTTATTACTATCATTTATCCTATTAATTTGACTTGTTTTACTATATTATGTATGAGGATTGATACTTAATCGTTTACTTTTGTAATTCTCAGGTAAAAACAAGCATTTGGTGAAACTTGGCGATTTTGGACTAATTATGGAGCAAAACGTGCATAAAGTGAAAGTCTACTGACATGGACAAGATCAAGTCAATTCTGCTCCAGATGCGCCGCATCTCACTCTCAACATGCGCCGCATCTCTATCAAGATATCACCAGATACGATCCAAGATACAAGAGGACATGCGCCGCATCTAATCATGGAGTTACGCCGCATCTTCTGGCGGTGTACGAATATTCCTGAATATTATAATCTTGGACCCCACGCGAAGTTAAGTACATGCGCCGCATCTACTTAGTAGATGCGCCGCATCTTCCCTCAGACAGAAACTATAAATACCCCGTAGACCAGACGAATTACAAGTTCCGAAAAACCTAAAACCGAAGACCGAACAGGAGGAACAAAGGACGAATTCAGTCAAGGAGGCAGCACAAGACACACCCAAATCAAAGATACAAGAGCTGTAAGAAGGTGCTGCATGTGTTTAATTCATTAAGTAGTTTTGTTTTATTGTGTTAGCAAACTTTAATTCATCAGGATTGGTGGCTTGTGTAATGTGACAACGAAAGATTGCACTCCCTTTAATACTTGCTTTCCCATCAATTAAAGTTTATATGATGATGTCTTTGGTTACTACTTATTAGTGCATTGATAACCTCTGTGTTTATTAGTGGCTTGCGGGCATTTGACTGCGGGACATAATGTGGCTCCCACGGTTATTACTAAATTGATCACTTAGGAATAACTTTTAGACATAAGTAATCATTAAGGGTTTACTCGCCGATAAGATTAGGACCAACGAGAAAGGGTTAACTACATACACTTCATATAAAGCTATCAATAAAACAAGTGACAATCTACTTAATCATAAGGACAGCCCTCTTATTGTCTCGAGTATTTATCTGTGTACGTGTGTGCTACTTGCTGATTCGTGCCTATTGGTTTATTTTATTATTTAATTGCAAACAAACCGTGTCAGTCTCTCAGGCTGAAACCCCCTTGCGTTAGGATATTAAAATACTGATTAGAATAACGAGATAATACGTTCCACTCTTAGTGATCGACACTCTACTTACCATTATATTCATACTGACCGGGTACACTGCTCGTTAAGTGTGTGTGTTATTGATAAGTCGGCTAAATATAAATTTAAAACTTGAGTAGGCATTAAAACTGCTAAACCGCAACGACACATCACGCGCATCAATAACCCGTCCAATTTTGAGGTACTATTTCGGGTGGTCAAACGGGTGATGTTTTTGTATGAAAATAATCTTACGGACATACTAAAGGATTCTGGAAAGTTTCGTCAAGTTTCGAGTCTGGGAGGTCGGGTTTCTGAGCGGGCCTGGCGAAAATGCAAAATTGGGACAGTAGGTCTGTCCAAATTTGCTGGACAGAGCAGATACGATGCATCTCCTTGTTGAGATATGGCGTATCAGGTGATACGGCGCATCTCCTTTTTGAGATACGGCGCATCTATCCACAGTCCAGGTTTGGCAGTTTTCAAAAAATCATATCTTTTAATCCGTAAGTCGAAATAGGTCGTGCTACCTATCGTTTCGAAGGTAATTGAGTATAGTTTCATTTAAAAATACTATCAAGGGATAAAAGTTTATAGATTTTTGTCAGTGGTTAAAAGAGTAAGCAGATGTCTGTTAAAGTGAGTCGATTCCGCGTAAAAAGTTTTAAATTTTGGTCTAAACGGGCACGGGGCGTTACACATTCACTCGGCGCATCAGTGATTTTTCAGAAGATAAGAGAAGGCGCATGCCCACTAATGTTAAAACTTATGATGGAACAGGTGATCCTGATGACCACTTAAAAATTTTCGAATCAGCAGCAACCATCGAAAATTGGCCACAACCTGTGTGGTGCCACATGTTTAATTCTACATTAGTAGGGAATGCGCGAAACTGGTTCAGTAAGCTTCCACGTAGAAGCATCGATGGGTTTGAAGAGTTGCAGAAGGTGTTTCGTTTGAACTTTACTCAGAGGAAGAAGTGCGCCAAGAACCCTGTCGAACTCGCTAGGGTAAAACAGCGCCAAGGGGAATCCACAAGCGCTTTTATGGAGCGCTTTAAAGACGAATGCATATATGTCAAGGCGTCCCCCAAATACTAAAGATCTCAGGGTTTATGAATGGAATCAATAACCCATAACTTATCAAAAAGTTAAATGATAGGGTTCCCCAAACCTTTGACGAACTGATGTAGCGCACGAGGTCCTTCATCCAAGGAGAGGCCGCCGCTGCGGATAGTAAGAAAGGCTACTCAAACTATAGGTCACAAGAACAGCCAAGGAGACAATCCAATGACCAGAGTAGCAATCGTAACAAAAGCTACCGCAGTCAGGGGGCGGACGAGAGAATGACAAGTATACCCCACTAACGAAGACTCCAAAGGAGATATTTGCGACGGAAGGCGCGAATTTTCCGAGACCCCCACCGATGCGCACCCCAGAAGATCGGCGCGTAGGGAATGGATACTGCGAGTATCATGGACAGAAGGGCCACACAACCAATGAGTGTGTCCAATTGCGCCAATTAATTGAGAAGCTAGTAAAAGAAGGCAAATTGGACCATCTAGTTAAGAACATCAAGGATGGAAGAGACAAACAGAAGACCGGGGGCAAGAAAGAAGCACCTAAGGACAAGGCTGACACAATCTACATGATACAATCATGGCAGCGAAAGACTAGGCAAAAGGTCAGCCAGAAATTTTCTCATGGAAGCGAAATCTCTTTTCCCACCTTCGTTGCGGACAACGCAGTGGCGGAACCACTCACCATCGAGATAAATGCGGGGGGTCACGATATCCACCGCATGTATGTTGATGGAGGAGCATCAGCGGACATAATGTATGAGCATTGTTTCAAGAGATTGCGACCTGAGATACAAAGACAGTTAAGCCCAGCCACGACTTCGTTGACTGGCTTCACAGGAGAAAAGATATGGCCCATGGGGCAACTACGACTACTAGTTGTTGTTGGTACTAAAGAACACTCCACGACAGCCTGGATGAATTTTATGGTGATCAAATCTTCTTCGCCATACAATGGCATTATCGGAAGACCAGGAATTTCGGCAATACGCGCAGTACCGTCCACAGCGCATGGGATGCTCAAATTCCCGGTAGAAGGCGGCATTGTCACCATCTACAATAACGCTGTGCCACCAAGAGAGTGTAACACGATTACATGTGAGACCACGCACTGCGGTTAAGGGGCAAATACTAGCAGACTTCATCATCGAAAAACCAGACACCGATGCTGCACCTCCACTGAGCGAGGTAGAACTACAAGAGCCATGGGTCCTGTTCACGGATGGATCTTCATGCGTGGATGGGTCAGGCGCAGGCCTTATCCTCACCAATCCAGAAGGAATGGAATTCACTTACGCACTGCGCTTTGAATTCACAGCTACGAATAACGAGGCAGAATATGAAGCCCTAATTGCTGGATTATGCATTGCAACTCGAATGGGTGTACGCAACCTAGAAGCAAATGTGGATTCCCGATTAGTAGCCAACCATGTGTTGGGCGAATATGTGGCTAAAGAGGATAACATGGTTCAATACCTCGACAAGACCAAGTCACTAATCCAAGGTTTTGACAGGTTTACCATTAAACAAGTTCCTAGAGGTGAAAACAAAAAAGCGGATGCGCTAAGCAAGATCGCATCTACAAGCTTTGCGCACCTGTCAAAACAAGTGTTGGTGGAGATCCTAAAAAATAAATCCATCTCGGAGATGGAGATATCCACGGTAATAGAGGAGGAGAATCCTACGTGGATGACCCCTATTGTCGAATTTATAAGCAAAGGCATATTGCCCCATGAGCAGAAGGACGCTCGACGGATACGCCACTTATAGAATGGCTTCGGTGCGTTGGACCTCTTCAGGCAGATTACGTACTCCGAGAGATCCACGCCGGTTCATGCAGTATGCATTCAGGACCACGGTCCGTCGTAGCACGAGCCTTGCGGTCAGGATACTACTGGCCCACTATGCATCGCGATGCGCGTGATGTGATAAAGAAATGTAGCGACTGCCAAGTTCATAGACCCATCCCGCGCAGACCACAACAAGAGCTAACGCCTATCACTTCTCCATGGCCATTCTATAAGTGGGGTATCGACATTGCGGGTCCCTTCCCTGTTGCAGCGGGGGGACTGAAATTTCTTATTGTGGCAATAGACTACTTCACTAAGTGGATTGAGGCAAAAGCAGTGGCGACAATCACAGGTAATCAAGTAAAACGATTCGTTTGGGAAAATATTGTATGCCGCTTTGGATTACCTGGGGAAATCGTTTCGGACAACGGAAAACAATTCCGCGATAACCCGTTCAAAGACTGGTGCGCAGAACTAAATATCACACAACACTTCACGTCAGTTAAACACCCACAAACCAATGGTTTAGTTGAGCGCGCAAATCGTAGTCTAGGCGAAGGAATTAAAGCGCGTCTGGACAAACACAAAGGAAGATGGGTGGATAAATTGTCGCATGTCTTATGGGCGCACCGCACGACAATCAAAGTTAGCAATGAAGACACTCCTTTTTCTCTTGTCTATGGGACAGAAGTTGTCATACCAGCTGAAATTGGGATGCCAACTATTCGAACCGCGGAAGTTAATGTCGCAACCAATGACGACGAACGACGTATCGACTTGGACCTATTGGAAGAAAGGCGTGAACGCGCAGCTATACGTGAAGCAAAAGCCAAGTCAAAAATGAAGGGATATTACGACGCTAAAGTTCGAAGCACCTCATTCAGACCAGACGACTTTGTATATCGCGCTAATGATGCAAGCCACGCAGAAGATACAGGTAAACTTGGACCGAAGTGGGAAGGACCCTATGAGGTCGTTGAAGCACTAGGTAAAGGCGCGTACAAGCTGCGTGACATGGATGGCCGCGAGCTACAACGCACATGGAATATTTGCAATCTCAAGAGATGCTATCTTTAGGAAAGGTTACGACCTCACACACGGACACCTCCGCACTTTAGTTAGTGCTCAATAAATATCCGTGTATTTACATTTTGTTTCATTTAGGAAAATGTTTTTCTTTTTACAAAAACTTGCAAGTATTAATTCAATGTCGCGGTTTCTAGCTAATTCCGCGACACATTTCACTTTATTGTTTACATGTTATTTATGTCTCAATATTGTTGTTACTTTACTTTCTGCCTACATGGCGTGCATGCACTTATTAAAACCCACGATGGTAAAAGGATGAGTAAACCTACTAAAAAACTCGTTGAGTAAGAGGGTTGCAAACCCATCAACATCGGATCACGCATCCTTGTTAAACACCTTACTCTCAAGACGTTGGAGTAAGTTCAATGTGTATCCCACGACGGATACACAACAATGCACACTGTGCGCGTTTAACAAATTATGAGTTAAGACACTTAACTCCTTGATATGATATTTGCAGTACGCTGCATATCAATCTATACACTTGTAAATTTTATAAACTTCATACACGATTATGGATCCTTATAAATTTTCTTAAGTATGTACACAACAGTTTGCTTCTTAGACACAACATAGACGTCTTTTACGCAAAGACAAAATAACTAAGTACAAACATTACAACCACAATCACATTTGATACAATATGCGTACAATCGTATTTTTCAAAATCAACATTTTATTATGGACTACGAGTTCATATAAAGTATATATTCAACATGCACATGTGCAACAAAAAGTGAACCTATTACAAAACATCACTACATCTAAGCAGCCTATATACTATGTGTGCGTTTAAGCCCTGAACTGCCCACTTGGCGCGCCGCACTACCAGCCTCTTCAAGCTTCTTCAACAGGTCAACATCCTTGGGTGACACCGTTGGCATGCTAACGGGTACTCCATCAGACCTCGGAATATGGGCCGCACCAAGACCACAAAGGATGGCTTTCCCCTTCTCACCCTTCTTCTTCGCAAGTCTCATCTCATGGGCCTCTAGGGATTCCTTCAGAGGAATTTCCTTCTCAAGAGCGAAAGGATTCAGGATATCACGCGGACAAGCAAAGAGGGGTACCTGCAGCTGCGACACATCGGGCTTCAAAAAATAATCAGGCTGTGCCTCAGCGTCATCTGCTGTGTGCTTAGCCAAAGTTAACCCCTCCATAATCACACCTATGGGATAATCCTGGTCGCGCTCCAGTTGAGCAATATGAGGAAGCTCCAAAAGTTTCAACTTCTCCATAGCAGCAACAAGATCATCATAAGTGTTCTTGTTGTAACCTGGTACTTGGGCGGCGGGCACAGTCAAGATCTTGTTCGCACACAGCTCCTCTACAGCCTCTGCCTTACCACGTGCCAGCGCACACTGAACCACATCCCCAAAGGCGTCCCTCACCTCTTGAGACTCCAGAGTTTTCAAGGCAGCAAGGCGCAAGCCATGGCTGATAAGCCACCTGCGCTCAGCAATGGTTGACACCAGGTGAGGGTACAACTCTTCATCGTATTCGATGCTGAGCTTGCGCAGCTTGCTCTCCTGTTTCTCCAGCAAACACTCTACGGACTTGCGGAACTCCTCCAAATTAGAGAAGTGCTCATTCTTCCCATTCTCCAAATATTTCAAAACCCAAAGACAAGAAGCCTTGTATTCTTTGAAGCTAGCACGCTCTTGGCTCACTTGGGCAAACAATGATAGCCTCTCATCAGCAAGCTTCTGAGCATATACAGTGGTTGATTCTGCTTCAGCCTGTGTGGAAAACTAGAAGGGGGGTTGAATAGTTTTACGTCTTTTTAATTTATGAAAACTTTTGTTTACTTTTTAAAGACTTCGACTCTATCTTATGTGAATTCAACTCTTGATCAATATGAACATATATAAACAAATATAGATAAGTAATGCAAGTAATGTAAATGTAATGAAATAAGAGATAGAGTTGGAAAGATTAAACCACAACACGGAGATTTATAGTGGTTCGGCTACAAGGACACCTTCCTTGCCCTACTCCACTCCTCGAGTCACCTACTCGAGAGTTTTCTTCACTATGTCAACAAACTCCCTTATGGCGGAGAAACCTTACACAACTTTAGCTTACACCGGCTTAACGACACAAAGCTAGATGTCGAGTCCTAATCGTAGCTAGAACCAATCTCACAACTTATACACAACTTCTACACGACTTAATCACGACTTCTTCACGACTTCTTCACAACGGCTTCACGACTTCTCCACGACTACTTCACGACTTCTTCTTCACGACTACTTATTCACAACTACTTCACAACAAATTTACAACACAACTACGTAGTTACACTTAGATCTACTTATCACAACTACACAACACTTTACACAACAACACAATTGAATGAGGTAAGTAATAACACTTCTTCACTAGTTGAAGTAGAGTTCTTCTTTTGCACTTTTGGTGGTGGAAGCTTGGATCATGATGAGGCGAAAAGTGTACCGCTTTTAAGGGGTCATTTAAGCCCGAAATCGTATTTATTTGATCAAATATTGCCCTAAATCGTTCCTTTTGTCATTTTAGGTACTTTTGAGGAGAAATCTGGAAAAGGAGGCATTTTGGACGTTTTTTGGAGCATAAAAGTGAAGAAAACGGCAAAGTCTCAAAATTGTGCTGAAAGTCACCTTTGACGGCGTCAACATTAACTCCAGACGGCGTCATGCCTTGGCAAGAAAAGTTGGATGTGAAATTTACTCATGACGGGCCAGTGAGTTTGCATGAGAATTCTGACGGCGTCACGCTTTAACTAAATCAAGGGCGTCACGGCTTAAATCATAAGGGGACGGCGTCACGATTATAGGTCCGACGGCGTCAAGCCTTGATAAGCCAGAATGGATTTTTGAAGAGCTAAAGAGGGACGGCGTCAAGATGGTCATCCGGGAGCCCTAAAAGCGGCGAGGTGACGGCGTCACAATGCATAAGGTGACGCCGTCAGATGTCAAAGTCTATATATAGTTTTCTAATTTTTTGTCATTAGGAGAGAGCTTAGTGTGTGGAATTTTGGGATAAAACCCTAAGACGATTTTAGCTACTTTTTCAGGGCTTTTTGCCCTGAGATCTTCCATGTTTCATTGAAAGATAAGTTATCAATTAATCATTCAATATGTCTATGTGTTGTTTGATTCTATCTTATGCTTGTCTTTTGTTTAACATGTTAGGCTAATTTTATCTTGTGTTTGCTTAGATCTAATGAAACCTAGCTATTGATTATTGGTTGTTAGTGTGTTGTTAGTTGTATTGGATGATTGTTTATCTATGTTAGGCTTAAGAAAACTGGCTAACTTCCTATTCGGTAACTTGCTTGAACGTCTTAAGAAACATGAACCAAACGCGTACTAAAGGTTTTTATGGTTGTATTTAATGCACAAGCGAATTCTAGTGATCCCATGTTAGGAGCTTCCTAGCCGGCTCGACATAGGAGTGAAGTAGGAGCTTGTAGAGTTTGGGGAAGTAAGTACGCCACCCCACGAATGGTATTAAGGAATACACCCGTCATCCACGCGACTAATACACACTAATTAACCGGTAAAAGATAGTTAGGGAGTAAGGAAATCTAAGTAAACACATTTCTCTACACATAAGTTTCTCACCACTTTTCATTTTTGTTATTTTATTTTATTTGCATTTGTAGTAATTTGGGTTAGTTGACTAGCAACTAATTCCGCCCACTCCTTCAAAACCCGAGATTTTACTTGCTTTCATAAAATTATAAAAAACATAAAAAGAATCTTCCTCAACCCTTAGACCTAATTAGAGTAGCCTTTCACACCTAACGAACACTATTCCCTGTGGAGAACGATCAATCCCCCGTACTTACCACTACACTATACTACATCGGTCAGGTACACTGCCTGGTGGGGTTGTAAGCCTCTTGAGATCCCTCGAGAGGTAAAACCTGTTGTAAGGTTGCAAAACCCACGCATCAAGTTTTTGGCGCCGCTGCCGGGGAATAGTTATTGTTTAGGTTGAATTTTTATTTCTATTAGGTCTACTCACTAGATTCCTTTCTAGTGAGATTTTTATTTTATTTTTCTAGGTTTTCTTTAGTCTATCTTATTTCTTTGTGTGTTTGTTCGTAATTTCCATTGACTCTTCCGTTCACCATTATGGAGAACGCGAATCCACCATACTACCAACCACGTAATTCACCCACTCCATATGACATCTTGATGTTTAAACAACATAAAGATGAACCTCTCTATGATGCATGGACTCGTTTTAAATATTTACTCCAAAAAGTCCCTCATCATAACTTCGATTTTTGGTCCCTAACTCAATTCTTTTACAATCATGTCGACCGACAAGCCCAAAGGTACATTTACCATATTGCCGGCAGGGATATTAGGGAATTAAGTGCTGAGAAAGCATGGGAAGCTATTGAAGAGTGTGCCCAATATTATTATATAGTAGACAACCCAACAAACTTTAGTACAAGTCAATTGACCACAAATTTCAAGGATCATGAAACAAGTTTGTTTGGGGATGAATATGTTAGTGTTGAGATACCTAAGTGGTTGTCATGTAATGCCATAGTACAAAACAAACACATAGGTGACCTTGATGTGATGGAGGATTTAGCCGAACATGATCACATTGATCAAAAAGACCTAGGTTTTATGATCGATGATGATGAATCTCAAGAAACACATGATGAATCTTTTGGGAAATTTGAATATAGCAGTCATAATATTGAGGATGATCCTTATGATTCGGATATAGAAGTTAAGATGCCTAGAGAAGCACTTGAGATACTTGGGAAAATGTTAGGGTTAGATCCTACTAAAACACATGATGAAGATATAGGTGATCTTGACATAAGGAATGATGAGGTAAGTAACATAAGCCCACCAAGTACCCCACAAGTCCTACCATCATTTGAGGCACACACACCACCCGTGACTTACCCGGAAGAAGTTGAGGAGACTATAGGAACCCCAATAGAGGTAGAGCCCTTGGACCAAACACAACTAGAAGAAATAGGTTTGAATGCTTTTAGTGATCACAACCTTTCTTTTAGTTCTATGGAAGTTCCTAGTTTTGATGAACCGGAGCCTAAACCAAAACCGTTACCTAATCTTCCATCCTTAAATGTGAACTTAGGAATTGAATTAGGTCCCGATCCACCCATCAAACCATATAGTCCGGGTAGTTTTATGTTGAAGGTAGTAGACTCTAAGCCTTGTAGAGAGGAAGCTGACATAGGAGTGAACCATAACCTTACATACTTACATCACCCATTCATGATTGATCGTAAGAAACATTATGGGTTTAAACCGGGTTTATTAGGTCAAGATGGATTCCCAATTAGGAGTCTCTCAAAGTTGATAGAAGATGATCCCTTTTTAGGAGGAAACTTTAATTCACCCATTGACCAAAGTAAACTAGGCAAGGTTATGATGAAAGGAGCACACCCCTTTGAGCATATAATTCATCCACCACTCTTTCCTCACGTGGCATACTCCTACCGAGCGAGTGTGTATCGCTACTTTCACCCACACTTAATCCTAAGTGTAGGGGAAACCTCCCCTATTTCCGTTAAATAAGGGTAGAGTCAGGCTCGTGACTCGAACAAAAACAAGCGCTCTTGGGAGGCAGCCCATGCTTTACTTGCTTTATTTATTTGCTTTGTGTGTTTATTTGTTTGTTTGTTTGTTTTATTTGTTTCCGTGTGTGTGTTTAATTTTTATCATTATTGATTCATGTTCAAAACTAAAATTGTGAAAATGCTTTATTTTGTTTTTAACTTCGTCTTAACTACATATAAAGGTATTTTGCAAAAGTTAAGTGTAAGGGAAAGTCAGATTGGTTTATTAGAACACATATGAACATGAATCGTAATAATAATAAATTAACATACATATTCGTGTTTGTTTGAGTCAAATGCTTGTATCGAGTCATAATGATGTTTTGCAGGATTTCCAGGAAGTAAGGTAAAGGTTTTTCCAGAAATTTTCCGGAAACTTAAAATGAGAATTTTTGTCAGGTCATTTCTGACGGCGTCAGGGGTTATAACCTGACGGCGTCAGATTTAATTTTCAGAAATTTTTGAAATTTTTGTTTTTAAAAAGTTTTTATTAAAATCTCCAACTTATAATCTCCAGGAATCTGCAAAATTATCATTCCACAAGCATTATATCCTTATATATAGATTTTATCCCGCCGATGTTATGCAGGTTTTCGTGTTTGTTTTCTCAGGTTCAACAGGTTATTTTGGACAAGGAAATGTTTTGAATCAAGCTTATGGCGATGCATTAGTCATGGAGCTTCAACATTCTCTTTGGAGGAAGATTTAACCGTGTAATTTCATTATCCAACGAGCGAATCAGGGGAGTATTTGATTTCATTCTTTTACTTTATGCTTTTACATTTGTCATTTGAACATTGGGGACAATGTTCATCTTAAGTGTAAGGGGAGGGTAAAAGTACGATTTTTGAGAATACAATTGCGCTTGATTTTTGTTTGTTTGATGGTAGATGTGTAATAAAACTGAGAGAAATACTTGTTAAGGTAATTTTAGTGCCAAATTTAAAATTTTTTACAACATATAGGAGTGAAACTTTGATCTTAATGAGCGTCTCACGGATAGGAGTTATATGACTAGCACAAAAACCGTACCACTAAAAAATTTTTCCACCCCCAAATATGTGAGGTTCACCCCTAGAATTGGTAGGAAAAGCATTTATGCTATGATGTGTGTACCGGTAGCACTTAGATTCTAGAACTTGCGTTAGGACCATTCCAAGGCCACAAGTGAGACTACATTCGTGTAGTTAGATTTACTACATGATAAGAGGCATTAGGATTAACCCATTGTTTTACACCTGTGTTTTTGTTATAATTACATTGGCTACATTGGTCAAGTAATTCTCCCACACCCTTTGCGTTGTACTCATTTATAGTACACGATACCCCTAGTACACCCCTCAGAGCCTATCTTTTCGTTTCGACCTTTAAGCATCTTACTTAAGGGAAGAATTTGTTACACCCCACTAAAATGTACACCCAAATCGCCTTAGCCTACCTTGTATGCACTCATTTTTAGTGCATTATTGTTACAACATTTGTTTAAACCCAAGTTAATTATCTAGTTGATTACATGGTTGCTAAGTCGAGTCATATCCTTGTACATATTGTTTTGGGACGATTGGGACTCATGGGTAAAGTACTAGTGTAATGGAGTAATGGGGAAGAACATCATTTATTACCCCCATATGTGCTAAATGTTTTAAAAGTACTCCAAGTTTTTCAATTATCTTAATTCGAGTCATTAGAATAGTTATTTGTAAAGTTATGTAAAAGTTCAAGTGTAAGGGGATGCAACGCCCCTATGATGTATTATTTTGGATGGTAGGGTAAAAGTGTATGCAAAAAAAAAAAAAAAAAAAAAAAAAAAAAAAAAAAATCAAGAAAAATACAAAAAAATGAGAAAAAAAAAAAAAAAAAAAAAAATAGAAAAAAAAACATACGGACTACCATCCCGTTTCATTTTATGTTTATTTTATGTTTATGTTTTGTTATTTTCTTTCATTAGCTTAAGATCGAGTCTAGTCTTGGCTTAGCAACGTTGTATAGTACATGTAATTGATCAAGATTTTTAACTCGCCACCAGTAAAATATCCTTTATCCAACCAAACCGTGTTTTCCTTTTCCCTACACCTAACGTTATAACCCATTTAAAAGCCCTCTTTGATAGTTTATCTTAGGTGCTTACGCCTAGTGGAGGAGGTTTTCGATCCTTTCCCAAGCCTATGGTAATCTATTTGCTATGACAGGTAGTGAGAGATATTTTCCGTTTTCATTTATGAGATTTATTTTGATGACACTTGAGAGATGTGAGTATCTAAACACTACTTGTGAGGTGCTAGTATATAATCTCCGTGCTTATTATGATTGAAGTGGAACGATTATTTGTTGTAATTACTTTTATATTTGCATTAAATGACCCCTAACTTGTATTTTGATTAGAATAAAAGCGCATTTGCTTGAGGACAAGCAAATCTCAAGTGTAAGGGTATTTGATGAGGCGAAAAGTGTACCGCTTTTAAGGGGTCATTTAAGCCCGAAATCGTATTTATTTGATCAAATATTGCCCTAAATCGTTCCTTTTGTCATTTTAGGTACTTTTGAGGAGAAATCTGGAAAAGGAGGCATTTTGGACGTTTTTGGAGCATAAAAGTGAAGAAAACGGCAAAGTCTCAAAATTGTGCTGAAAGTCACCTTTGACGGCGTCAACATTAACTCCAGACGGCGTCATGCCTTGGCAAGAAAAGTTGGATGTGAAATTTACTCATGACGGGCCAGTGAGTTTGCATGAGAATTCTGACGGCGTCACGCTTTAACTAAATCAAGGGCGTCACGGCTTAAATCATAAGGGGACGGCGTCACGATTATAGGTCCGACGGCGTCAAGCCTTGATAAGCCAGAATGGATTTTTGAAGAGCTAAAGAGGGACGGCGTCAAGATGGTCATCCGGGAGCCCTAAAAGCGGCGAGGTGACGGCGTCACAATGCATAAGGTGACGCCGTCAGATGTCAAAGTCTATATATAGTTTTCTAATTTTTTGTCATTAGGAGAGAGCTTAGTGTGTGGAATTTTGGGATAAAACCCTAAGACGATTTTAGCTACTTTTTCAGGGCTTTTTGCCCTGAGATCTTCCATGTTTCATTGAAAGATAAGTTATCAATTAATCATTCAATATGTCTATGTGTTGTTTGATTCTATCTTATGCTTGTCTTTTGTTTAACATGTTAGGCTAATTTTATCTTGTGTTTGCTTAGATCTAATGAAACCTAGCTATTGATTATTGGTTGTTAGTGTGTTGTTAGTTGTATTGGATGATTGTTTATCTATGTTAGGCTTAAGAAAACTGGCTAACTTCCTATTCGGTAACTTGCTTGAACGTCTTAAGAAACATGAACCAAACGCGTACTAAAGGTTTTTATGGTTGTATTTAATGCACAAGCGAATTCTAGTGATCCCATGTTAGGAGCTTCCTAGCCGGCTCGACATAGGAGTGAAGTAGGAGCTTGTAGAGTTTGGGGAAGTAAGTACGCCACCCCACGAATGGTATTAAGGAATACACCCGTCATCCACGCGACTAATACACACTAATTAACCGGTAAAAGATAGTTAGGGAGTAAGGAAATCTAAGTAAACACATTTCTCTACACATAAGTTTCTCACCACTTTTCATTTTTGTTATTTTATTTTATTTGCATTTGTAGTAATTTGGGTTAGTTGACTAGCAACTAATTCCGCCCACTCCTTCAAAACCCGAGATTTTACTTGCTTTCATAAAATTATAAAAAACATAAAAAGAATCTTCCTCAACCCTTAGACCTAATTAGAGTAGCCTTTCACACCTAACGAACACTATTCCCTGTGGAGAACGATCAATCCCCCGTACTTACCACTACACTATACTACATCGGTCAGGTACACTGCCTGGTGGGGTTGTAAGCCTCTTGAGATCCCTCGAGAGGTAAAACCTGTTGTAAGGTTGCAAAACCCACGCATCAGATCACTTAGAAACCAATGCTTAAGAAAATATGATCAAAGGATTTACAATGTTTAGAAAGGATTTAGAACAGAAAGTTTTAGTGTGCAAAAAGGTGAGTAAAAATCCAGGAGAAGGCTGGTATTTATAGGAGAAAAACTGGACAGCTGGAGGCCTACTGGAGCGGGGGCGGTCCCCTTAATAATTAAGGGGGCCGCCTAGTAAAATTAAGGGGGCCGCCCCTTCTGTCCGTTGGCCAATTTTGTCCTTTTGTGGGGAAGGTTTTTCTGGAACATTTTAACTGATTTTGGTTAAAAATTTGAATTCATATTTTTATAAAAGATTAAACATTTTTATTTAATGCCAAAAATGTTTTTCAAAAATATATAAAATGTTTTTGATGTTTTATAAAAAATCTAGTTATTAAGAAAATGTTCCTTTGATCATATAATGCATTAAGCATTAGTTCATTCATACCTTAAGTAATTTGAGTTGTAGAAATAGATATTTACAACTAAATACTTGTTTACGTCATAATTTTCCAATTAATGATTTTACATTTTGTGATTATCAAAACGTAGAGATATCGAAAAATATTAATAACGTGTTTAGGCATTATTTATATCAACAATCTCCCCCTTTTTGATGATTACAAAATCTAAACTCATTAAATCTAAAAATAATTTTTAGACAAGTATTTAGTGAGTTTACATCAATTTCTCCCCCTTTTTGTAGAATCAAAAAGGTTAAGCCGACAATTTTTAGAATCAAATATGTCGGGACGAAAACTCCCCCTTGATGTGTACTCCCCCTCGTTTGGGGGCACCAAGGAAACGAGCTATGGAACGCTTGCGAGAAAAATGTTAGAAGCACAAGTATATATAACAACAATAAGCAAGCATATAAAATCATTCATTCAATAAAGGTGTTGTGTATAAATACACAACCAAAAGATTACAACATGAAGCATGCAAGCATACAAATAAAAACTACTAATTAAACTACATAATCATCTTAAAGGTACATGGTCTTCCATGGAGCTTGCTTGCAAGAAGGGTTTGAAAAAATTATTTTTAAGCATTGCATATGCTTAATTGGGTGAAAATGGAGGTGGTGGTGGTGTAGTGGGTGAAGGAGGTGGAGGAGGTGGTGGTTGTGGGTTGGCAATCATGTGTTCAAGAGATGAAAACATGTAGTGTATCTCATCTCTAAGACCAAAGATTAAGGTCCGGTTATGGACGCAACAAAGACAATTATCACCATGGGCTTCAAGCATTGCCCAAGGTATAGGAAAGAATGGTGGTGGGGTTGGTGATGGTGAAAAATGAGCATCAAGAGGTGTGATGGGTGATAGGGAAATGGCAAGTTGGGTGTATGAAGGTTCTTGAGTGGATGGTGGTGATGATGCTCTTGGTGATGATGTTAGGTGAGTGTGGATGTAGTCATTTATGGATGAGGTGGATGGAATGGAGGAAGATGAAGCTCCATGGGTGGATGGTGTTTTTGATGGTGCATTTGGTGCACTTGGGGATGAATTTTGAGGTGGTGGTGATGGAGTTTTGATGTCATCTTGGGTTAGGTCAATGAAAGGTTGTTTTGGTGGTATGATAACAAGTCTTTGTTTCCTTGAAGGCTTAGAGATGGAGGATTTAGGTGATAGCATTGTGGATGACAATGGGTGTTTGATGAAGGTGATGGTTGATGAAGTGAAAGGTAATTGTAAGGAGGGTTTTTATATTGTGAAAATGTGGTTGATTTAGGCAAATTGTGGAGATATTGTGGTAATATTCCAAGTCCAGTTCGTGCATTAAGGGTAATGGTAGCTGGGGCTAGGTAAAAGTGGTCACAAGATGCAAAAGGAAACAGTAAATTTTACTGTCCAGATGGCCGGTCCCCTTAATTGTTGGGCGGCCCCCTTAAAAATTAAGGGGACCGCCTAAGGAATTAAGGGGGCCGCCCATCTGGTGATTTCTCAAGCGACCAAATTTGAAAAATTTCCAGAAAAAGGTTATTTTTAGGGTGTCTTTGCAGCAAGTTCCATTTGGATCATGTACATCAAGAATGATTAAATATTATCAATTGCATATTTAAAACAATATCATGAAACAATTATATTAGAAGCATAGTCACATAATTTCAAATAAACTAGTAGCTAGGTTCTAATAAGTTTATCAACTAACATAATAAAAGACATAGCAAGCAAGTGTCAAGATAATAGTACTACATATAAGTGTCTAATAAAATTCAATTAAACATTCATCAAATATGTTTATTTCTTCTTCTTCCCAAACAACTTTCCAAGTGACTTTCCTATGGACTTGAAGCCGCCTCGTACTTCATGGTGCATCTGCCGTTGTGAGTTGAGCATCTCGGTTTGCCTTTCGAAGAGTAGTTCGTCTGTCATGTCGGCATGAGGAGGAACTTGATACTCGGTGTAATCAAGATCCGGGAGATTTTCAACGAAAGTCCTTGGTGATGGGGTACTAGCACGTGATGTGCCTTCCTCCGCATCATCATCATCATCATCATCACCTTGATGAGACGTGGAACCACGAGGTGGAAACGAGACTGACTTACGAGATTTACCCTTGTCACTACGGGGGCGACGGGTACGGACTTGAGCAAGTGGATTGAGGGTTGGTTGAACAGACTCATAAATCGGACTCCGAAGATGTGGATAGTGTATCATGACATGATTATAGAGACGAGTGAGAAACATACCATATGGTAGATTTGCATTATGAGTGTTTTTGGCGGACATGATACGGTAGACAAAGAGATATGCCAAATTGTACGGTTGTTCAGCAACGATACAATACAACATGTGGACTATGCTAGCCGTGACATGATCACGATGACCACTGGTACCGAACGCATTCTCACGAATGAGTTCTTCCCAACTCTTCATGTCGCGGCGTAGATCTTTGAGAAGGATTTGGTTTTCAGAGATTTCAACATCTTTTGACTTGATCTTACGACTAGTCGTACCACGAGCTAGCCCAAGATATTGACGAATCTCTTCAGGAGATGGAATCTCGGAGTAGTAAGGACCCTGTTGAGGTCGATGTTCCTCAAGAGAAGAAAGGTCCCACTCATTCGAGAAAACAGCTTGACCGGAGGAGGGAATACCTAGAATTTGCCCGAATTGAGCAAGAGTAAGAGTGATGAGTTGGTGTTGAATCATGAAGGATATGAGGATAGTGCCAAAGGGATCGGTTTGCAATACCACTTGACTATAGAAGTCAAGGACAAAGCGTGGAATGATTGGCTCATTAATTTTGTAGAGACAATCAAGACTTACGTTGGAAAACATACGTTCTATGTAGTCGGATTCATAGAACGATGGATGGACAATTCTTCCCTCATGAATGTTTCTATCCTCAATGTGACGATAGAGACAAGCAACAGAGGGAGCTATCCCTGGAATGGCGGAAACTTTTGGAATGTATGATTTTGATCTTGAGACATCGCCAACTGTCACTTTGGGCATTTTAACCTATACAAGATAGCAACAAACAAAAAATAAGAAAATGACATGCATATATTATATATGCTACTTGTGTGGAACGTAAACATACTTCGACTCTAAAACATAAATCCTAAGAAGTAGTTTACAATGTTCCTTAGTTTTAATTTTTAACTCGCTTAAAGTGTGTTTTATGATGTTAAAGAATAGTTATAGGGATATTATCAAAAGTATCTGAACGTTCTTTTATGCGTCATAAGCTACTTTGAAATGTGGCTAGACAAACATTGGATTGTATATCTAGCTATTTCTTACGAGTGTTTATGTTAAGTAACTTAGATTTTGACTCAAAAATTTCTTTCAAAATGTTGTGCCAAACGCTCCTTTAAATAAGAAAATAACTAGTAAAATTTCAATATACATATGAATTATGTATCTTGATGACTTAAAACAACTAATTGTATGTTTGTAAACTTGACAAGTAGTTATGAACTTAATTTGATTAAATTTTGATTATTCTAGCTCCTAATCCAAACACTCTTTTGTATTTAACAAAAACAATTTTTATGATTCGAAAAATATATTTTTAGGATTTGTGAGTTGTAATAAACCAATGTGATTGGTTTTAACATGTGTTTATGGCATAATTCAACAATTTGATTAGTTTTGAAAAGGAGTGATTGGTTTGACATAATGGTTTTTAATTACTTAGTTTCTAGGTTGATTAAGCATTCTAATCCTATGGGGAGCATTTGATTACAACATTCTTAGACTTAATTTTAATAAAAATTTAAGTTTGGAAAAGTTTAGCAAAAGACCTAATTAAGATTAGACTCAAAATTGAATGAAATTAGATGAAATGTATAAAGAAAAGCTTACTAAACGTGTTGCTAATCGATGTATAGATGTTTGCCCTTTGTGAAATTGACTCGAAGAGGTGATTTGATAATGGATTTGTGATGGCAGTTCGTATACAGCAGAGTGGGAGTGAAATGTGTTTGAAAAATGGGGTGTTTGCAAAGTTTTCAAGGAGAAAAATCGTTTTGGCAGCAACAGTAGGCCGGCCCCCTTAAACATTAAGGGGACCGCCCCCGTTTACTAGCCGGTCCCCTTAAACATTAAGGGGGCCGCCTGCCAAATTTCTGAATTTCTTGATTTTTGTTTCTGACGGCAAAATATTTATATGTATATATTTATAATATATCAAAAATACGTTTATTGGCACGAAGAAGGAATACTTGACACATTTTATTAACATTTTGTTAATGATGAAGCGAAAAGTGTACCGCTTTTAAGGGGTCATTTAAGCCCTAAATCGTATTTATTTGATCAAATATTGCCCTAAATCGTTCCTTTTGTCATTTTAGGTACTTTTGAGGAGAAATCTGGAAAAGGAGGCATTTTGGACGTTTTTGGAGCATAAAAGTGAAGAAAACGGCAAAGTCTCAAAAACCGGCTGAAAGTTACCTTTGACGGCGTCAGGATTTACTCCAGACGGCGTCATGCCTTGGCAAGAAAAGGTGGATGTGAAATTTACTCATGATAAGCCAGTGAAAATTGCATGTGAATTCTGACGGCGTCACGCTTTAACCTGATCAAGGGCGTCACGGCTTAATTCAAAGAGGGACGGCGTCACGTTCAAGGTCTGACGGCGTCAAGCCTTGATAAGCCAGAACGGATTTTGGAGAGCTAAAGAGGGACGGCGTCAAGAAGGTCATCCGGGAACCCTAAAAGCGGCGAGGTGACAGCGTCACACTCCATAACGTGACGCCGTCAGATCCAAAAGTCTATATATAGTTTTCTAATTTTTTGTCATTAGTGGGGGAACTTAGTGTGGAATTTTTGGGAGAAAACCCTAAGACGATTTTAGCATCTTTTTCAAGGCTTTTTGCCTTGAGATCTTCCATGTTACATTAAAGATAAGTTATCAATTAATCATTCAATATGTCTATGTGTTGTTTGATTCTATCTTATTCTTGTCTTTTGTTTAACATGTTAGGCTAGATTTATCTTGTGTTTGCTTAGATCTAATGAAACCTAGCTATTGATTATTGGTTATTAGTGTGTTATTAGTTGTATTGGATGATTGTTTATCTATGTTAGGCTTAAGAAAACTGGCTAACTTCCTATTCGGTAACTTGCTTGAACGTCTTAAGAAACATGAACCAAATGCGTACTAAAGGTTTTTATGGTTGTATTTAATGCACAAGCGAATTCTAGTGATCCCATGTTAGGAGCTTCCTAGCCGGCTCGACATAGGAGTGAAGTAGGAGCTTGTAGAGTTGGGGAAGTACGTACGCCACCCCACGATTGGTATTAAGGAATACACCCGTCATCCACGCGACTAATACACACTAATCAACCGGTAAAAGATAGTTAGGGAGTAAGGAAATCTAAGTAAACACATTTCTCTACACATAAGTTTTCACCAACTTTTTATTTTCAGTTATTTATTTTATTTGCATTCGTAGTAATTTGGGTTAGTTGACTAGCAACTAATTCCGCCCACTCTTTCAAACCCGAGATTTTACTTGCTTTCATAAAAAATATAAAAACATAAAAAAAAAGAATCTTCCTCAACCCTTAGACCTATTAGAGTAGTCTTTCATACCTAACGAACACTATTCCCTGTGGAGAACGATCAATCCCCCGTACTTACCACTACACTATACTACATCGGTCAGGTACACTGCCTGGTGGGGTTGTAAGCCTCTTGAGATCCCTCGAGAGGACAAAATGCTCAAGACGTCAAGTCGACAGGAGGTTTAAGGATTGGGAAGAAATGTGTGTGTATATATATATATATATATTAGTATTATGTGTAAGTGTGGGATGTTAAGTAGATTATGAGGAATGATGAGGTAATGACGGAAATAGGTGCTGGCGGTGACGGGAGTTTGTTTCATCCATAGTTTTCTTGACTCGACGGTCAAAGTGCTACTTCTACGTTAATCCACTTAACTCACTTCTCTTCATCACCATGAGTTATGTGACAGTGGACACGGAAGATTTTCGTGTTGAACGTTAAAGTTCAAAAGAGGCAAAGGGGGAAGAAAAGGTTCGAGGACGAACAATTTCTTTTAGTTCTAGATAGTCAACAAATGACGTATCTAGGTTATGTGCGTATATATTTATATGTAAATATATATATATATATATATATATATATATATATATATATATATATATATATATATATATATATATATATATATATATATATATATATATATATATATATATAAATAGTATGTATAAATAGTAGTATAGGTATATATATATGTATAAGGAAAAATCTACTAGCTAACATACTAAGCATAAAAGATTAATGGGGCATGCAATAGGCTAGTTCATTTATCTACGCATATAATGGTGAGCATGAAAGAGTGGCGTACCTTTTGGTCTTCAACAAGTGGTCTTCAAGTTCTTCAAAGCGTATTAACTTATAAAAGTCAATTACGAAAGAGAAAACGTCTTTCCCGATGAGTATGCAATCTAGCCACTTGGTCCACATGATCTCATTTGTCCATAGTTGTTTGGCCCAAACATGGTTTGCAATTGACTCGGATGCATATATGGTGGAAGTATTCCCCAAGGATTGTAGCTTGGTGGATTTGGGTAATTCCACATTGGGTAACTATTATTATGACGGTTTGGTATATTTTGGTTTCTTTTAGGTTGAGGAGTTTTAGGCCGAGGGTGAGGACTAGGTGGTCTTCTAGGTGGAGGTGTTTTTGACCTTAACCTTGGTTTAGAGTATTTTACTTCATTTTTTAAGGATGGTTTATAAAAGGTTTTTACTTCCTCATCACTAGCTATGGGTATTTTTCTATCTTTTATAAGTATATACTTAGGTTTTGACTCTAAAGGTTTTTGCTCACTAGTTTCACATTCAAACTTTACATTTTTAGTTTGACTATTTGAATCCTTAGTTGAATTAAATCATAATCCGGTTTTATCACTTGATACTCTTTGAATACTTATTATTTCCCTAAGAGAATTACTACTATTTTCGAATTTGTTAAGCCTACAAATTTCCTCCTTAAGTATTTCATTTTCAATTTTTGTTTCTTGACATGTTTTACATTCAAGAATTTCTTTTCCCTTTTCTAAGTTATGTAGTTTAATTTTTAATTCTAGTATTTCTTTTTCTAATTGATTATTAATGTGTTTTAGTGATTTATTTTTAGTCATTACTTTTTGGCCTAATATACATAACCTATTATATTCGTTATCTAGGTCTTTTTCATCTAATGATAAATTTTCATCACTAAAGTATTCGGTTTCGGAACGTACCTCACTTGATGTCTTAGCTATAAGACACTTCTCTTCTTTTGTGGTTTCTTTCTCGTCTTCTTCACTGTCACTCCATGCTCCTCCAATGAACGCTTTTTGGTTTTGCTCCTTTGACATCATAGGGCATCTTCCAATGAGATGATTTGGATCACCGCATTTGAAGCACTTCCTCTCGCTCTTGCTACCTTTGTCGTCTTTGTTTCTTTGGAGTGTTTTCCTTTCGTCATATGGTTGTCTAACGAATCTTCCTCGTCTTTTGAAAAACTTCTTGAAGTCTCTTACGGCCATGGCATATTCTTCATCATCACTTTCGGAGGTTGAGCTATCCTCGTCACTTGATGCTTTCCTAGCCTTCAACGCGATTGACTTGCTTTGCTCTTTCTTTCCTTTGACCATCTCGAAGTCTTTCTTGATTATTGCTTCGTAGACTTTCAAGTTGCCAATCAACTCGTCAAGTTGAAGAGTTGACAAGTTATTTGATTCTTCAATCGCCGTAACTTTAGCCCGCCATTTTGGATGAAGAGCCCTAAGAAATTTCCTGACAAAATTCTTACTAGAAAAACTCTCATCAAGTGCCTTTAAACTTGTGATGATTGTGTTAAATCTAGCAAATGCATTATCAATTGATTTCTCTTCCGGAATCGTGAATTGTTCATATTGTTGAACAAGAAAATCTATTTTATTATCTTTGACTTGACTATTACCTTGGTGAGTTATTAGTAAAGAGTTCCAAATTTCTTTTGCGGTTTCGCACATAAAGATTCTTTCGTATTCTTTACGTGGTAGCGCATTATAGATAACCATTTTAGCTTCATTATTTTTAGAAAGTTTTCTTTTTAAATCATCACTTTGTTTTTCAAAAGGTACAATTTCATCCTTTTTAGTTTCAAGATTATGTTGAATAGGTAAAAAATCACCATTAGTAATAACATGCCAAAGATCTAGATCTTTTGACTTCACATAAGTTTCGAATCGATTTTTCCAATATAAAAATCCATCACTTTCAAATAGTGGTGGTCTTTGCATAGATTGCCCTTCTAAATATTTTTCAGATTCCATAGATCGTTTCAAGTTTTAAAATACAGTTAATTTTAAAAATCTTGTTTGACGTGGCTCTTGATACCAATTGTGGAAAACTAGAAGGGGGGTTGAATAGTTTTACGTCTTTTTAATTTATGAAAACTTTTGTTTACTTTTTAAAGACTTCGACTCTATCTTATGTGAATTCAACTCTTGATCAATATGAACATATATAAACAAATATAGATAAGTAATGCAAGTAATGTAAATGTAATGAAATAAGAGATAGAGTTGGAAAGATCAAACCACAACACGGAGATTTATAGTGGTTCGGCTACAAAGACACCTTCCTTGCCCTACTCCACTCCTCGAGTCACCTACTCGAGAGTTTTCTTCACTATGTCAACAAACTCCCTTATGGCGGAGAAACCTTATACAACTTTAGCTTACACCGGCTTAACGACACAAAGCTAGATGTCGAGTCCTAATCGTAGCTAGAACCAATCTCACAACTTATACACAACTTCTACACGACTTAATCACGACTTCTTCACGACTTCTTCACAACGGCTTCACGACTTCTTCACGACTACTTCACGACTTCTTCTTCACGACTACTTATTCACAACTACTTCACAACAAATTTACAACACAACTACGTAGTTACACTTAGATCTACTTATCACAACTACACAACACTTTACACAACAACACAATTGAATGAGGTAAGTAATAACACTTCTTCACTAGTTGAAGTAGAGTTATTCTTTTGCACTTTTGGTGGTGGAAGCTTGGATCACTTAGAAACCAATGCTTAAGAAAATATGATCAAAGGATTTACAATGTTTAGAATGAATTTAGAACAGAAAGTTTTAGTGTGCAAAAAGGTGAGTAAAAGTCCAGGAGAAGACTGGTATTTATAGGAGAAAAATTGGACAGCTGGAAGTCTACTGGAGCGGGGGCGGTCCCCTTAATAATTAAGGGGGCCGCCTAGTAAAATTAAGGGGGCCGCCCCTTCTATCCGTTGGCCAATTTTGTCCTTTTGTGGGGAAGGTTTTTCTGGAACATTTTAACTGATTTTGGTTAAAAATTTGAATTCATATTTTTATAAAAGATTAAACATTTTTATTTAATGCCAAAAATGTTTTTCAAAAATATATAAAATGTTTTTGATGTTTTATAAAAAATCTAGTTATTAAGAAAATGTTCCTTTGATCATATAATGCATTAAGCATTAGTTCATTCATACCTTAAGTGATTTGAGTTGTAGAAATAGATATTTACAACTAAATACTTGTTTACGTCATAATTTTCCGATTAATGATTTTACATTTTGTGATTATCATAACGTAGAGATATCGAAAAATATTAATAACGTGTTTAGGCATTATTTATATCAACAAGCCTGAGCATCAGCTAACTGCGCCTTCAGTAGCGCAATTTCCCTCTGCGCACTGCTGCTACCTTCACCCGCATGCCTAGCTTTGAGCTGTGCAACCAATGAGGCTTGATGCGCAGCAGCCAAGCATAACTCCTCAATCAACTGGTCCGTAGGCACATCTTCAGAAGCCTTTGTCCCAGATCCTTGGCCCCCCTGCGCAAGATGATCAGTAGGCGAGGGACTCGCCTTGGATGACGATTTCCCAGCGCGAGCAGCATCCCCAGCAGCTTCAACACTGCATGTAAATGACGAGGGCCCAAGGTTATTATTGTAATCTCAGCGCAAAATATAAACCAAAATGTTGACAAAACAAGCCTAATTACTTACTTGAGGGGAGGAGTTTCAGTTGTATCCTTCTGCGACGCATTCTCCTCTGATGATGATTGCTCACCAGAGATAAGATGGCGCCTTCTTTTGGACGTACCAGCGCCATCATCCCCAGCAGCTTTCTTGCGCTTCACCCCTTGGCCAGCGCCTTCTTGCCCACTTTCAGACATGGCAAACTCCCCACTCTCTGATGAATCTGTGCGCGATAACTCTTCCACAGGGATTTGTACCTCAGGAGTGGGAAAACTGCGAAGAGGAGTCGCCTCTAAAACAACGGGGGGTGTATCCTCATGTTCCTCCTGCACGATCTCCATCGTGCGCCCCGCGGTAGCCTGTAGAACTGGCTCCTCGCCATCTCTCAAAGGGCGCACCCCTACGGTCACTTGCGTGGGCCTCGCCAAGCGAACAACACCGAATAGATCCATCTCTGCGCAACAAACAACAAACAAACACAAAACGAGTTAGATAAGCTACAAAGGGAAGAGCGCTTACAACTAATAAGCGAAGAGGAAGGAAGGACAAGCACCCACCCCGGCTATTCTCGTCCAAAAAAGTTGGCACTTCCTCCGGACTACCGAAGTAATTGCGACTGATGCCCATGTGCACCAAAAACTCCTCTGGATACGCTTTGATCGGTATGCGATTGGTATTTATCGTATCCGCATCAGCTACGTTATACACTCCGGGGTCTGGGCGCTCATCCTTCGGTAATGATTTTTGGGTATAGAATTCGAAGTCCCAGGGGAACAACGCATCATCAACCCAGAAGAATTTCTCCCTCCAATTCCTCAGTGCGTCCAACTTTTCCGTATAGCACTGCAGCGGCCCTGCGCGCTTGGAAAAGGACACCCACCCGTTTGACCACGACGTGTGATAAAACGCGCGGAATAGATGGATTGTGGGTTCAATCCCCAGCAAGCGACAATTTACTTCAAAATTGGTTATTTTTGCTGCACCTATACAGTGCAGTTGGGAAATATGGAGACGGTAGTGGTTTAAAATATCGCACAAAAATAGGGAAATGGGCACACGTTGGTTCGCAAATTCAAAGAAACGTGTGTATACCCCCACTTTCCCTTCCGGGAAATTCGCTATGGACGCAGTTACCACCGGAACCACCGGGTGCAATGCGATAGGGATATAATAATCCGAGGTGAACTGACGAAGTTCGTCCCCAGATATATCGGATGTAAAGTCAGATAATTGAAGAACCATGGTTAAAATTTAATGGATTCTGAAGCGCACGCGCTATTACCTTAGATTTCGTTGATTTTTTGATTGCTGTTTGAAGGTTTAACAATGGTGGAAAATGACGGTTTTTACTGTGATAGCCACAGTGAAAAGACGGCTCAACTTTATATAGGGTTACACATATTCGTGGATGGATGACAAGTGTACCCCACTTGCTCTAATCGTGTGGCTGGGAGGCCAAAAGGTGAAGCACTTTTTCACCCACCCCTCACGATTTACGAAGAAATACGGATGTACTTGGACTAGATTCATCGTATTGCTTTTTAGGCGGGAAACACTTGAAACTTCTCCGCTACGCATTCCGGAATACTTTTTTGCTACATTTGTTAGTCTAGCATCCGCAGTAGCTACACTGCGCATACTAGACTGGGGGGACATGATGACGTATAGTCCGCATTCGGGTAACGAACCCGATCAATGGACGCTACTACCACTCAAGCCCATCACGAATGGGCTATCACGATAACGGTTTGGACTTACGAAGGCCCAAACCCGAAGTTATTTATGGTCTTGATATAGGATATCTCTTATTTATGGGATATGTATCAAACGACCGACTTAGGCGGGATACGCCTTAGGGTGAGGAACACGAAACCAACAAGGATTTCGTGTGTATATATAAAGGGCATCTCGGCTCTCATTAAAGGTACGATCTAATAACCCTAACTCTTCAACTAAACCCTAAAACCGATTACTTACTCTCACGCCGGAGGATAATCGTGGGAGACAATCCCACGATAAGCCTAACGGTGTCTTTTTGTTTTCTTAGTGCGCAGGTCTCAAGCATTAAGATCTAATTGATACGGAAACAAGAAACGCCCAACTTTTATATCAACATTATAGGAAATAGTCTTTCACAAGTATTGATTGCAAATACCTTAAGTATGCAAACATCTTACTCTCCTATATGACTAACCTAATGCACATAAACCTTATCTATGCAAAAAACCAGGACAATGTTTCAGGGTTATTTTTTATTTATTTATTTATTTATTTTGCCATTTCCAGATTGCAACAATAGCAAACACACCGTCAACTGTTACTTTAGCAAAAAAGCCGCGCGAAGGCGGTTTCCCACTCGTTATCAACAATACACACAAATTTCACCACAACTTCAGTAACTTTCCTTTCCAATCTTACTCACGTGATGTTGGAAATAAAAATCTAATTCCTCCATCGGTTAACCCAAGCCAAAAATAGTCAAATATCTTTGACCCTATAAAAGAACCAGTTTAGCATTCGAATAACCTTGATCGGATCCGCATCCGCATCCAACCCATTGAAAAAATACCCTCCCGAACACCAAAATAGCCAATAAATCTTTATCTAATAAAATAACATCAAACTAACTAATCGGAAAAAAAAGAAATAACCTACTGGAATTATCGGATGATGATGATGAAATATGTTAAAAAGGAGAAGAAGTAGATCCTTACGTTTCTTGCTTTGATGTAGCTTGATTTTCTTGTTGTTGATCCTCCCCGCTAAACAATCATCGAGTAGAGGAGCAATTTGGGGATGAAAGTTATGGGTTTATGGAGATGGAGAACTCCTGGGAGGGGAATATATATGTGTAATTAGTCCCATGAACAGTTGTTTCTACATTACTCTCCTCACCTTACAGCCACACACCTCTAATTGCAGTGTGATTAGGCAATTTTTTTTGTATTTTTTATTCAATGAACAGTGGTTTCTACAGTGTTTTCCCGACCTTACAGCCACAAATTTTTTTTTAAACATTTTGTTAATCCCACCATTAGAAACAGTATACCTCCCGATGAATATATATATGTATAATGTACAAACAAACACACACTAAACATTTTCTCAAATCATTCAAATAAAACATGGAACTGCAAAACCCTTAAAAACATTGACGGCGGTAAGACTGATTTCTGATTCTTATTTTTTTTTATCTTATGCTCTGTTGTACAACCTTTTTATAGCATTAAGAATTATGGATATGGAACCTTTTCACAAAAATAAAAATAAAAAAATTATGGATATGGAGGAACATCCTTTACTTGATACCGTGTTTAGCTGTGTTATGCCTTACATACATGACGGCGATGATCGTAATTCTATTTCTTTAGTTTCTCGTAAGCTATTTGAACTCGATCGTATTACGCGTAAGCAAGTAACTGTCCATGTGCATTACCTCCGAAACCCGTCTCGTTTAAGCCAAAGATTCCCTAATATCGAGTCGTTAACACTTGTAGGGCTTTTGTCCGAATCTTATGAGCTACAGTTTAGAATTAGCCCATGGATTCGAGAATTAACTGTTTCTTTTAAGAGTTTAAAAGAACTTGTTATCCATGATATGTGTGTTGATGATTCGGATCTTGAGCTATTGGGGAGAACACGTGGTAAAGATATAAGGGTCTTGAAGTTGAAGATTGAAGGTGTTCATGGGTGTGGTCTTGGTAAGAATGGGTTAGTGCATGTCTTTAAGTATTGTAATCAATTGAGAATATTCTGTTTCGAAGATTATCATGGAGAAGTAGATATATATGGAAATTGGTTACATGAATTGGCTTTGCATAACAAGGTTATTGAATCATTACAATTTCATGTCGGGCCTATTGGCTATGATTGTTATGATTGGAAGGATCGTTATGATGTAAATGATCTTACACTTCTTGCAAAAAACTGTAGTAAATCTTTAGTTTCTTTGAAGATTAGTCCATGTAGGCTAAGTAAACTAGGAGATGCCTTTAGACATGCTGTTAACTTGGAAGATTCCGGTTGGGCTTGTTTTGATGAAGATGACGAGTATGTTGATTTTAATTTCCCCCCGAATCTGCGTTGTTTAGGTCTATATAACTTGTCTGCAACTTCATATCCATTTGTACTCCCTTTAGTGACTCAGCTAACGGAATTGAATCTTGAATTTCCATATCCGTTTGATCTTAAATGCCACTGTTTCTTGATTGAGAGATGTCCCAATTTGGAAGTTCTACATATTGATGAGTCATGTGGAGACAGGGGATTGCAAGTTATTGGTCAGTTTTGCAAGAAATTGCGCAAACTTACCCATTGTGGGTATGTGCGCGCGACTCACGTGGGACTGATAGCTCTGGCAGAAGGATGTCTTAATTTGGAGAATTTAGATGTTACTCTCTTAAATATTTCAAATGAAGCTTTGGAGTGTATAGGAACTCATTTGAAGAATCTGGTCGATTTCCGTATTACTTTGATGAAGAAATATGCTATAACAGATTTACCGCTGGACAATGGGATCCGAGCTTTGCTAAATGGTTGCAACAAACTCGAAAAGCTGGATATCAGCCTTTGTCCTGGAGGATTGACGGATATGGGTTTGGGGTACATTGGAAAGTATGGTCATAATCTGAAATATCTCTTTCTAGAGAATATAGGAGAATCTGATGCAGGACTTGTGGAATTATCCAAGGGGTGCCCGAAACTGAGAGAACTGGAAATGAGGAGTTGTCCATTCAACAAGCAATCAATTGCTGCTTATGTGTTCAAGATACGTTCTTTAAGGTATTTGCGGGTTTTTTATGAATTCGGTGATTTGGTGAGCACTCGTCCAGATTTTGTAGTTTCTCCAACAGTTTAAATCGCTTTTATCCAGATTTTTAATGTTGGAACTGGTATTCGTTATTTAACTTGTAATCCTTTGTTGTTTTGCTATTAATGTAGGTCTTTAGTACCTTCTGTTAAACAAGTGTTTGACTTTGCAAGTTTTTGCTGTCTTAGTATATTGTTGTTGTGAAATCGCATCAATTGCATGCTTTCTATCATCTGTTTAGCATGAATTAAAATTTTACGAGTTTTCTATTAGACCACAAGACCACAAGCAATTTGCTGTGTTTTCATTCATAAGTTTCGTTATCGAGTCGTGGTAGTTTGCTGTTGCCATGGATACCAACAGAGCAGCAACTTTCTTGTTTGCTTTTGGCTCCTTTGTATTTTATTTACGCCTATTAGATGGCAGCTAAAGATGAGTCATTTGGTTGTACCGAACTACTTGTTCTGATCTATATATGTTACTATCCAATAAATTAAGTTACTAATAATCAAAAGTTTAATTAATAATGTATTTTTCTAATTGTTTTCACAAGTGCCTTGTTTTATGTACTGTTTATTAGTACCAATGTATCATGGTGTCCCAGTTTTTTACTTGTAGTACTTGTTTTCATGAGGTTAATGGTATTTCTGCAATTTTTTTTTTTTTTTTTTTTTTTTTTTTTAAATGAGGCTTGAATAAGAGAATGACTCAACGTTGTAACAGTAATCACACACAATTCTATTCCCACTAGATAGTACACCCTTAACTATCTCCATTCCGATTGACAAAACAAACACACCTGAATATGGTTCTTGAAGTGGCATTACTTAGGAGCCGTTTCTTTTTTTCTGTTAGCTAAAGAAAGTGTGGGGTCTATCAATTTAATATTATTTGTTTTGTAAGTGAGGTCCATTTTTCCCTTGCAAAGTCTATCCCTATATGTGTAATATAAGAGAGACTCTCCCCATTAAGACCAAGTAACAGCCATGGGTCCCACATAGGCCCCAAGGATCCCTTAGCTAACAAAAAAAATAAAACACCCCCTTAGTGTACATTGAACCACTTGTAGATTTGCAAATTCTTTTCTTGTAGTATTTTCTCCCTTTCCATATCAGTTTGCAGCTTTCTGTTTTTCTTTGTGGCCAATTTGGAGTTTCTTGACCCTTTCTCTTGTGGTAAATGAACGTTATCACTCGTTTTGATTTGGAAGTGGCAATTTGGACCCGTTTACCCTAAAATGGGTCAATTTGGATAACCTATTAGCTTTAAAACTATATTGGGAGCTTTGACAATTGATCTAAATCTATGGGTTGATATGTTTTAGTATCAGCTAGTATTCAAGTTTTAGATATTTATCTTAAATATATGGGGATGTACCAAACTGGGGATGGATGAACTTGTTGGAGCTGAGATCAAGAATTATACCTCATGTTTAAATAAGATAGCTAGGGTCCTTAATTCTAAAATCCTGAACACCTACGGTACTTTGACCAAACATATGCTAAGTTTGACTTTTAAAACCCCTCACATTAATTGCACATGAATGTAGATTAGTCATTTTAGCTCCCTATCACTTTCACATATTCTTGAGCCCACATTTTTTTCATGTCACAATCACGTCACATCCAACGTCTCTTATTTACCCAAAAAGGGGGCCAAAACACATATTAGTAACACCGAACTTGGTAAATTGTATCATCTAATACCTTGTAATTTTAAGGGTGCAGAGTAGTACCCCGAACTTATCAAAATGAAATTTCTACTACCCTAGCCTAAATTAACTTAATAATAAGTGTTTTTTTTTTTTTTTTTTTTTTTTTTTTTTTTTTTTTTAAATAATTTAGTAAATTCTATCATAACATAATTGATCTATAACTAAAATTTGGTTTACTACATATATTATTTTCGAAAATTTAGTTATTTTTCATTTTTTCAATTAGTAAAATTATATTTGTTCAAAAAAAAAATAGTAAAATTATATAATATATTGTTTAGAATTTTGCTAAAAAATGAGTTTGGTGGTCATTACTATGCCTATTTAGTGATAGATTTGGTGATGTATCAAATGACGATGTGACACTGATGTGGAGCTGATTAGTTTGTTGATCATTACTGCCAACCTAAGATCGGGTTGAATCTTTTAAGATTGAGACAAAAAGAAACACACTCGAACTTAATTCTATTGAGCTTTTGGGTTAATCGATTTGAGTACATTTAAGTTCAGATCAATAAAATATAAGTTAAATGACCAATAGATTTTCTATTTGGTACAAAGTTACATGGATAAGTTATAGAAAGTATAAAAAGAAAAACATAATTCTTATCATAGTTAATCAAGTTAACTTGGACTAGTCGTGTAAAAGAGACGATACAATTCGCGAGCAATTTAAGATCGACTAGTAAACTGCTCGAAATCGATATCGATATAAACGAGTTGAGCTCGAGTTCGAGCTCGAGCTACTCGAGTTCAACTTCGAGTCGAGTTTGAGCTCGTGGATGCTCGGCTCGTGAGCCCTTATCGAGCTTCAGTTTAGTTACACTTTTACCATTTTATGTCCATTTTAGTTATTTAATTGAGCTCGAGCTTAAGATGATAGTATTTCAAGTTTAAACTTAACAGTACTCGGCTCAACTCGACTCTTTTACACCCCTAACCTGAACAAGATTAGTAATGTCAACCCAAACAACCAGACTAAATTTACTAAAACGACCAACTCGACTCAAATAGTATTAATCGGGTTTGAGCTTGTGTCATGGTCGGGTCGGGTCATAATTTTGACAGTTGACACCACGACAAAATCTAAAAAGTAAAAACCTTTTTTTTTTTTACCAAAAACATCCTTTTATTAACCTTTAATATAAAGCTTTTTGTACAAATAACAAAACCAAACAACACATTCTCAGATGATCACCCAAAACCCTAACAGGGATTCAGAGTTCCGGCGGCGGTAAGACGTTCCCGACTTTTAATTGTTTTTTGATCATAGATATATATCTTCTGTTCTATTATTAAACCCTTAGAATTATGGTTATGGAGGAACATCCTTTACTTGATACTGTGTTTAGCTGTGTTATGCCTTACATACACGACAGCGATGACCGTAGCTCTCTTTCTTTAGTTTCTCGTAAGCTGTGTGAACTTGATGGTATTACGCGTAAGCAAGTAACTGTCCATGTGCATTACTCCCCAAGCACGTCTCGTCTAAGTCATAGGTTCCCTAATATCGAATCGCTAACACTTATAGGATTGATTTCCGGAGACGATTGTCCTTTGTATCATGTTACTCCATGGATTCGAGAATTAACTGTTTCTTTTAAGAGTTTAAAAGAACTTGTTATCCATGATATGTGTGTTGATGATTCGGATCTTGAGCTATTGGGGAGCACACGTGGTAAAGATTTAAGGGTCTTGAAGATTGAAGATAATCATGGGTGTGGTCTTGGTGAGAGTGGGTTAGTGCACGTCGCTAAGTATTGTAATCAATTGAGAACATTCTGTTTCGAAGATTATTATCAAGAAGCAGATATATATGGAAATTGGTTACATGAATTGGCTTTGCATAACAAGGTTATTGAATCATTACAATTTCATGTCTGCTATGATCCTTTTGATTGGAAGGATAGTTATGATGGAAATGATCTTACACTTCTTGCAAAAAACTGTAGTAAATCTTTAGTATCTTTAAAGATTAGTTCATGTAGCCTAAGTAAACTAGGAGAAGCCTTTAGACATGCTGTTTGGTTGGAAGATTGCGATGGAGCTTATTATGATAAAGATTATGAGTTTGTTGGTTTTAAATTCCCTCCGAATATGCGTTGTTTAGGTATATGTAACTTGCCTATAACTTCATATCCATTTGTACTTCCTCTTGTGAATCAGCTAAGGGAATTGACTCTTAATTTTCGACATCCGTTTGAACGTAAATGCCACTGTTTCTTGATTGAGAGATGTCCTAATTTGGAAGTTCTACATACCGAGGATATATGTGGAGACAGGGGATTGCAAGTTATTGGTCAGTTTTGCAAGAAATTGTGCAAACTTACATATTTTGGGTGTCTGCGCGCGACTCATGTGGGACTGATAGCTCTGGCAGAAGGATGTCTTAATTTGGAGAATTTAGATGTTCTTCTCTTAAATATTTCAAATGAGGCTTTGGAGTGTATAGGAACTCATTTGAAGAATCTGGGCGATTTCCGTATGACTTTGTTTAAGGGTGACTGTATACCGCTGGACAATGGGATCCGAGCTTTGCTAAATGGTTGCAGCAAACTCGAAAGGCTAGATATCCACCTTTCTCCTGGAGGGTTGACGGATATAGATTTGGGGTACATTGGAAGGTATGGTCATAATTTGAAATCTCTCTCTCTAACTTATGCAGGAGAATCTGATGCGGGACTTGTGGAATTATCCAAGGGGTGCCCAAAATTGAGAAAGCTGGAAATAGAGAATTGTCCCTTCGACAAGCTCTCAGTTACTGCTATCATGTTTAATATACGTTCTTTAAGGTATTTGCGGTTTTATGATCAATGTTGTGACTTTGTGGAGACTCGCCCAGATTTTGAAGTTTTCTTGCAAGGTTTAAATCGCCTTTGATGACGTATAATACAGATAGCAGGCCTATTGGGCCTGAACTGTATCATTCACATTTGTGCTCCAGCCCAACACAACAGAACAGACAGACGAATACACTGGACGCCGCCAAAGCCCAACAAGAGGCAAGGTGCGGCCCAGACTTACAAAGACGCACGCAGATCATCTGAGCAATGCTACCAACCCCATGACCGCGGAGGATGACCTGCATCCGCAATCACGATTAAGTTACGGACCCTTGCCCGACAAGGGTCCCACTCAGGCCACTAACAACAAATGAGCGAAATACTAGGAAACATCGGTTTTCATCATTTAGCTTGAAATCCTTTGTTCTTTTGCTAATAATATTGGTGTTTAGTACCTTCTGTTAAACAAGTGACTGAGTTTGCAAGTTTTTGTTGTCTTAGAATATTGTGGTTGTGAAATCGCATCAATTGCATGCTTTCTATCGTCCGTTTAACATAAGTTAAAATTTTACGAGTTCTGTTAGACCACGAGCTATTTGTTGTGTTTCCATTCGTAAGTTTGGTTATCAAAGTGACAGAATTTTTTTATCTTTCGAGTTAATTAAACTTCAATATGTATTTGACATGCCTTAGATTGAAGTGATTATGCCTATGCTTTTCTACAAAACTTTCTTGATAATATAATTGTAAAATTATATATCAGTAACTCTAAACACCTGTGGTTTTGGGAATGATTGAATGGGGACGACAATGCTTGCATATGTTTGATTTATAGGGACGGGTTTGAGGATACTCAAAAGTGAGTGTTATTCTCATTACATGTTAATGTTACCATCCTCGACCACCTTCCTCCATCATCAAGTGAATTGCTTCAACAATGTTTCTGTGATCTTCAATCTGAATTCCTGTAACTTTTTATTGACGTGTTTGTGAGGATGAAAATGATACAGTTCCTGTAACTTTTTTTTCATTCACTTAGACGTGCTTACATTAAGAATGAAGATGACACAAATGCTTAATGCAATTACCATTTGTATTTGGCGAAAACTTTTAGCTAATCTAAATCAATGTATCATTTTTTTTTTATTACTTTTTCTGCAGTTGTTTTTCTAGATAAGGATGAAGAAGACAATGACTCAACAATCCAAACGCACCCTGAATATGATTCTTATACTGGCAATAATTACTTCACGTACATCCAAACACTTGTAGATTGCAAATTTCTTTTTCGTGTTGCGATGTTTCTCCTCTTTTGTATGGCTGTAATCGAGTCAAGCCGAGCTCGAGCTTGAAATTTGTGCACGAGTCAATAGACCCAGGTTCGAGTCTCACGCTTGTCTAAAGTAATCAATGGTACCATCCTCCACCGCAAATGCTCAGATTGACTGGTCAACAAGGGGTTTATTGGAGAAAATGGATAGGGTTCAAACCCCACCTCCTGATAAGTACAGTCACTGGGACAGGTGCTCATTGCCTGAGGCCGGGTACTTGGGGAGGGTCCGGTTGGCATCCTTAGGATGCATGGGACCAGGGTGATCCCACCGTTCTTCACCTTTGGAGAAATTTATAAGGTAGGCTTGAGCTTGACGAGCTTTGTTCATCCGGGCTTGAGCTCGGCTCGTGTAAGGTTTGAGCTCGGCTCGAAAAGCTTGAATTCATTTATAAACATTAAATTTGATAGTCAAACTCTTTCATAAATTCAAGAAAATACAAGATGAACTTGAGAGGAAAGAACTTATACAAAACATTCGGGAGAATTAGGGTTTAAATGGTCCTCCTACAAATATTTAATTATTATATCAATACTCACGTTAGTTTTAAGTTGTTTATATAAACATGTATACTAAAAATATATATGTTGTTGAAAGCTTGAAAAGCTCGATTCGAGCTCGAGCTCGAGCTATTAAAAGCTTGAGCTTAGCTCGTTATATGTTTCGAGCTTGTTTACTAGGCTTGGGCTCGGGCTTGAGCGTGATAAAAGCTTGACTCGATCAAGTCAAGCTCAAGCTCGAGTTGTTTGATAAAAGCTTGGCTTGTTTGCACCCCTACTCTTTTGTATGCGTTTGCAGCATAGTTTCTTGAGCCTTCCTCTTGTGGTTGTGGCAAGTGAACGTCACCACTCGTTGTTGGAAGTGACTGGTAAAGTTTCGTTTTCAGAAGAAGGTTTTCAACCCAACCGAAATCATCATTTTGACCAAGACTTTTGTTTCTATATTCAAACGAGTCGGGTGGCCCTGCTTTTTGCTTGACATATAAGAGGCGAATTAAAGAATATAATAGCTTCTGATTCTAGTTTGCTGATGCTTTGATTGGATCACCATGATTGATGACTTCAAAGAGTCCAAAATCTTGGTAAGCTAATTACAAGGAAGTGTTTTGAGTCGGGTTTTTAGAGGTTGATTATGGGAATTGTGGGGAAATGTTTGTGGGTTATGGTTATAATTTCCGGGTTCATGGTTATTTGTTGATAAATGTTTGTGGGTTTATGGTTTTTAGTTGTTTTGTTTGAATTGCATATAAAATCTAAAGTTTCTTACTACTTGTAATTGTTCTAAAGTCGTGACTTTACAGCTTTGTTGAAGCAAAATAACTTTATGGTTTCTTCTATCTTAGAGCTCTAGGTGTAGTGAGCGATCAAAAATTCTTATTCGAGTCCCACAGAGTGTCACATCATCATAACAAACCCCCTTCTACAACCCTCCCTTATCACAACTAACTACAACTTACTCATTTGGGTCCCAGCATTTTCTATTTTATTTTTTTCATTCAATATTCCAAATAAACTAAATTCATTTCATTCAAATAATACAAATAACATTTTTTTTAAAGTTACAAAATAATTATTTAAAAAAAAAAAAAAAAGCCTTCTAACTGTTAGCCCACTTCTATTCCGGCCCAAGTTTAACAAAAGGAGAGAAAAAAATAAATAAATAAATAAATAAATAAATAAAATAAACCCTTTATCCTTTTACATGGTCCAACTCAAACGTAATATGTCAGACATTTACCTTCGTCGTGCAGACGACGAGGTTGTGTTTGGTGAGCTACGGCGAGGCTGGGCGGTATGGTGGCGAGGGGTGGCGATTTTGCCATGTCACCGTGGCGAAGGATGGCGAGCTCCACACCTTGTGCTCTAAGAGCAATCTTGGGCCATGGCACTATAAGTATGTGTGAAAAAATTTAGCGTTTTATGTAAACGAGCGGGGTAGCCCGTGCTTCGCAACGGAGGTGTTTTGCATGAAAGTGTTGTGAGAAATATTGCTTTTAATAGACATTTTATCACAGAGTACACTTTTCCAACTTCATAATTTTTTTTTTGTTAATTAACAACCGTTTTTGGATATTGGGAAATTGCACCGGATAAAACTTGGTAGAAGATTGCAACGGAATAGTTTACAATGAGGTTGCAACAAAATTTGCAATACCTGTTACTAAAAACTTAAGATAGCACACCGTTTCTAAATTAAAAGCGTATAATAGACTATACATGAAGTGTATACAACCGAATTCCAACAAAAGGCACCATTTGTTAACAAAATGTGTATAATCTACCATAGTGTACCAAGTCCACCCAAATGTACTAATTATAAACAAAATGTCTTATAATCTGGATCTGGTTGTTGGTTGAAAGTTTCAGGTCCCGTTAGCTGCTGGAGCTGTGGGTACGGTTTCCATTACCGTATCTAAAATGTAGTCTGCCTTTCAGTGCAGTTAAAACAGGCGGGAGCATGTACGGATCTGTGTAGCCCAGTTCTGAAACCACCTTAGCGCATTCTGTCACCATTTTGTGCGCCTCGTCGCTAAAGCACGTCAATGTTAAATGCACCGGTGTCGTCAGAAATTAGTGCTTTGAAGCTGTAACTGTAGAAATCGCAAAAAAAAAAAAGATGATATTGTGTTTATATTGATTATAGAATCGACATTAGTGTCCAAACCTGACTATAGCAGGGAATTACTTGAGTGGCTATGATAGTAACTCACACACTCGAATGGGTGTGGCTCCCCTTTTTAAATCAAGAAAATAGCCCTGCTGCAATAGCAGGTGACAAACACCTCTTTGTATGCTGAAAAATCAGCAACCAAACAACCTTATGCATGCTGAAAAATCAGCAAACAAACACCCTTGTATATGCAGATTTTCAGCAGCAAATACGCCCAATTTAGGCTGTTTTGCAGCAGATAAACACACAGAACGCACCCATTTGGGGTTGTGATTGCAGCCAATCAATCGCCCTAGATTTGGGCTATTTTAGCATCCAACGTACACCCTTGGTGCTGCTGTAAAATCAGCAGCTATACACCCCCTTTGGGGTTGTAAACTCAGCAAGTAATACACAAACCAAGACCTAATTCACTAAAAGCAATAAACTTTACACATCAATCACAACTTAAACTTGGCGTAAATTAACAATAAAGGTGCAGGAAGATAAAAGGGTTTTTGTTCCTCCGTCAATAAATTATAAGATTGATCATCAGAATCAGTGCAGCAACACTCCAATCGAAACATTTTGGGACCAATTTGTTCAAATTGCCGGTTAAGTCACCGGAAAATTGATCCCGGTGATAAGTGTCTATTGCTAGTGGAAAAAGGTGGTGCTCAAGATTATAACTAACAGTACTAACTGAAAACAGTCTGCATGAAGTCACAATATTATTTTAGAATGTGTGGCTTATGATTTAGGGTCATACACTCATACTAATAAGAATGTAATGCTAACATCTATAAGAAAGTACTCATTTTTAGTTACCGATCCTATTTTACATACATGTTTTTTTTTAACCTTTACTTTGGATCCCCATTTCTGGTTTTCGAGACGGGCTCTCCCTATTGGGATGTTGTTAATGTAACATCCACTTCACTAACGGATGTCATATCAGAAAAATAGTACCAAACTTGCACTGTTATGCAATTAGGTAGACGAAATTGAGAACATATGGATTCTAAATTGCAGATATATATATATATTTTTTTTACCTTTGGAGTAAGTTATGCCTTTTTAAGACCGCTCAAGATGTAAGTAACTCTGTTATCGTATTCCTGATCACACATATTCTGCAAAAAAAAAAATACAGTTAATATCTTAAAGATAATGTTGCTGCATATACAGATATAGCATGTACCTGTTCTGGAGCATCGTGACTCAATGCATCAAGTTTCTTTGAAATGAAGTTCCCGATAACGGCTGGAAGACCTCTTTCAAGAGATAACTGAACCTGACTACCAGTTAACTCATATGCAGTCATACAGACAGCCATTACTTTCAGTGATAGCAAATGAGTCCCAAAGCTACGAAAACCACAACCAATATCAAGCACTCAACAACAGTAAATGTGCAACCTGGCCAAAGAAACAAACAATAAGAACCAATATCAAGAAGTTTGCAGCTAATCACATCCTTATAACTAATTAACTAACTTAAACAAACTGATCACAAAAATCATAACCTCATATAATCAAAAATACTATTGCTAACAAAAGCTCAAAATCAACGACTAAGCAAGCACACGAATGTTAATTGTTAAATTCAGAAAACCAAAAAACTTGTGTGGTAGTTCCGATTACGTGACATGAATACTTCACTTAGTTCTCATTCGATATCCACATCCTTATACCTAATTTGACTAAATTTGACCAGGTAATTACACATATCATCACATCACCTCATATAACACTGCTACTAACCAAACTTTAAACAATTAACAATAACCTCAACTGACTTTTCACAAATGACCACTACTAACAAAACTCAAGCGTCTCATCTACTTTTTTACTTAACATTTCATCTTTTTTTTATCTACTCTTATTTTACCAAAACAGCACAAATAACAGTGATGAAATAAGAGTAACACGAAAAGATACAAAGAGTAAGAAACAGGTAACACTCATAAACAACATTTCATCTTTTTTTTATCTACTCTTATTTTACCAAAACAGCACAAATAACAGTGATGAAATAAGAGTAACACGAAAAGATACAAAGAGTAAGAAACAGGTAACACTCATAAACAACACAATAAAAAATATTTAATGCAACTCACCTTGATTAAGAGTAAACTTAAATGGCGTCTCCCTATCGCGGCTCGAATCAAATTGAGTCCCATCCAATAACGTTGTTGTGCCTAAACATATTTTAAAGATAATGAATGAATTAGCATTTCATCAAGCACATAATACTTATTAAATTACTCGTAGAGCACGTACTACTTACAGAGTTGAAGTACCCGTGGCAGGAATATACTTGAGCTTGTTATGTCTCATGAGCAGGTTAAATGGTTTCTGAGGTACTTGCAATAGCAGGGTCACTTTCAAGAACATGGAAAATCAAACAAAAATGTTTATGAGGCTCAGACAGGGTGGGAATTGGAAAAAGCGTAAAAATCCGCGAAGGCTGCAAATCTAGTGATTTGCCCCGCCAATGTGCGGGCATTCACAACTTTAGTCAAATCTGCAGAGATTCATCACAGCTTCTCATAATCAGTACTGCCACCATTCTCATTATACATACCATCAACAGCAGAACAAAACAATGAGATAGAACATCTGCCATGGCTGCAACTTTAGTAAGTTGCCGTGCCAAGATGCAAACGACCTCATCTTTAGTCCTCCCCACCCCTAGACTCATCATTGCCTAGTGTATCCCTGTATCAAATAGACGTTTGTAATATAACACAGCACATACATTGCTGAAAGGTACCATACTTTATTTACACAACGATTTTCAAAACAGTTTTGGGGTAACTGAAATGTTTTTGATATGTGCAGAAGCGACGGTTTTTCTCATATATCCCGATATTATACATTATACAATTATACAATATATTAAAAGATGAGTATGGTCAAGGGAAGTCAAACGGGTAAAAAAAATCTGGAAAAGTAATTAAGGTGGTCATTAGAAGGCAAATGTGTGGCTGATAAGTATCTCTCAAAGTAATTTGTACTGTTCATAGAACTGTTTTTCACTATTTAAGTACTGTTTGTGTAATTAAGGTGGTCATTAGAAGGCAAATGTGTGGCTGATAAGTATCTCTCAAAGTAATTTGTACTGTTCATAGAACTGTTTTTCACTATTTAAGTACTGTTTGTGTAATTAATACATAGTTTATGGCATTATTTTATACCAAAAACCCAATTAATTAAAGAATAAGAAAAATACTGGACCGAGTCATAGGAGCAACAAATAACGCCCAACAAAACATGATATCGTCAAAACGATAACTGATTCACAGGATCTATAAGTATTAATATAAAGTTTAACAGCCTGTTTAATCCAACGGTGTTTCATCCGGCTTTTTCACGGTATATAATAGATATAGATAAAGGAAAACTTAGCTCAGATTACCTAACGCCTTGGCTGCTCACGTGGAGGTTGCCGAGGCGACCGTTTGTCGCACTCTACCATCCTTCCACTGTCCGCAGCCATACGATATAGTTAAAAGGATCATCACAACCAAGTCAAACAGGCAACCAACAACCAAATCATTTATATCTATTATAACCAATGCTAGCTGCGATCGCAGCCTATAAACGGCTTGTGATAACAGTTTATAATCATATTTTTGACCATGGTTTATAGCGGCATATAAAATTACTTTCCGATACCAAATAGTCGCCATGGCTGCAACCACAGTCTTTGTATGGTTGCCCTGCCAAGATACGTGTTGTGGTAAACAACGCATAAGCACAATTTATAAGTAATCCCAAATCACAAATACGCAAGTAAATTGTTTCCAGAAAAAACGACAACGACAATCTCAGTAGTAACGCTTTATCTGGCTGAACAAACACTACAACGCTCTTTTATCCCTGTAAGCGCAAACAAAAACAATTGTAAATTAAATTGTTTAAACAAACATATTTACAACTCTAAGTTTTGTTTTATAAAAGCCTTTGGTAACAAAAACAGAAACAAACTAAAACTTTTTAACATTTTATTAAAATTTAAAAAAAAAAATTACGAAAAAAAAAAACCTCACAAAACCAATCAAGCTTTTATCGAGTTAGTTGAGGTCACATTAGTACCAAATGAACACATTACAAATTATGACACACACACAAAAAAAAGTTCAATTCAATTAAACTAAACAATGTTCACTCAGAAATTTCATCGAACACATAATATGCAACAATTAAAAGTGCAGATTTCATATATATTAAACTAAACTTCTTATAAAAAAAATAAAAAAGCAATCCCTAATCAGCGAATGGACCTTGTTCTTAAAACAATAAATACACAATTCAATATATAACAAAGTGTATTAAAGAAAAACCCAAATTTAAAATCGTTTTCTTCTTCTTCACGTAAATAATTAAAATTTAACTAACCATTAATGATATTGAAACTGAATGGTTTGATCTTGAAACTGAATATTTGGTTGCCCCATGATGTTTCCACCTATCGATTTTGGTTTAGATGATCAGTACGTTTTGTTGAGCCGATCCATTTGTGTATGTGTGTGTGTGTGTGTGTTTTGTGGATTCTGGAAATGATGGTATATGAGATCTTGTGTGTGTCTGTGTGTTTTCATGAAGATTCAGGAAACTGTGTGGGAGATGGGGGGAAGGATTTATCAGATATGGGTTTTTAGTATAAAATAATGCCATAAACTATGTATTAATTACACAAACAGTACGTAAATAGTGAAAAACAGTTCTATGAACAGTACAAATTACTTTGAGACATACTTATGAGCCACACATTTGACCAAAGGGAGTGAGGCTACCCAACTAAGGGGCGACTCGCGACACGTGGCGCTGAGTCAGCAAGTTGGGTAGCCTCAAAAAAAAGGGGGAGTGGGGCTACCCAGGAGGGTGGGGCGACTCGCGACACGTGGCACTTGTAATGATTGGTTTTTTTTTTTATTTTTTCAACTTTTTTTTTATTTTTTTTTTTCATATTATATAAATAATAACTAAAATTACATATTATATAAAAATAACAATATCACATAAATAATAATCCTAAAACATAAATATTACTTAAAAATTAATACAAACATAAATATTGTTCATAAAACATAAATAATAATCCTAAAACATAAATATTACTTAAAAATTAATAAACTACGCATCGCGATATTTTTGAATAATTTCTTGTTTCGCTTTTTCCATGATTGATCTTTCGGGTTCCGGAAGATCACTGTAGTCAGTGGTCATCACTTTCAACTCGGCAAGCTTTATTTTATTTTCCTTTGCCTTCAACTTTCTATCCCCATACTCCAATCTTTTTGCAGTGAGATCCATCAACCCTCTCAATTGACCCGAAATATCGTCCAAAGTATTATCCAACTTCCCCTTTCCCTTGCCCGAAGAACCCCCCACACTCGAACTCGATTTCCTAGTCGTGTCTCTTCCAACCGGGCGTTCCAGAAACTCCGGCTCGTCATCCTCGTCCAATGAGTTAAGATCTAAATTCACACGAGCATCCGAATCTTGACTTTGATAATCGCCGGATGATGACGTTTTCGTTCTTTTCTTAGTTGGTTCTCCCCGTCTTTTTCTTACGTCTGATGAATCGGTAACGTAATGAAACTTTGAACTATATCTTAACTTATCCCACATCTCCACAAATCCAAAAGCTTTTCCCCAAGTCCCCTGGTACTCGGCGAGGGCCTTTTTAATCACGTCGGCGTCATTCGCACCACTTTGATGGTTGTTCGCATTTGTGAGCCGAGTATAGATCTCGTTGAAATGTTGGATTTGTGTGCGCATTTTCCTCCACTTGGCACTCACCCCGTCCGGTTCACGATATCCGATCTCCTCACCCATGAGCTTCAAAAAAATCTTCGTTATTCGGGTCCAATACGTTCTCTCCTTTTGATAATTAGCTACAAAAAATAAAACAACATTTCATATGTATATAAATATCCGTAAATGTATATATAAATTTATAAAAAGACACACAAAATTTAATACCTTCTAGTGGGTCCTCGGTAACCTCCAACCAAGCTTTGCATAGGCACATCTCCTCATTTTTTTGCCACGGAATAGCCGTGGTTCTCAACCTCGGTTCGTCGGCGGGTTTCCGTTTGTGTTGTCTTTTTTGTCTACGTTGTATAGATCCCCCGGCTTCGACTTCCGGTTGGGTTTCTTGGACGATTTCAACGTCCGGAGAAGTTGGCGTCATTGGTGGAGTGTCAATGACTCTCGTTGACGATCTAGAAAAAAAAAATATGGGTTAAAAAAAAATATAATGAGATATATATATATATATATATATATATATATATATATATATATATATATATATATATATATACACACCGAAATATATATATATATATATATATATATATATATATATATATATATATATATATATACCGAAATATATATATATATATATATATATATATATATATATATATATATATATATATATATATATATATATATATATATATATATACCGAAATATATATATATATATATATATATATATATATATATATATATACACCGAAATATATAAAAAAAAATATATAATGAGATATATATATACCGAAATATATATATATATATATATATATATATATATTATATATATATATATATATATATATATATATATATATATATATATATATATATACACCGAAATATATAAAAAAAAAATATATAATGATATATATATATATATATATATATATATACCGAAATATATAAAAAAAAATATATAATGATATATATATATATATATATATATATATATATATATATATATATATATATATATATATATATATATATATATATATATACACCGAATATATATATATATATATATATATATATATATATATACCGAAATATATAAAACAAAATATATATGATATATATATATATATATATATATATATATACCGAAATATATATAAAAAAATATATATAATGATATATATATATAAAAATATATATATAAGTAAATAAAGAGTAAAAATGTTATACCAAAATGTCACACCGGTGTGTTTTGAGTAACCCCGGCGAAACCGTATCCCTCTTGTGACGCATTCCAAGGTATGAAACCCGGTATTGGTTGACTAGGCGCCACGTTCATTTGTTGGATATATTGAAACAATGCCGGGTTATTAAGTAAATTTGGATCATTTATATCCGGTTGATTTGGGACATTTGGACGTGCCAAACGATACCCGTACGGGCTGCCAATATTATTTTGATTAGGATTTGGATACATTTTTTTTATGAAATGAGAGTGTATATATGTGAGATATAGTTTGAGGATATATGTAATATGTGATGTATGTATATATAGTGAGGAAAGGTTGAAAAAAAAAAAAAAAAAAAAAAAAAAAAAACACTACTATCCGTTTGCTAACGTTCAAAAATACATCAAAAGCATCAAAACTTCAAAACGATTCGGGCGATACATATATTCGCCAGGTTGCAAGTCGCCGGGGGGGGGGGGGCGGTGTAGCCGGCGATCCGGCGGCGATCCGGCGGCGACCCAGCTCCTTATCGCCTCCGAGTAGCTCCACTCCGCTTAGTCTTATGAGCCACACATTTGCCCTCTAATGACCATCTTAATTACTTTTCCAGATTTTTTTTACCCCTTTGACCTCCCTTGACCATACTCATCTTTTAATATATTGTATGTATGTATAATGTATAATTATTTCACGTATAATTATCTAAATTTTGGCATGGTAATGGTACACACATTATCACACTATTTTTGGATTCAATTCATATAATTTAAACTTTATTAACCTTTGCGTATGTTTAACAAAATATAGTTATTAGTTTTTCTCTTGAATTGGAGACACTTGGTTCAATAAACATGTGTGGATAATGAAGTGTTTATGTGGTCCTCAACAAAAAAATCCCAATACTCTCACTATTATTATGCAATAAAGGCAAAAAAAGATGGTGATAAACCTCTTTTATCCATATTATGTGGCGCCAAAATGTCTTTTGAAATGTGGATAAACCTCTTTTGTGACTAGACAAGTATTTTGTTTTTCAATATTTGGATAATCTTATTACCATTTGAGATAAAAGGTGAACATTAATAAATTGTCTAGGATAGGTAGTAGAATTGCAGAAAAATAATAAAGTACTAGGTATCGTATCGTGACTCAAGCGAATTTGTAACATCAGTGTCACATTAATATCTCACTTTTAACACCCACATACGGAGTATCAAAATATCTTTCTCGTAACTCAAGCAAAAAAGTTCTCACCCAATATTTTATTTTATTTTTTATTTTTTCAAAGAAACTAATTTTTGATTTATTAAATTAAAATAGAGTAAACTGCAAAATACATTCATGTGGTTTGCAATTTCTGACATCTTAAATCCCTGTTAGAAACTATTGACACCTTACATCATTCGTTAGCCAAACGTTTAACATCATATATCCCTCGTTTACAATGAGGACTAACGGTGCAAATAATTTCTCCGTTATCTCATAACGAGATAGAAAATATTACATCGTTAGCATTCAGGACTAATGGTATTTGCACCGTTAGTCCTCTTTTTATGCTTTTATCAATTTTTACTTTTTTTGTACGTTTTTATACGTTTTTGTACGTTTTATCCATTTTTTACGTTTTTTTGTACGTTTCATCAGGTTTTGTCCCTTTTTTTAACGTTTTTCACGTTTTTTGTACGTTTTATCCCTTTTTTTTACGTTTTATCCGTTTTTTTGTACGTTTTATCAATTTTTTATACGTTTTATCTGTTTTTTGTACGCTTTATCCCTTTTTTTTTACGTTTTTTTTATCCGTTTTTTGTATGTTTTAACCATTTATTGTACGTTTTATCCCCTTTTTTTTAACATTTTTATCCGTTTTTGTACGGTTTATCCAATTTTTTGACTTTTTAATTCGTTTTTTGTACGTTTTTATCAAGCTTTTTTTACGTTTTATCCGTTTTTTACGTTTTTATCAGGAGTTTTTTTTTTTTTTTTTTTTTTTTTTTTTTTTCACGATTTTATCCATTTTATTTTACTTTTTTTTATCTATACTTTGTACATTTTATCCGTTTTTTACGTTTTTATCCATTTTTTGTACGTTTTAACATTTTTTTTTTACGTTTTATCCGTTCTTTTTACGTTTTTATCCATTTTTGTACGTTTTATCCAATACACACACTAAGATACACAATACAAAAACAAACCCATTTAATAAATACGTTAAAAAATCAAAAACACAACACAAACACAAAACTCATTCCCACCAGTTAACTGGCTCAACAACTGGCACAGGGGTGGGGGGTGGTACCGCGGCTCGACTCTGGCGACGTCAAAATGCATGAAACATCCGATTTTGCGTGCCTCAGCGCCACGGTACCTAGCACTCTAAGAATGTGTTAAACAAAACTAACTATAACATACCAAATACATTTTAATTTTTAGAGGACATTACAACAAAATTAATTAGCGTTGAAGCTTAAAAAAAATTGTTCTTCAAGGCCAAATCTAAGACAAATATAGAAAATTAAATTTCTTAAGTGTGTTGATAGTGTTTTAAACTATTATACAGTAGCACCTTTACTTGATTATTTTATAAAAATTCGACTAGTTTGTTTTCTAACATATTCTACTTTTTGTAAATGATTAATAAAATTTCATTTGACCCCCAAGAAATTCCAAAAGAGGTCTTACGTATAATAAAACTAGCTTATTGACCCGTTGACACCGGGTTGTTTTTAAAGAAAAAGGGAATGAGATGATAAGAAAAGGGATAACGTAAACATGTTGTATTTAATATATGAAATAAAGAATGAGACAACGCGTAAACACTTTCTGACTTTTTACTCTTGGAACATCAATAAAAGTAAACGGCAAATGGAATTTTAATCAAAACAACAAACGTAAACATGTTACATTAAAATAAGGCCAATGTTCACACGTTACATGAATTAAAAGTTGAATATTCATAAAATGCTAACAATGAAAGGTTGGAGTTTTTTCCGGGTCAAATGGTAAATGTGTATCTTCTACATAGCTTTTATAGGATCATAGACCTTCAAGAACTTCTTTATACACGACATTGGTTGTAGTTTTTGAGATATTACCTTCATTATCACATACAACAACCTTCAAACCTTTTTTGCTCTTCACTCTTGAAACAGCAACGTAGAGTTGTCCATGTGTGAAAACAGGACGTGGCAAGTATAAACCAACTTTAGAAAGCGATTGACCTTGGCTTTTGTTGATTGTCATTGCAAAAGAAACAGATATAGGATACTGCTTTCTGACAATCTTAATAGGTAAACGCTTATCCGACGGAGTAATTCGCAACCTTGGTATAATAACCTTTTTTCCAAAGTTGTTTCCGTTAATGATCTGCGCCTGAATAGATGTTCTTGTTAATTTAAGCACTTGCAGTCTTGTTCCGTTACATAAACCATTGGCTTGATCTATATTTCTTAACAACATAATCGGTACTCCCACTTTTAAAGCAAGCCTGTGGTTTGGAACACCTGAGAACTTCAGTCCATTGATAAATTCAGGCGAGAAAACGGCCTGATCTATGACGGTGCCACGCTCACTTTTATCTATGTTGTCGCAACTTAGGTAGACCATTTCTTCACCTGGAAACTTGTCCAGCAAATGATCATTTATAGTGTCGACAATTTCATTGGTGGGAGCAAGAATCGCCTTTTCTTGGAAGTACTCCGGATCATGTATGTTATCCAAAATGTTTGGATAAGTAAAGTCGATAATAGATGCTATTGGATCATCAGACTCATCTATTAGAATGTCTTCCGGCACATCTATCTCAACCTCTCCATCATTTGGTCCTCCAAGCTTGCCATCTCCAACTTTGAGGATCCACTCTGCAAATTCCCTTATTTCACTGACATCTTCAGGGCGTGATCCCACAGTAAGCCTCATGTTGGCTGTTAGCTTAAGCACTTTGCAGTAATCCCATAAGTAAGATTGCTTCAAGGAAGCACCAACAATATCTTGCCGAGATCCTTTTGGAATGACAGGAAGAACCTGTCTAAAATCACCACCAAACACCATGGTCATGTTTCCAAAAGGCTCATCACACGTGTCATACCGGCTCTTACGAAGTATATCTCTCAAAGACCGATCTAAGGCCTCGAAACAAAGCTTATTTGCCATGGGCGCTTCATCCCATATAATAAGCTTACACTTCTTTAGCATGTGTCCCAGATCGCTTTGTGCACTTATTGAGCAAGTGGAGGTCTCATCAACATTTATTGGAATATGAAATCTTGAGTGAGCAGTCCGACCTCTCGACATTAACAAAGATGCAATACCGCTGGATGCTACATTCAATACTATATCACCTTTTCTTCTAATGCCGGCTGCAAGTGTTTTCCACAAAAACTTCTTCCCTGTACCACCGTAACCATAAACAAAATAGACTCCTCCTGTTGCACTATCAACAGAGTTCACTATGGTGTCATACACACCCTTTTGTTCCGGAGTCAATAAAGCGTACAAACGTTGATATTCAGATTCCATCTCTACTGGATTGTAGTCCGTCTCATCATATATAAGCCGGTTACCAAATTCAGTTATGTATCGGTCATCCGGATAAGGCATCTCAGGCCAACGCCTCAAAGTAGTGCCTCTTGATCGCAATAGTTGTTCAATATAGTACAAAGCTATATTCTTTTTTTCCTCATCACCAAGAATCAAGTCTGCATAAAACAAACGACATGTGGTTAGCTAATTAAGAGCAAGATTATTAAAAGATAAGATGTAACATCAATAATCCATGACTTAAATGTTTTATAAGATTATTAATAGAAAACATGACTTAACTGTTTTATAACCTTTTGGTAACTAAAAATGTTGCATGGTCAGAAGTGTTGTATCAGATAACCTTTAACTTTAAGATTATTAATAGAAAACATCACTTACTTAACTGTATGACTTAACGTTAAGATATTAATATAAAGCATCTCAGAAGTGTTGCATAAGATAACCTTTTGGTAGCTAAAAAAAACGTATGACTTGACTGTTTTATAAGATTATAATTTCAATTAAAGATGCATAAAAGATATTAGTAACACAGCTTGTTTCAAAGTTATACCTGGAATGCGTAAAATCTGTCTTCTCTTGTATTGAACATCTTCTGAGAGCAAATGCCATGTTTGCATCCAAACAGTCAGAGGTGTAGTAAGTTCCTTTTGAGACAGCAATGTTGCAAAGAGTTCACGAAGATGTTCAGCGGATGCCCAATGGGCTGCGTCTTTGATACTTTCAACATACTCATTATCATCCTCCAAAAGGCCCGCTGCATAGCAAGCTTCTTTGTAAGTAGGATAAACAACACCGTTAACTTTTCTAATCTCAGCGTGCGATCGACATCCTTTACGACTGTTCAACAGCATCCTACAATAGTAAGCATCTCCTGTTCCTATAGGAACATTATGAATTCTTCCTATAGCTTTACCTTGCTTTCTATACGTCCACATTCTCTTTTGTAAGTTCCAAACATATTTTGTAGGAAACTCAGCGTACGTTAACTCCCTTGCTTGTGGAAATTTTTGATTCATTTTCATCCAACCATCAAACATAGAAACACCAACTGTTGGCTTTTGAATAGAAACTTCAAGGTCTGCGTTTTCATCATACACAACTGACTCCTCACCTTCAAGATGAAAGGATAGCCTCTCAACGTTCGGTGTTCTATAATGAATCTCAAAACCAAATATCCTCCATGCCGCCTCACACGCAGATAGGTACCTGCAATTCGACGACGCATTAATGTGATTAACTTGTTATATACCGGAAAAGGTGTGTTGCATATGAAAGTCCATTGTATTTATAAGACTATTATTTTAACTGAATTGGTTTACATGTTGAAGTTATTTGACCAAAAGTTCTAAGTGGAAATTAAATACATGTTTCTCAAGTACTGCAATTTCCAACTATGTTTTCAAATCGTTAGAACTACTTAAGCATCAGCTAAATGTGCAAATATCTGTTGTATTATGTCTACGGATCCATCTAAAGTAGATCAGCTGACTAAAAATGAAGCATTAGTGATGGCACGATATAGATGAAACACCATATAATTTGTTACAAAAATTTGATGCATTAAAATAGATTTAACCGGTTAAATAAGGAAGTAGACATTAACAAAGCTTTTATAAGCTCAGTTGTAGGCTTTTTTTAAGCTCATTCATTAACTTGTTAGATACCGGAAAAGTTTTGTTGTATATGAATGTTGGATCTAATTATAAGACTCTTCTTAGAACTGATTTGGTTTACATGTTGAACTTCTTTGACCAAAACTTCTAACTCGAATTTAAGTACATGTTTCTTAACTACTGCAATTTTCAACTATATTTGCAAATCATTATAACTACTTAACCATCAACTAAATGTGCAAATATCATTTTGTATTATGTCTACGGATCCATCTAAAGTAGATCACCTGACCGAAAATGAAGCATTAGTGATGGCACGATATAGATCAAACACCCTATAACTTGTTAGGAAAATTTGATGCATAAAATAGATTGAACCGGTTAAATAAGGAACTATACATAAAATAATTAAAGAGAATGTTACCTGCAATCCAAGTACGCTTTAATCTCATCAACAGGTTTATCAACTTGTTCACCTTCAGGTGTGGTAACCGGCTCATACAACTGTGCCGACACTCTATCAGGACCTTTGTTGATATACTTAAACAAATATTTGATTGAACCGGTCTGGTTACACCACTCAACGTTAATGTGGCATTGATAACGTTTTAGAAGTGTAGCATTGTACGGAATAACATAACCATTATGCAACTGATGGCCATTCTTTTCCACATATTTTCCATCGTCCCGTCTTCTATAAATGGGATAGCCATCGGCGTCAACTGAGCTGTGTTGTGTGAATTTTTTTGGAAAGTGTTTAGTACATTGACCCCCATCCATACACACCTGTTTTGGATCATCTTCCCCGCAAGGACCATGCATCATAAAATCAGTAACTAACTTGTACAAATCCGGGTCATCATCTTTATCTGGTATCTCGGCGGAAATGTATTTATCAATCTGATCAGCATTGGGAACCTTGTCGTCCTTGTGCAAGAACAAACAAACATGTGCGTGCGGAAGTCCTCGCTTTTGGAACTCAACGGTGTACACCACTGCACAATATTGTTACCGTAATTTTCAAAAGTAGAATTGTATAAAATTTGGGAGATCAAATAAAATTTATACTAAACGTATTAATATTTAGTAAATTGTTACGTATAGTACCTGCTTGAACGCGTCCAAATAAACGTAATTCTTTGAAATCCTTCACTAACTGGTCAAGTTTGATCTTAAACACTCTTGTCATCACATCAGGGCGATCTGTGGCAGAAAGGTTATGCTCTCGCATATATCTTGCAATCTCCGGCCAGTTAGGATTGCAAGTTACGGTTATGAACAAATCTGGGCAGCCATACCATCTACACAACGCCATGGCATCCATATAGTTCTGTTTCATGTACCTTGGTCCGCCGGTAAATGTAGAAGGCAAGATGACTGGCTTTCCAAGCTTTGTTGGGTCGTTATTACCATCCGCAATGCTCTTACGAATGTTTGAATACGTATCACACCTAAGCTTTGTCTGTTTTGATCGATGGAAAAACAAACGTTCCGTCTCGACCATAGTGTAACCATCCACAACAAATTGCTGAAACAAACGACCTCCACGCGTAAATAAGTTTTCTTGATTGGGACGATCCTGTATATGAAAAGCAAACCACTCCCTCATAGTAACTGTTTTGTCCTTCTTGTCGTTGGACGGATCTGAGCTTTCTGACCGAACAGGGCGTTTGCCATGTCTCTTTTGATGTGGTATACCCAAATAATAACCATCTTGCGCTCGAGGCATCAACAAAGGGTATTGCAAAGGAAGGTACATAGGATGGAAAATGTTGATACGTTCCAAACCTTCACGATGTTTTTCAATCACAATATCTCTATCTTCTACACATGTATCGAAGTCACCTACAATAAGACCAGCAACCTCGTTGGTAGTTGGAAGGTTGTAATTTCGTCCATCTTTTCCTCTCTTTGCAGTGAGCTTTATTTTTATATTCTGTTCTTTGTCTTCGTCGTACCGATCACGGGCTCTTCTAAATGTTTGTACCAAATCGCTGGCAGTGTCTAATACCTCCCTTACCTGGCCGATAATGTTCCGATCAATACGATCATTTGGAGTTGGAGTGGTAGAGGAGGACGAAGACCCGCTGCAAATGAGAGGATATATGTTATTACTTGTAATTTGAGATAATTACAAAACATGTGTTACTCAACTTGGATAAAGAAAATAAAAACTTAAGTAACGCAAATTACCTTAACGCTTTTGCTCGATTCTCAGTTTCGTTTTCAGTGTCATAGATATATAGCTGTGCAAATTTTGGAGGAGCACCTGCTTCGGGAAGCAAACTACCGATACTATGGTATGTTTGTCCATGTAATCGAAATACGTATGGAGCACGGCCTTGTCTGTTAATGGAATCATCCACCTTTCCGCCCATGGAAGTAAACGCGAACATGCTGTTGTACGTTCTAATATTTTTTTTGAAATTTCTACTCCTTGCATCGTCATTATAAAACAAATCATGTAACGGCTGTGGAGCAGGGGGAGGTTGTTTGACAAAAACTTTTCCTTTGCCACAGCATATACTATATGATTTATTTGTTGGATTAGCGTTTCCTTTTCTTGCTTCTGCCTCCCATACCAATGCATGACATTCGGTACACTCAAACGACGGATCACCAATATCATAGTACTCTGCAATTAAAATTTTTATCTTAATGTGATATTAGGCAATTATATACAATTTTTAATGATATTAAATTCAACTTAAGCGAAGTACCTTCGGATACACCAACATATTTGTCATATTCTTTAGTCACATCCCCATCATGTACACTAAGATTAAATCTAACTGGCGTGTGAGTCTGTAAATCTGGTCTCTTTGTCCTCTTTGCCCTTCTTGATGATTCTCCTACTTCAAATGTTGAGTTTCGTGTTGCTGTGACAGGATAGGTTGTGTTAGCACCAGGTGTTGATGTGATGGTATTTCGTTGATTAACACGAACAACAGCAGGTGTGTTGAAAGAAACTGCAAACCCCATAAAAGACATAGTTAAAAGCAACTTAAAGACATAACAATGCTGCTAATGGTAATATATATTTTCTTAAAAGCTTACCATTTGAAACATTGGTTAGGGGAGTTTGTTTTGTACGTGTGCCGGGAGCCGGCGTAACTTGATTACTACTTCTTGGCGAATCATTAGTCATGGTTGTACTACGAATAACATTGGCACTCGTGGTCGAAGTAAGTGGAGTTGGAGATACTATAAATACATTAAGAAATTTAGTGACATATTATATAATTTAATAAAAACATGTTGCATAATAAACATGTATATTTTTCTTACCATTTGAGCTTCCAGAGGGAGGAGTTCTAAGGAACGCATTAGAGGAAGGACACATTGTAACATTTCCTGGTTGATTCGGCATAAGTGCGAAAGGACCTACCAGATTTTTGGGAATGACATGAATGTTGGATATTTCATTTATATTTTATGTTGTTCGTCAAATAAACTTATTTGCACATATTGTTAAATAAGAACATAGAAGAAATATAATGTAGCAGTCATAAACGCGAATGGAATGTTTTAATAATACCGTTTGAAAAAGGATTAAAAGGAGACTGTCTTTTTCGTGGTGCAGCAAACGTAGATGCTTGTTGATCACTTCTTGGCAAAGAATTAGATGCAAAGTTTGTATGCTGACCATTGCCAGTGGTGTTGGAAACAACAGATGTTTGGGATCCTAATAAAAAGAAAATACACTGGACTTGTTAAAAACTACAACAATGCTTCACCTAAGTACATTATCAACCATTTACTATCCTATAAATAATAGATATGTTACCTAATTGTGGTTGAAAAGTGGAAGTTGTACTTCTGTTAACATGCAAATTCTGTGACGGAGTCAATGGGGATGAGGATCGTGCAAACGGGACGTGACTGTTTAAGGGCAATATGTTGTTTGTTGTCTGAAAAGGTAATCCTGAAATCATAAAAAAACTTTATGAAACTTTATGACCCTGGTGTAGTTTTATATAACACAGCGAAAAACTAACTTACGATTTGTTAAGTCCGCAAGAGGTAGTCTACTATGAGTTCTTGGCTGCAAGCGTGTAGAGTGAGTAGATGACCCTATAATTGCAAACAAAATTAAGAATAGCGAAACATATTTGAAATCAGTTTATTAGGTGTATAAAGAAATTGTTCGACAAACAAAAGTAATGTATTGAGAGTTAAAACCTGGTAACTTTGACAGTGGTGTTGAAGATGTATTTGATTGCGAAGATGCTGGCAAGTTTTCCTTTAGAGGATCATCTATTAAATACATACATACAAAGTTAGCTACAATAATATGAAGCTATATCATGTTGTTTTATACAGATACATAAAGTTACATGTGAGAAGCTCTGCCAAAGAAACTCTTTTGCTTGAAGGTGGTGTTAGTAAATCTGACAAAGGAACTCTTCTGTTTGACCCTTGATTCGTGTGTATGTGTGTTAAACCAACACTTTGCTGATTTGTATATTGAGGGTTTTGGCCGGAAGACGCTTGTTTTTTTTGACGTTTTCTTGAATCTGGTTGTTTGTTTTGTTCCATGATTATAACGTAACAGGAGTAGTTGTCGTCTAAAAGAAGAGTATGGAGTTTATAGTTGTGTGATTAGGGTAACATGTAACTCAAAATTTGAAATTGAAACAATGAGCATTAATAATTTTTGACAATCAAGTTTTCTATTTTTGTAAAGTAAAATTCGGTATTAATAGATTTCAATAATATTCAATGTAATTTATTGAGATTAAAAAAAAGATTTGAATATCAATATCTTATAATATGTTATACGTTGATAATAAGAACTAAATTCAAAGGAAGGCACAAATAACAATATTAGATAAAACAATTCCATAGACATGTTAATATCCGAATACATTTATTAAGATAAGTGAAATAACAAAACTCAGTTGAACCATAACGATATGTGGAAAGTTCAATCCTGACTAAAGAAGCTTAAATCGAAAACGTAATCATCAGTTATCTCATGACCCATCGCGCGTAATTCGGTGATCAAAGAACCTGTCTTTAAAAGCTTCGAATTAACACCATTCAGAACCTTTCGAGACTCTTCAAGATCACCCACATTTTCTTTAAGCCAGTCAAGAAGAATGGATTCATCAAGCTCATCTATGACAGCAAAACAACATAGAGATACAAATAATTATGATGAAAAAAAACACATATCGATTTAATTTTAGTAAACCATTTATATTAAGTACCTTTATTATTCTCACATGAATCACCTTCTTCAAATACTGATGCAAGAAACCTCATTGCTTCGTCAACTTTAGAATCTATTCGTTTACTGTCTTGTTCACGAACCTCATGTTCAGTTTTTGCTTGGGTTTCAGGGTTGTTGCCAGCAATGATTGGATCTTTGAATTTCGAACTTTTCTCACTAACGGGTGATTTTGCGTGTTCATTGTTTTTAGGGTTTGATGAGGCCATGGATAAAACGTAAACTGTTATGGGACGGTATATATAGACGTACATGTTGGTGATCCTTGATGGTTTAAGGGTTTTTTTTATTATTTTGTATATTTATGTTACAATATTTGCAGATATGTTTATTTTGATTATATTGTATATATAGAAACTGTATCATGCTATATATATAGACGTGGAGTTGTTAACAATGGGGTAATGGAAATAAATGAATTAGTAAAAGTAAAATCAAAAGCTTCATAAAATGTCAACAACAAATAAGGCAATAGATAAAAAGAGTTCATAAAAAACAGCATAAAATACCAATAAAATAAGACGAAAGCATTTGATTATTTAGAAAAGGCTGACCACGTTGAGTAACGATGTTTTGAATATCAAAAATCGTCATCGTCGCTTTCGTCAGACGAATCATCAGAAGGAGCATCTTTATCGTCAATGAAGTCGGATAAGTCAGCTCCATCATCTGTCTCATTTTCAGATTCGTCGGAATTAGTTTCAAGATCGGATAAACCAATTCCATCTTCCGAATCAGTAAGATCTTCAACAATATCGCTTATGTGAACGGTGTTGTCTTCAAAACTGTTATCAGGTTCGTCATCCGTCTCATTGTCACTAACGTTGACTTGATGAGCATTTGATGAGGACGTCCTCCTTTTCTTGTTTGACCGACTAAAACTTATTGGAGCATCGTCATCAAGTTCCTAAGTGAAAGAGTTAAGTAAGATCCATCAGTAGTATGTTTTACATATTAAGATTTTTAATTACAACAAATGTAAAGAATTATATGTTTTGTGGAATTAATATACCTCCTTAGGTTTAGTTTTAATGTCAGCGTCATTTGAGTCATTTTTTTTGTGACAATGGTTCGCCTTGTTCGTCGTCAGAGGACGGAATATCAATAACATTTTTAGTTACAACATGGCCATCTTTCATCAACCTACCACGTTTTCGCGGTAGTGGGACAGGCTGCATAATTTAAAAATTAAGTTACATCTATAATAAAGTTTACATTATTTATGTCAAAATAAAACAAATACAATTTAACGGGAAAATATATAGTCATAATACTTACTACGTCATCATCACTAATCTCGACAACTGATTTTTCTTTACCGGTCACATCTATAGGATTCAGTGCTTTAGCGTGATTGATTGGCTACATTGAAAAAATAAACAAAAACAATAAATTTAAAGTAAGCTACAAAGAAACTGGTTACAAATGAATTCAAAAGCAACAATAAAAAATTGTTTGTTGCGTATAAAGATATATACTCATAATTCTTACAACGTCATCATCACTAATATCGACAACCGATTTTTCTTTACCGGTCACATATATAGGATTGGGTGCTTTAGCGTCTTCTTGTTGGTTGTTTGGCTACATGGAAAAAAATAACAATAAATTTAAAGTAAGCTACAAACAATCCACTTACAAATGAATTCAAAAGGAACAAACAAAAAATGGTTTGGTACGTATACATGTGTACCTTTGATGAATTAGTGTTCACCATAATGAGATGTTAAGAAAAGTGTGTCAATGATGTGTGAATGAAGAGACCTTATATATATATAAAATGAAGATGAAAATATATTAGGAATTGATTAGTAAAATATTTTATTTTATGTGTAAATTACATATTAGTTGAGAGTTGATTACATCAAATATTGTTTTGTATAAATAAAAAAACTTTTGTTTAAAAATTATTACTTAACATAGTTTGAATAACTTGTTGCATAATTCTTCAAATGGGTCTAATTAGTTGATTTGTGCTCCAATATAGAGGTTGTCAATGTGTTTCGGCAACATGTTATGAGCATAATGTGTTGGGCCCGAAATTTGTGTGATAATAATGTAAAATTGAGAGGTTTGGTAAGAGCCCAACACATTATTATACTAATGGGAATAAACATGTTTACTTGATAAACAACAGAAGGGTTCGTACCAAAGTAGGATTAGTTACACCATACCATAGACCCATGGCATTAAAGGGTTACAAATGGAGTTCATGGGCTGTGTTGAACCAAACTCCTTTACGGTTTAATAATTATTTTAAACTTGTTTTCCAGTATTCGGAAGTATTATGATTAACATATGTTTCTGTTGTGATCTGTCAAGTATAATCTTTGCTTTCCTACAGATATAGGTTTGGTGTGCAAGTTGATGATTTACAATCATGTTAATATAGGTTCATTGTGGATAATTATGTTATACTTAGGCAACTTTGGAATGGATTCAAAATTTTATTGTTTGATGGGTTGTTAATATAATTTACAATCATGTTAATATAGGTACATTTATTTCCTAATTATGTTCATCCTTAATAAAGTGATACAAATGTTGTTTCTCATAGTTTTGAAGATCATCAAAATGTTGTTTCTTTTGATTTTGGACTAATTTTTTAGCTTTTAAACCAACTGTATTGTCAAAATGTTGGCAATCTTCATTGGATTTATCTTTGTCGTCACCAGACGATTCATCAAGACAACAAAATGCTTGTTTACAAATTCAACATTCTTGGCGAATCTCCTTCTTTGGGTGATTGGAAAAGGCTGTAATGCAAACACAAACATAGAGTGTATAGATATAAAGTCAAGTATAACCTGCACATATATACCTACAAACCACATGATAAAGTACCATAGACAAAGTAATCCATAGTTTATAAAGTGTCATAAAGTATTAAATGGGTTTCCTCATTGACAATAACAATCCAAACTGTCCAAAAACCACCAGACCAAACGTAGGAAGAAAAATTCATAATGCTTATTCAAATCAACAAAAATTCATAATGCTTATTCAAAATGGAAAAAGTAGAAAGAAATGTCTGTAAACCACCAGACCAAACGTAGGAACATATGTCTAAAAGTGAGCTGGACTCCCAAATCACAATAAACGAAAAAAAAAATTCATAATGCTTATTCAAAATGGAAAAAGTAGAAAGAAATGTTGAGTTGCGGCTTTCTCCATCTTAATCTTGAGTTGCGGCTTTCTCCATCTTAATCTCCAGGATCTGTTTTTTAATGCTTGAACAATCACTTTCAGGGTCCCCATCGGACGCACGTTTTGCACTCTTTTGTTTCTCCACTGGTGTAGTATTTTCGTCAGTTTGAGATTCCAGATCCTGTATAGTAGTTGTTATTAAGCATAAATGCATTTTGATAAGAGTAACATGATAATATGAAACACTAAGATGCACTTACCAATGGAGTTATAACAGGGAATGATGAACTGGTCGCCTCAGTGTCCTATATAAAAATTAATAGTTAAAGAATAAATAGGTTGTACAACATTATATAATGCGTTATAGAAAAACTTGTTGGAACAAACAGTACCTTAACAGAAGTTGCCGTGACAACGATAGAGTTCATAATCTCAGCATCATCCGTGAGACGAAGAACAGTGAAGACCGGCAAAAGTTTTTTGGCGTTGAGCTCGTCAATAGCCACTTTAAATGCGTATTTCTTACCAACCAGGTTAGTAATCTCTTTTGGAAAGATTTGATCCTCAGCATTCTATAGTGCAAAAAAGAATGTGTTGATGACCATAATGTCGTATTAACCCAAAAAAAGTAGACAATTTAAATATGTTATAACGTTTACATTACCTTGCATCCATACTTGTCGCACAGCTGGTAAGCAGACCTACCCAGCATTGCCTGCACCTCATCGTTAAAGAGCGACAGGGATATCGTGCCTGACTCATCCTGGACTCTAATCTGAAGACGAAATCTAATAAAACAACCAAATCCAAAAAAATCTTAAGGTGATGGTTTCAACTAACTGTCGTATTAATATCTCACTTATAAGAGACAATGATAAAGCACTTACTCAGTTTTTATCCCAGTAACGGTCTTAGCACATTTGGTGCATGTCCATTGATCAGGTGTTTGCTGATATCCAAACTTGGGTTTGGTTTCGGCGTCGAGGTCTACAAACTGAGATTCTTTAACCACTTTTTTGTTGCACTTGCGGCAACCGAGGTACCACCAGCCCTCCTCTTCGTGAATGGCAATAATTGTTCCAACAATTACGCTCGCCTTACCCTGAAAATGGTAGAAACTGAAGTTTAGGTTACCAAAGGATATGCAATATTTTATAAAGTTGTGTAGCGGTAGTAAGTGTAACCTGAGCAACATCAAGCAGCTCAACAATGTTTTTGACCTGCAACTTATTAAGAAACTCATCTCTAGTTGAATGTTTGGACTGAGTCGAAATACGGGAAGCCGTATTTTCAGATATTGCATCATCCTTATCAGCAAACAGACTGAAAATAATCAAAATATATAAGTAACGATATGAGGGACAAAATAGATGCATGGCATTGAAATAAAGGTATAATCCTGTAAAGTGTTAGCAGACCGAAGCCTATAAAACTCGACATCCATAAATTCTTCTTTGGGAATGCTTTCATGCCCGTTGAAAAGAAAAAGCCTTGTCCCATTATAGCCATTTTGAACTCCCATTTTTCCTATTTATAAAAAAACCATATTTAATAAGATTTATGTAGAATAATATATAGGAAAATAACACATGTAAAATGAATTATATATACCGTCCCATATTTTCATCATGCCCAATTGAAGAATTAACATGATCTTCCCACGGTTGAGGCAAGTATCGACAAAATCTTGAAATTGCTGTGCATATGCACCCCACAAAGTGCATCTGAGTTCGTTACCATTGTAAAGCATTGGACATTAAGAAGCAGAACAAACTCCAATTATAAAGTTTAAAAAAAGGTACATAGAAACACGACTCAGTTTAGGATACTAACTCTGCGTCAGCAATGGTCAACGGCTTCTTCTTGCCTGATCTGCCATTCTTATCGTAGTTGTCTAAGTCGTCACAAGCAACCACATGTCCAATAACATCTACACGATAACATAGATGGTAGAAAGACATTCATAAAACCATAATGCAACAAAGAAATAAAGTGATTAGACATTGACAAAAACCAACCACATGTCATTTACACACACAGATATCCTATAAACTGTTTTCATTATAACGTTTTCATCAAACAGCTTCTAACATAAGTTACTTATATACAATAATTACAGAAACTGTTTTCATTAGAATATTACCTAATCAACTAAAGAAACAACATGTTATATTTACACACATAGGCGTATACATGTACAAAATTTTGAATACTAAGCAATGTGTAAATTTATATATAATGATGTCATTAACACAGATATATACATTTCCAAAACCCAGAACACATTAGAAAATTGATGTAGCAGATGTCATGTAATAATAAGCATACATAAGCCAAAAAGTTTCAAGATAAGATGAAAAGAAAATTAGCTTATGAGATACGTACCAAACTGCCCGTCTTCTTCCTGCTGCAGATTCGCTATTGTGTTGAATGCTCTAAAATCAAAACCATAAACAGAACCGGTAAAATCAGGACACGGTTCAATTATTGTGTTGGACAAAAAACTGAGTCGAAGTGGCTTGTTGACCATGCGATACTTGGGCTGAATCTCCCCAAGACTGTATCGAGAAAGCGTAACAGCAGTACCCTCTTCAACCTTTTTCTTAAACCCATTCACCAATGCCATACGCATAGTAGCCTGCATCTTAGTGCTCTGTTGAAAATTATTATAACAATGGAAAAAATTAGTAACTGAGTTCAATCATTAACTAACAACATTAGAATAATTATAATAACAAACTTACTTGTTCATCCATAAGCACTAATTCCAAATTTTTTAGTCCTGGTCTGCCATACACGTCCTGCATCCAACTTCTTACTATTCGCACTCGAAGTTTGATGTTGTCCTTAACTGCCGATAAGTCGTTGATATAGCCTGAAACATATGTAGCCATGGTTGTTCTGGTTATTGAAAGTGGTAAGAGAATTGAAAGCGTGTAGAGAAAATGGGAGTTGGAGTGATTGAAACGCTACTCCTTAAACAAATTATATAGAATTATAGTTCCCAAAAATAAAAAGCGTAAATTTAGAATAGATCAAACACATACAATTAGGAAAGTATTTTATTTTATTGAATTTTTTTATTTTAAAAACCAAAATTTAGGAAATAATATTAGGATTTCATTGAATTTTTTTATTTTAAAAACCAAAATTTAGGAAATAATATTAGGATTTCAATAAAAAAATTAATCTAATAAACAAAATGTTTATGATTTTCCCCAAATCAAAAATTATTAGGGTTTCATAATAAAAATCAATTAAATTCGAATTCATAGGGGCTTTACTAATCTATACTCATATTACAATGAATACATTGAATTAACACAAACGAAAGTATGCAACAATAAAATATAATCATCTACACGAAAATTTAAAAAAAATTAATAATAAAAAAATGAGATCTTACAATAACGGGATAAAAATGGGCCGGCATCTCCAAATCGTGTAGAGGAAGATTTGGAGCTCAATTAATGGGTGATTTTTGATAGTTTCCCAAATTAAGATCCAGCGTGTAGAGGAAGCATTATTCAAACTTTTTGCTGGCATTGACAAACCGTGTAGAGGATGTGGAGGAATTAATGGGGAGTAGTTGTTTCAAAAAATAATATGAAAACTGATGAGTGGTGTATACGAAATTCCAAAAATAAAGTGATTGTTTTATACTCGTGTATAGGGATGGTTAGTTTTTCTTCTGCTTAAAAAGAGTTGTACTTACACACTATATAAGGAAATCCACATCATAATATTAATTGAGTTTTTAATGTTGCGCGCTTAGGGGGACTTGTACAAAACCGTTGTTTATTAGATAGTATAGATATAGATAATCATACATGGGGCAATTATTTTTGGTATTTTATATCACAGGGCGTATACTCTCAACTAGTGCTTTACTGTATCGAAAAAGATGTACCAAGTAGTAGTATTCATGCTAAAAAAAACATATTTTGAATTACTTGGGATAACAATATACAACATTACTAAAAACTTTGTAAAATGCTTTTATTATAAGATGTTTGAAAAATATGACATTTTCTATCTGTGGAACATCTTAAAAAGGTAATATTTTCAATCGTGTATTATTATTATTATTATTATTATTATTATTATTATTATTATTATTATTATTATTATTATTATGTGGTAAATAATATTATGACAAAATTGGAATTAAACTAATTCAACGGGTTGTGCAAAGTAATTTTTCGACCTCTAATACACAAAATTTCATTTTTAATAGGATTGAGTTTGCTATCTAAAAGGGAGTTGCGGCGCAACTTTTTGCTCGTTTGCCGGTCATCTTATTGTAATTGATATTTACCATGTATTAGGGTGGACGGTGTGGAAGGCAAGGCAAGGCAAGGCAAAGTTTGCCGTGAGAAATATTCCACCCCTTCATTCACGGCAAGGCAAGGCAAGGCATTATTTGCCGTGTGATGCCGTTGAAGATAGAGCAGTTGTGGCTGTGGGCCTCTCCAAAAAAATAGCCATTTCAAGTAGCCCCATACCTTTGCCTTCAACTAGCCCCATACCTTCATCAAAGGCAAAGTTTGCCTCCAAGTTTAGTGATACTAGGTGGCATGCTACTACTGGTGGGTTGCAAGACAAAGTTTGTCTTGGCTTCTACCATACCCTCCACCCTTACTAGTTTATTTCAAGAAAAAGAAACTAATTGGAATGATTTTAATGTGATTTCTATTGTTGGAGTAACTTTTATAGGTGGAAAGTTTTTCCTAGCCAAAATGCAGTAGTTGGCAAAAGATTTCTTACTCAATTTTTTATAAAAAGAAAGGAAAAAGTAGTTACAAAAGCATTTTAATCGTTGCTTGATAATGACTATTGAAGAACACGCCAAAATTGAAAAACCCCTTGGTTGATAAACTTTTACGTTTTAAAGAATTAAAGCCCAATTCAAGAAATACTACTTATGAATCATTTAGTGTCTGTTTAGCAGTGAGCTGTGGGCAGTGAGCGGTGAGCAGTAGCTGTGAACAGTAGCAACAGCTCACAGCTCACCGCTAGAAGCATTGAAAAAAATGAGCATTCTTAAAAAATAGCAAAGCTCACCGCTTCTTTGCTAAACGAACAATAAAAATCAAAAAGCTTATTGCTCACCGCTCATCGCCCAAAAAGCTCCAAAAAGCTCCGTGCCAAACATAGCCTTAGACACTTCAATCATATTTAATTTTTAAAACTTTTTAAAATAGATTTTAAACAAATACAAGTCAAAAAACATAATTTACAAGTATGTAAAGCACAAATTAAACTAAAAAAAACACTATTTTTTACATACAATTAATACATAATTTAAAACACCCCATCACTAATATATACAACTACCTAAGCACAATGTACAAATAAAACAAAAAAACACTATTCAACACATACAATTAATACACAATTTAATTCACTCATTCACTAAAATATACAACCATTTAACCACAAAGTAAAATTTAATTAAGCTTTCAAAACATAAATCTGAAATCCAGCAGCCCACAACAAAATAACATTTGTTCGTTAGAAAATTTGGTCACAGATTACCCGCCGCCGCATCGTTTTAAAGAATTAAAGCCCAATTCAAGAAATCATTTTTTTAACTTAACCGTTATGTTTTCATAGTACATAAATTTGCCTTAAAAACAATGCCTTAGCCATTTGATTTTGGTAGAAAGTGATAGTTTGAAGCAACTTTTTTGCGCAATTATCATTTTATATACGTATACGAGAAAGTAAATAATAGAAAAGGGCATGATCACATATTCACATAATCGAAAAAATAAAAGTCACTGTAAAAAAAAAAAAAACATATTCACATATGATTGTCTTTTCACATCACAAGATTAAAACTCATCATAAAGCAAAATCAAATCGAGTTCAACTAACAAAGTCAATATGATACCTACCCGACCATTAGAGCGGTGGGTACCGTGGTGCCATGGCTTTGGCCTAAAAAGTGTTGCCACGTCAGCAAAAGTCTCTATGGCACCAGAAATTCTATTGCACCACATTTTGTACATTAACGTTGGCACCAAAAAAGGTGGTGCCATCGTCATTTTTTTTTTTTCATTTACGTAATTTAGAAATATATAAAATTAAAATTAAAACATACTAGTATTAGATTAATTAATAGAAAAAAAAAAAAAAAAACTTAAGGACTAACATTGCAAACATATTAAGGACTAGCGATGTAAAAAAAATGTTAAATGGACTTAAAATGTAAATACTCAAAACAGAAGGCTATAAAATGAAAAAGTAAAAAAAAAAATAAAAAAAATTAAACATACTTCTTCTTCTCCCTTCTCCTTCCTGCCTTCTCCTTTGTCGCCTGCAAAAAAAAAAAAAAAAAAAAAAAGAAAAAAAAGGCAAACACAACATACAAATACAAACACAACATGCAAACACAAACACAAACACAAAAAAAAAAAAATAAAAAAAATAAAAAATAATAATAATAAAAAAAAAATTGAAAAACCTACGGCGTGGGTTGGCCACCACGGCGCGAGGGCCGACGGCGCCACCACGTAACCGTGCGCCATCGTCGTTTTTGGGCTGGTAGCCATGGCACGAGCCATGGCGCCACCGTACCCCGACTCTTATGGATATGCTTAACACATGTAACCCATACACAATTTTTGTTTACGTAAATAAATATAACGATTTGATTGGCCAAACTACTTGTAAACATGCATGTCGGAATAAACTTAAACGCCTGGTTCAAGTCAACCCCCCCCCCCTCCCCCACCCCCAATTTAGATAAATCAACCGTTTTACCATCTAAACTCATTTCGACTTAAACCAAACTCATTTATTTTCTTTCATGTCAAAATTATTCTCCAACTTTTATGACCAAATTACTCTCATAAAATCACGACAAATTTGACCAAAAGTTAAAATCCTAATTCTAATACAATATGGGCTTAAATTTGACCAAAAGTTAAAATCCCTGTTTGGTTTGAATGACAATGGGTATCAGATTTGGTATGTGGTAGAATGATAATGGATATGAAAAAGTGCAGTATTACGATTGTTTATGTTTAGATGAAAAAATATGGTATAAAAAAATGTATACATATTTGAGTTTTGTAATGAAAAAAAAAGGAGCTCACAGAAATGAATTTCATAGACACTAAATTTATGTGTAATAAATCTATTACTATAATATGCCCATTTCGTTCTCGGGCAAAACTAATTCTAATACAACATGGGCTTAAATTGTTAAGTACTACAGTAGTGTCATAAAATTAGGTCAATTTATAAACACTGTAAAATCTTCCCAACCAAACAATAACCAGAGTACAATCTTCCCAACCATACCAAACCAAACCAAACCAAACCCTTCACATCACTTTCTCTCTCTACCTCAAGATTCTAGAGAGAGAAACAAAACACACACACTAAAAAAAACGCACACATGAATGAGTAAGTGAACAAGTGCTAAATAAAACCAGAAGATCAATTCATCTTCTTTTCTTTTGTCATCAAATAACCCACCAAAAGGTATAATCTTTTTTTACCTTTTTTTATTATAAAAAGTTTATCTAAAGATTGCATTTTTATCATAGGTTTTATCGCTTTTTTTTTTTTTTTTTTTTTTAGTAGTTACAACATTGATATTTGAGCAATACCCATTTGCTAATTTTGTTTATATTATCTGTTTTTTTGATTAAAAAAATCCTTTGTAAAGATTTGTTTTATTATTTTTTTTTTTATCAAATTGCTTTAATTTTAGTCAAAAAGGTTAACTTTTTTTCATGGGTGTATTTTATTTGTTTCAATATTGATTTTAGAGCAACACCCATTTGCTAAGTTTGTTTATTTATCTGATTTTTTGATTAAAAAAAATCCTTTAATAGTTGTTGTTGTTGCTGTTTTTAAAAAAATAAATTTTTTTTTTTTTTTTAAAAAAAATCAAATTGCTTTAATTTTACTCCAAAAAAGTTAACTTTTTTTCAATAGGTTTATTTTATTTTGTTGCAGTATGGATATTTGTGTAATACCCATTTGTTATTTTTGTGTATTAATTATCTTAATAAGGGTTTTAATTTAATTGTTAGTTAATGGGTATAAAAAAGATTGTATTTGTATTATCCCTTATTAAAGATTTTATTTTTCTCAAAATTTATATCTTATTGTGTTAATTTTGCTCCAAAAATTTACATTTTTTACCCAGTTTTGCACTCTTTTTTAAATTGTGTTTATTTAATTTTAATGTATGCAGAATAGGGGACTGTTAGCTGTGATTATATAGATAATTCAATGGATACAAGAAGCTTGATTGAGAATAATGGAGATATGTTATTTCCAAATTATGGAATCGGGTTTCTTTGGTGTCCTAAAGATGAAAACTTGACACAGTCCGGAGGGTTTTTCGCAAGTGTAGGACAAATGGGTAAAGGGGGTTTCGGTGGGGTATCCCCTAATTCGAAGAATACGAATGAGGGTAGCAGTATAAAGCTTCCTTATTCGTCTAAATTTGTTTCTACACCTGAATCAAATTTTCGTGTTGTTGGGGTACAGGAAATTGAGGAAGTTGAGGAGTTAGTTGGCGGGTTAACGAAGAAGAAAAAAGGTGGGTTGAAATTGAAAATTAAAGTTGGAAATCCGTCGTTGAGACGGTTAATTAGTGGGGGGATAGCAGGTGCGGTTTCACGGACTTTTGTTGCTCCGTTGGAGACTATTAGGACTCATTTGATGGTTGGGAGCTGTGGGCAGTCTTCAACAGAGGTTTTTCAAGATATTATGAAGACAGATGGTTGGACAGGGCTTTTTAGGGGTAATTTAGTCAATGTTATTCGTGTTGCACCTAGCAAGGCAATCGAGGTACGTGTTAACATTTATGCTTCTGAATTTGTGATATTTACGAATTGAATGCATATTCATGTGTTTCGTGTTTAATCTTTGTTTTCTATGATTTTAGTAGGAAGATATTGCTCGGGTTGTTTTATGATTTTGTGTTTTTTGTTTTTAGTAGAAAGATATCGTTCAGGTTGTTTTTTTTCTCAGTAATCGTTCTTATAATCTTTTTTCACATACATCTAGTAAAGCTTTACATGTCTATCTATCTTATAGTAAAAATATCATTCAAAATTCAAAATTGTCATTGAACATTTATGTTTTTGCTCAGTTGATAAAGAGATCGATAAGCGTTCAAATAATTACATATGAACCGCAACACCTATTCCTACTATTCAAAGATTAAGTTGGCATTAGACATTTATGTTTTGTCCTTGATATATTTAAACAATCATTGTTTTGCACCTATTTATTGGGGATCCACATCCTTTAGCTTACTTGCAGGAATAAGCAAAATAATATTACCCGTAACTGAATCTATTTAAAATATTAATTTTGCTTAATGTTGCGAGTGAATGAGTGATTGCGGTTATTCCCAAATTCGGAGCTATCCAATGGTATTCAAGCCGAAGCATAAATGTTTTGATGTCAATTTTTTTACCTTTGGGTGCCATGGCTCGTGCGTGATTGCATCTGGTTATTGGTAACATGCTATATTAGTCTATACATATATGTTCAATGCCAATTTTGACTTTTGAGTGGTAAAAGCGGGTGTTGCATCTCATATGTGAATGCTATATTACTTCTAATCCATATCTTCTACATGTGTCCACCCTTTCTTAATACAGGATATGGATTACAGGATATGATTTCTAGGGAAACAATAAAACTGAACCTAGTGAAAGCACTATATAGGATTAGGGATTATATTCACTGTATAGAAACAAATAGTGGACCAGTTACCATTGAATCTAATAAAATAGGCAACTTTTTAATTAGTTTAACAATAGTCTCTAAGCCACTTTGTTACTGTTATCATTTTTTTATAAATGTTAAATAAATGTGGTTTGAAAAGATAAAAGGGTCGTAAACCCTGATTAATTAACGAAATCTGTGATTCTGAAAGTTGGTACCTAAGTGAAGATCACTAGCGCAGCCAAACTAACATGATCACAAGATTACTTGAGTTTGATACTTTGATACCATGAGCTGATGCTTCCTCACCACCTTTTCTAATATTACGCATATTGTAATGATATTTTTCTATTAAGGAGTTTATGATTTATACAGAGATATTTTATTGAAGTTGATACTTTCCCACAATCTTCTGTTTTTGGATATTTGATATATTTGCTTTAGTAATGCTCCTTAAGTGGACCCGCTGATCTGCATCAGTGATTTGACGCTGTCTGTGATCGTCCAGTTATTTGCTTATGATACGGTGAAGAAAACTTTGGCTCCTAAACCCGGAGAACAAGCGAAACTGCGTGTGCCGGAGTCACTAATTGCTGGTGCTTGTGCTGGAATTAGCTCTACCATATGCACTTACCCTCTCGAGTTACTCAAAACGCGGCTGACTGTCCAGGTACAGCTGACTCATTTTTTAAAATAATTTAGAATATGCAATTATGTTATAGATCCATAGCATAGTAAATTGATTGAGTGCATAGTTAATTAGTAGTGTTCAACCATTTTAGTATAATACTCACTCACCATCTGTACCATGAAAAGCTGCAAAATTTACTTTCATTTTCAAAGCAAAGCTGTATATTCACTCATTAATTTTTTACTATCATTACATTATTTACACTTAAATTGATGATATTGATTTGGGTCAAAAAGATTTATTTTTGTTTTTATCACTTTTTATGGTAATTAAGATTATCTTGAGTACTTAACAGATAGGTGAATTTTTTATTTCTAACATATGTCAGCTTGTCGATTTGACAAATTGCAATGACTTTTAGAGGTGATATTTCGACTGTTTTCTTATAAATGGTTCATCTGCGTTGTGTATCATCACAAACGGGCTAGATAAATAATAAGCTATATAGGTCAAGTGGGCTAGATATTTTTCTTAGCTACATGGGTCAAACGGGTAAATGTTCCGGAAAGTTTTTTGATATTCTAGACTGTTTTATTCAGAGATTCAGATTATATTATAGAAGTTGCTGCGTTGGTAATTTTAACACATAATATATATATTAGTATAATTTAAAAGATGGACAACCAGGATTGGTCAACCTGCCCATCTTGCTACCTATACGTGTTATGAACTCTTTTAAGAAAAGTGCTGCAAAATGTGATTTCATCTTTTTTCACAATCAACGGATATGCAACGATTTTTATTCCAGAGGGGTGTGTACAAGAATCTTGTGGACGCATTTGTGAAGATCATAAGAGAAGAGGGTCCTGGAGAACTATATCGAGGCCTAACTCCATCACTAATTGGTGTCATCCCATACGCTGCTACAAATTATTTTGCATACGACACATTACGCAAAGCCTACAAGAAAATCTTGAAAAAAGATGACATCGGTAACATTGCAACTTTACTAATCGGGTCTGCAGCCGGTGCTATTTCAAGCAGTGCAACTTTTCCACTTGAAGTAGCTCGAAAACACATGCAAGCGGGTGCTATTAATGGTAGAGTTTATAATAACATGTTACATGCACTCCTAACCATTCTTGAAAAAGAAGGTGTTCAAGGGTTGTATAGAGGCTTAGGACCGAGTTGTATAAAGATTGTTCCTGCTGCTGGGATTTCATTCATGTGTTATGAAGCGTGCAAGAAGATATTGGTTGAAAAGGAAGAAGATGAGGCATGAAGAAAAGGTTTTTAATTTATGTTTTTTTGGTGAAATTTCAAGGGTTATAATTTTGAGAATAAAGGATTTTGAATTTGAAGCCTTTTTGGGGCTGTTTAGAGGAGATTTTTTTGGTCATTATGATGGTAGGATATCGGTTTCCATTCTCCTGCGAATTTTAAGCTCCATTTTGAAGAGATAAGAGTTTTGGTTTTAATCCCTGTGTTGAATGCATGCTTTTTTGGCATGATTTCTAAGTATTTCATGAATTTTCTAGTGATTTGAATTTAATCAGAAACATGTTTAACTGAATCTTGAAGTATAAGGGAGATGCTCTGGATTGTTTTGTGGAAGTTATGCGAGGTTATCATGTCTCTACAGCTAGATTGACAGGAGTGTATGCTGAGAAACAATGCAAAATTTTGAGGCATTACTGGTGAACATAAGCATAGTTCATATGTGCAATGAAGGTTTGTTTTTCTCTCTTGAACGATACCCATTCTTAAACCCGTACCTGCATCATATCGTCTCTGATCTCCAACAGTATACAGACATTTGTTCGACACATCATCTCTAATTTAGTAGTTTTTCAGTTATGAACGTTGGTAAATATCAGATCCTTGAAAATTGAAATATATTTATTAGTTTTTGGGTTCAATAAAAAATGACTCTCTTCATTTCAAAATAAGTGTTTAGTTTGAAAAAGCAAATACGGAGTATTACTTAAAAGCAATACAGATTAATATGACCAAAGTTTTAAGAATTCAACTAATTATACTTTACACAAATCGGATATTAATATATCACATCTGCATATTAAATTCTCTTTTCATTGATTGAAATATAAAGTTGACATTTATTTTAAGATATCATAAAATGGCAATATGTGTTGGTATTTTAGTGTAAAATAGATTGCGTTTAATATGCAAATAAGAGTCGACGTTTATTTGGATATTAATGGGACTAACGGGGGTTCGGGGGCAGCGCCCCCGAGAGAAGCGGGGTCCATGGGGCGGCAACCCCTGGCAGGGTCTAAAGGGCAGCGCCCCTGGCTGGGGTCGAGCTACCAGGTCAGCTGGAAATTTTTTTATTTGGTATAACATTGCTATGTTAAAAATTCATTAGAATTTGTTTTTCACCAAATAATACATATAAAGTTGATGTGGATTCTGCTGCTAGATTCTGCTGCTAGTTGATAGTTTCTGCTGCTAGTTGCTAGTTTCTACTGCTGGTTTCTGCTGCTAGTTGCTAGATACTGCTGCTAGTTGGTGTATATCGATATAACTGTTTTACAGTTATGAAGGCCCCTTATAAACCGTTTTTTATAACCGTTTTGGACCCTATAAACAATGATATATATTCTCATTTTCGGATAGAGAATAGAAGGCTGATCAAACATCTTTTGATCACGAATTTCTGCAAACATAATCTCATACTAAATCTTGAATCAAATTCGATTTTATCCGATCATAAATTAGTATTCACTCCATTTTATTGATCTGAAAGTGTACTCACACGACTTCGAATTTCTATCGGGTTACAACATATAACAATGGCAATATGTACATTATTTGGATTGGAATATGGACACTTTTTGGGACGGAGGAGTATTATTTTTGGGAGCTATCATGGAATCTGCATTCAAGTTTGATCAACTTCAATTTGCATATCATTTCACTCAACAGATGGAGGACCAAAACTGAAAGAAAAAAAAGAATGAATGATAGTTCTGGCATATTTAATTTTGATTAGAAGAAAATTAGGATTTATCTTCAGTCTAGTTATATTTTAGGTTTATCTTTACTTGTTTGGTTAGGATTGTTATTCAATGAGAAAACTTTGTTTGAGTCGTTTTAGGATTCTTAGGTCTTTATAAACCGCGTCCCAACACATTGTAATTAGATTTTGAGATTAGTCAATAACTTTGATTGTGTCTACACGTATTATTCTTCTGTTCATCAAGACTTGGAAACAATTAGGCTGATTTGCTTATGCAATTAACCCGTGCACAACGCGATTGTGAATGGACCTTCCACTGTCCTACATCAGGTGGTCTCAGAGCCACTTTCAATTTGGGTCTCCCAAATTGACATCAGGTCACCACTTTCAATCTTCATCTTTTATCAATTCGGGTTTTCCCCGATTATTCTTTATATTCTTTTTATTCTTTTAGTTATTTTATTCTGTTAAAACAATTGTCGTTGTACTGCTCACGATTTTTTTTTTAAAGTGATCATGACTGGTAATACCACACTTTTGCAAGCCCTACAAGCGATTCAACAACAATTGCAACAACAATCACAACAAATGGAAGAAAATACTAAAATTCTTGAGGCACTTGAGAATGTTAATATTCGTGAACAACCAAAACATGAACACCACCTTTATGAGTCCTCAAGTGACGAAGACGAAGAAGCTGGTCAAGTTGATCCCACAAATCATCAAAGAAATAGAATTCTTGGGATAAAGGCGGACATACCAACTTTTCGAGTGTCATTAAACATGGAAGACTTTTCTTGATTGGGTTTGTGAAACAGAAAACTATTTTGAACTCATGGACATTCTTGAAAAATCCCAAGTCAAATATGTTGCTTCTAAGTTGAGAGGAGCCGCCTCATCTTAGTGGGACAATCGTCAATCAGGTCGTCGCCGCCAACGAAAATGACCGATTGGCGCGTGGCGCAAGATGAAATGATTAATGTTCGTGTGTTTTCTTTCGGTTGATTACGAGCACTCTCTTTATTCACTATATCATAATTGTTGCCAATATACTCGAATCATATCAGAATATGCTGAAGAATTCATGAGACTTGCATCCCGAAATCAGTTAAGCGAGTTTGATGCCCAACAAATTGTGAGGTTCAACAATGGCCTTAGATATGATATCCAAGCCATAGTTTCCTTTCAAACAACAATGACCCTGGATGAAGCTGTTCGCATAGCCTTGAAAGCCGAACAAACAAGAAAAAGGTAGCTTCATGTACAAAACAAAAACTGATACAAACCAAAGCAGTAATAGCCAATCAGGAGGTGAAGCCCAAGTAGATCATTCCAAATCCACACATGAAGTTGATGGTGAAAAGAGGAAGACACCGACCACTTATACATCCACACATGCCATAAAAATCATCTAATAACCCATATGCTCGTCCCGTAGGCATAAAGTGTCATCGGTGCCAAGAAGCTAGTCGCGCTACAAAGCCTGTTAAATTTGTTGAAGGTGATAAGGCACATAATGAATTTGAAGACGAAGGATCTGTTATTAGTCCTGATGCTATTTTTGAAGATGAGGATGATCATAATGAAGCCTTTTTAGGTCTTGTTCGACAACACTAAGAAAAGTGAAGACAGTCAACGACACGGCATCTTCCAAACGTGGTTAAAAATAAATCAAGATGTGTTCAACGTTATCATTGACAGAGGAAGTAGTGAGAATATCATCTCACGAGACATCGTGACACGTCTCAAATTGATACCAAAGAAACACCCAAAACCATACAAGATTTGTTGGATTTAGGCCGTTGGTGAGGTAAGAGTAACCGAACAATGTGAGGTACCTTTTTCCATGGAAAAGTACAAAGACACGATTTTGTTGGATATAGTAGACATGGATGATTGTCATGTTCTAGTAGGAAGACCTTGTCAAAGGTTCACACTTTGTCCTTGTTCAAATGAAGACCGATCAACAATATCAAAAGCAAAGACAAATCATATTTTGTTGTGCTCACAGAAGAATAAGGAAAAGAAGATGTGTGACAATTATTCCCCCAGGTGCTATCTTCTATTGAGAACTCGTGGTCGAGTTCTTTTCAAGAAAAAGAAAATGATGGAGGACCAAAACTGTAAGAAAGAAGAATGAAGGTTAGTTTTGGCAGATTTAAGTTAGATAAGAAGAAAATTAGGATTTATCTTCAGTCTAGTTTTAATATTTTAGGTTTATCTTTACTTGTTTGATTTAGGATTGTTATTCAATTAGGAAACTTTGTTTTAGTCATTTTAGGATTCTTAGGTCTTTATAAACCATGTCCCAACACGTTGTAATTCAGTTTTTAAGATTATTCAATTACTTTGGTCGTGTTTACACGTATTAGGCTGATTTGCTTATGCAATTAACCGGTGGACAACATGATTGTGAACAAACCTTCCGCTGTCCTACTTCAACAATCAACAAATCAAAGACAACAAAAGATCATCTTTATTAAACTTCCATCTGATAAGATCAAAACTCGATCTCCTTCAATACACTGAACATTCAATAAAAACCCTTCATGTGTTTTGACTAACTGATTGACCAAATTTTTTATCCGATGTAGTCACTAAGATATTAAAATTAGAGTTAACTACATTTTTTGTCATTGTGGTTTGCTGGGTATTTCATTTTTGGTCCAATTTTTCAAAAAGTTTCGGATCCAATCCAAAAGTGATAGTTTCGTTCCACTTTCAATCCGTTTTGATAACGACGTTAGTTCTGTTAGTTAAGTCCAGTCGTCAAATGGCAACGTTAGTCCTTTATACTAACAATCGTTTGCAACGTTAGTCCTTTATACCAACGATCATTTACAACGTTTGCAACGTTAGTCCTTTATACCAGCAATCATTTATTTATATATTTTTTTACACACATTTTTATACAAGTTGTTATACATGTTTTTATACGCGTTTTTATACACGTTTTTATACACGTTTCTGTATACCTTTTTATACACGTTTTTATACAAATTTTTACACACGTTTTTATACACGTTATTATACACATTTTTACATACGTTTTTACACACGTTTTTATACACGTTTTTATACACATTTTATACACGTTTGTATATACGTTTTTATATACATTTTTATACAGTTTTTATACATGTTTTTATATGCGGTTTAATACACCTTTTTACACACGTTTTTATACACGTTTTTATACACGTTTTATACAACGTTTTATACACGTTTTTATACGCATTTTTATACAAGTTGTTGTACACGTTTTTATACACGTTTTTATACACGTTTTTATATACTTTTTTATAAACGTTTTTACACAAGTTTTTACACATGTTTTTATACATTTTTTTATACGCGGTTTTATACACGTTTTTACACACGTTTTTAAACACGTTTTTATACACATTTTTATACATGTTTTTATATACATTTTTATACGCGTTTTTATACACGTTTTTATACACATTGTTATACATGTTTTATACACGTTTTTATACACATTTTTAAACAGGTTTTTATATACGTTTTTATAGACGTTTTTACACATATTTTTATACACATTTTTACACACGTTTTTATACATATTTTTATACACAATTTTACACATGTTTTTATACATGTTTTTATACACATCTTTATACGTTTTTATACACATTTTTATACACGTCTTTATACGTTTTTATACACATTTTTATACACGTTTTTATACATGTTTTTATACACATTTTTTAAAAAATGTGTATAAAAACGTATATAAAAACATGTATAAAAACGTGTCTAAAAACGTGTATAAAAATGTGTATAAAAACGTTTATAAATATGTGTATAAAAACGTGTGTAAAATGTGTATAAAAGCGTATATAAAACGTGTGTAAAAACGTGTATAAAAACATATATAAAAAGATGTATAAAAACGTGTATATAAACGTGTGTAAAAACGTATATAAAAACATGTGTAAAAACGTGTATAAAACCGCGTATAAAAACGTGTATAAAAATATGTATAAAACTGCGTATAAAAACGTGTATAAAAATGTGTTTAAAAATGTGTATAAAACGTCTATAAAACGTGTATAAAAATGTATATAAAAACGTGTATATAACAACTTGTATTATAAAAATGATCGTTGGTATAGAGGACTAACGTTGCAAACGATTTTTGGTATAAAGGACTAACGTTGCAAATGACTCTTAGTATAAAGGACTAATGTTGCCACTTGACGATTGGACTTAACTAACAGAACTAACGTCGTTATCAAAATGGATTGAAAGTGGAACGAAATTATCACTTTTGGACTGAATCCGAAACTTTTAAAAAAATTGACCAAAAATGAAATACCCTGCAAACCACAACGACCAAAAATGTAGTTAACTCTTAAAATTATAACTTCATTATCAAGACTCATTTTTTCGGCCTGTAAGTTGCACATTTTCTCAAAAAGCAACAAAGTGAAGCATTAGTATCGACGTCTAGATGAGTATCAATGGCTGCGCAAAGAGCAAGCAACCACACACAATGCATATGGTCTCCAAGCATGTTATCTCTTTCCTCAGCATGGCACACAAGCCACAGGTTCCATATCCAGAATGGTTTGGAAAGCTAGGCAAGTCGCAGATGATGGTGAAAATTAATCGACTGAATAACAAATAATCTCATCATGTTACAAAGAATCATGTTTGTTAAACTCAATGATTACTGATCAAATCTTGATAAGCCAACCCGAACACATAAAAGCAAAGTGATGGGCAGTTCTTCTTGGCGTACATTTTGTCTTGATTGATGATGTTCGTGTACATGCACAAGATGCCATTCTCTTCATTTATCAGCAGGGGCGGAGGTACATGCAAGCCAGGGGTAGCGGTCGCTACCCCTGAACTTTTACCCAGTAATGGAATTTTTGGCCATTTTTTTACGTTTTTTGGCGATTTTTGGCCATTTTTTGGCGATTTCGCTACCCCTGAAACAAATTTTCGCTACCCCTAAACAAATTTTCGTATTTCACTACCCCTGAACTTGGCTCCTAGTTCCGCCACTGTTTATCAGGGTGGTGTTAGCCAGGGGCGGAACTAGGATTAAAGTTCAGGGGTAGCGGAAAAAAAAAGTTAACCATAATTTTTTTTAAACCGTACATTTAAATAATTAAAAAAACACAAAAGTTAAACAAATACCTAATAGATCTCAGAACTCTCCTTTTCGGTTTTTCATAGCTTGAAAACGAACCATTACATCCTCATTCGTTACTTCGTCAAATGTCTCTCCTTCAACAGTACATACCATAACATTGTTCAAATATTTGTCCCCCATTTGATTCCGCAAATCCGTTTTAATAAGCTTCATTTTAGAAAAACATCTTTCTAATCTAATCAGAAATCACAATTACATATAAAATTGAACCAAAATTAACCATAATACTAAGAATGAAAATTATGAAATAGATTTGAAAATTGAAATTACCTAAGGCAGCAGTGGCGAAGCAATGGTGGAGAACAAGCTGGACAAGCTGTTTTAGCTTTTAAGGTTTTTTTAAGGCGTGTTTAATTTGGTAGGTGCAATGGTGGAAATTGGAGAACGAGCTGGACAGCTGGTCATCAACAGATGACTTTTAAGGGTGTTGAATTTGTTCAATTTGAGTTTTATAATTTTATAATAAGGCACTGAGTTTTTATTATAAGTTTTTGTATGTTTTTTTTTGGTTTATTTTTAAACATTTAGTGGGCTTGGGCCTTGGAGTTTTTTTAAATAATGATATGGGCCTTGTAAAATTTGTTTAGGGGTAGCGAAAATTTGTTTCAGGGGTAGCGAAATACGAAACATAGTACGAAAAACGTAAAAAATTGCCAAAAATTCCACTACCGGGTAAAAGTTCAGGGGTAGCGGGGCTACATATACATCCGCCCCTGGTGTTAGCCATCTTGTTCTGATTTGTTTCAGGATGAAGTTGTTTTTTTTTTTTTTTTTTTTTTTTTTTTTTTTTCAGGATGAAGTTTTTTTTTGACTGAGTCGTTGACATGATAATTTACACACTGAAACCTTTCAAGGGAAAAGTTGCCTTTCTTTTGCTCAGTAGATGTTGCATCCTGATATATGTTAAGATTATACTTGGCCTATTTGTTTTAAGTGTCATTTATACCGGTTGAAATTTCGTTGATGACGTAAAGACTGATAACAAATAGTTGAACGAGCTAGTTTCTACTTTGGGTGGGAGATTCTTGCTCATGATGAATGTATGCCTATATGCTCATGCCTATTGGTATCGTTGTCCATCAATTCTATCTTTCCTCCAGACCGCTCAGGTGTTGTCTCCCTGGCCTTTTTGCCTATATGCTCATGCCTATTGGTATCGGTCCCTTGCCTTTTTCTGGAGGGTCACTTTTGATTGTGGCCAATCCTGACTTCGTTGGAAATTGAACATGAGATCGGATTGTAGACACTTCTGCACATAACTGTTGTATGGTTGTTCTTCCAAGCAAATTGTCGTATTTAAAGTTTGAATCAACAACATGAAACTCCATTCTAACTGTCCTTGCTAGTGGGTATGGTGCCACAGTGGTTTCCAACTGCATTGTTCCTTTGGGAAAATATGTTTCTGATAAGAACCTGACAAGTGGGGTTGTTAGAGGTCATATCCTGCTGAAAGTAATTGTTTAAAGCAGCTTGCGTACATGACATTGATTGAGCTTCCTCCATCTAGGTAGATATTTTCACTTTGTGTGAGGCAATCACAGCTATGATGGCCACTGGATCTGCTGAAGGTGTAAACTCTTTCATGGTGGGTATGCTTTTTCTTCTGGTGCCCATCCTGCCAATTCCTCTTGATCTTGTCCATTGACTAGTGTCCAGGCTTCAATCATGTGAAAATGAGGTAATTGTTCGGTGTCTGCCTTGTTGTTATTTGCTTTTCTTTTTCAGCTTAACGCAAGTGTTCCAGCTCACCTGCTTGTATTGCCCTTTCAATTTCCTTTTTGAGTTATGATAACGCTCATTTTGTATATGTTAGAGTCACGTTATTTGTATATTTATGTATATTATTTGGTTATGTTTATGAACATTTTACGCTTTAAAGGTATAAAAGAGGTATCCAGGTTTAGGTACAAGGAAATATCAAGAAAGACGAAGAAAAGCCGATAAATCAAGAGAATATGCATGTAAAGATTTTCGTCTAAGATAATGATTCATGTTATGATTATTTCCGAGTACAAGTAAAGATTATGAAGATATTCAATGAAAGAATGAGTCAAGATTAAGTGCTTAAGATGATTGTTAATGATGGATTTTTGTGCCAACCCAAGGTTGAAACCAACATGCCAACCAAATCCCAACCTAAGGTTGAAGTTGAGTTTCCAACCCAAGGTTCAATATCTCAACCGTGGGTTGAGACACACCTGAACTGAAGAGTTGCATCAAATCATGGTTTTAATCACCATTACTCACCAAGTCCGATCATTACCCTTCTTTTATAATTGTTAAGAGCTTGTAACAGTTTTTGTGAGTGATTTCAAGCATAAATAAGGCCCCTAATCTCCACAATTAGACACACTCATACAATCAAGCCTTACACCATAAGGACTTGATCATACCTTCTACTTGCCCAAAAGAGCTCTATAATCTCTGCCATTCTCAAGAAGATCCCAAGAAGAAAGAAAGGAAGCTTTGGTGATACTAATTGGAAGAGGTGAAAGATTCGTTGTTCGATTGGAGGCGTTAAGGAGTGCTCTAACTTCTTACATTTCTTGGTTAATTGTAGTCTTACTTTGGGTAACTCTTTTACTTAATTATTATGTTGAACGATTTGATGTTAAATGAGATGTTGCGTTCGTTGATGAAACTTGTTATGGAGTAATTTGTGATAATTGTTTGGGAATTATGTAGACTTTCGTGTGGAAAACTAGAAGGGGGGTTGAATAGTTTTACGTCTTTTTAAATTTTATTTTTAAAACTTTTGTTTACTTTTAAAAACTTCGATTCGATCTTATGTGACTTCAACTCTTAAACAATATGAACAAATATAGATAAATATAAATAAGTAATGCAAGTAAAGTAAAGTAAATGAAATGAAAGATAGGGATGGAAAGATCAAACCACAACACAAGGATTTATAGTGGTTCGGCTACAAGGACACCTTCATTGCCCTACTCCACTCCCCGAGTCACCTACTCGAGAGTTCTCTTCACTATGTCAACAAACTCCCTTATGGCGGAGAAAACCTTACACAACTTTAGCTTACACCGGCTTAACGACACAAAGCTAGATGTCGGGTTCTAATCGCAGCTAGAACCAATCTCACAACTTATACACGACTTCTTCACGACTTAATCACGATTTCTTCATGACGGCTTCACGACTTCTTCACTACGGCTTACACACCTTCTTACACGACGGCTTCACAACTTCTAGACTTATGACTTCACAACTTCTACACTACTTCTTTACAACACAACTACTTACTTACACTTAGATCTACTTATCACAACTATACAACACTTTACACAACTACAAAATGATATGAATTGAACTACAATACTTCTTCTCTAGTTGAAGGAGTATTCTTCTTTTGCACTTGGATGATGAAAGCTTGGATCACTTGGAAACCAATGCTTAAGAGAATATGATCAAAGGATTTTAGAAAGGATTTACAAGGATTAGAGAAGATTTAGAACAGAAGGTTTGGGGTGCAAAAGGTGAGAAAAAGTCCAGGGGAAAACCAGTATTTATAGGCAAAAACTGGACAGCTGGAGGAGCGGGGCGGTCCCCTTAAAATTAAGGGGGCCGCCCCTCAAGACCGTTGCCCAGTTTTGTCTTTTTGTGGGGAAGGTTTTTCTGGAACATTTTTGCCATTTTTGGTTGAAAATTTGAATTCATAAATTTATAATGGATTAAACCTTTTTATTTATTACCAAAAATGTTTTTCTAAAAGATATAAAATGTTTTTGACATTTTATAAAAAATCTAGTGATTAAGAAAATGTTCCTTTGATCATATAATGCATTAAGCATTTGTTTATTCATACCTTAAGTGATTGAGTTGTTAAAATAGATGTTTACAACTAAATACTTGTTTACGTCATAATTTTTCGTTTAATGATTTTACATTTTGTGATTATCAAAACGTAGAGATATCGAAAAATATTAATAACGTGTTTAGGCATTATTTATATCAACAATCTCCCCCTTTTTGATGATTACAAAACATAAACTCATTAAATTGAAAAATTAGTTTTTAGACAAGTATTTAGTGAGTTTTCATCTATTTCTCCCCCTTTTTGTAGAATCAAAAAAGGTTTTGCCGGCAAGTTTTAAGTGTAAAATTGTCGGAATGAGAACTCCCCCTTGATGTGTACTCCCCCTCGTTTGAGGATACCAAGGAGACGAGCTATGGAATTCTTGCAAGAAAAATGTTAGAAGCACAAGTATATGTAATAACAATAAGCAAGCATATAGAATAAGAGCATTCATTAAATAAAAGTGTTGTGTATAAATACACAACCAAGTAGATTACAACATAAGGCATGCAAACATTTAAACAATGCAATTAATGATACTACATAATCATCCAAAAAGTACATAATCCCCATAGAGCTTGCAACCAAAAAGGGTGGAATACATTATTTTTGTTAAAACATTTCATCTAGTTTGGAGAGAATGGAGGAGGTCGTGGTGAAATGGGTGAAGATGGTGGAGGTGGTGGTGGAGGTGGGTTGGTTAACATATGCTCAATGCATGAGAACATGTATTGCATCTCATCCCCAAGACCAAAGATGATGGTTCGGTTATGAATGCAACAAAGGCAAGTGTCTCCATGAGCTTCAAGGAGACTCCAAGGAATGGGATTAACAAAGAGAGGTGGTGGAAGTGGTGAGGATGAAAAGTGAGCATCAAGAGGTGTGATAGGTGAGATGGAGATGGAAAGCTTGGTGGATAGAGGTTCTTGATTGAGATGTGGTGGTGATGTTGTTTGTGGTGATGTTATTTGTGGTGAGGAGAGGTGTTTGTTGATGTAGTCATTGATGGATGAGGTTGAAGGTAAGGAAGAAGAGGAGGTACCATTGGTGGAAGGTGTTTTTAATGGTGCATTAGGTGCATTTGGAGATGAGCATTTAGGTGGTGGTGATGGAGTGGTGTTGTCTTCCTTAGTGAGATCAATGAAAAGTTGTTTGGGTGGTATGATGACCATTTTGTGTTTCTTAGAGGACTTGGAAATGGAGGATTTTGGTGATAGCATGGTGTTTTGGGTTGGTGTTTGAAGGAGATGAAGATTGATGAAAGGAGGGTTTATCATTTGGAGGGAATTTATAGTATGAAAGTGAGGTTGGTTTGGGTAAGGTTTTGAGGTTTAGTAGTAATATTCCAAACTCAGTTGGGTTAATAAGAGAAAGGGTAGTTGAGACTAGAGAAAAGGGGTCACAAGATGCAAAAGAAAACAGTAAAAATTACTGTCCAGATGGCCGGCCCCCTTAAAATTAAGGGGACCGCCATCAAAATTAAGGGGGCCGCCCATCTGGTATTTCCCAGACGACCAAAATTGAAAAATTTTCAGAAAAGGGTCAATTTTTGGGTTGTGTTTGCAGCAAGCTCTATTTGAACCATGTACATTAGGAATGATTTAATAGTAACAATAACATATTAAGAGATAATGTACATATGTAAACTAGTAAAATCATATTATAAGCATATCATAGGCATATTTTATTAAATAAACTAGTTAATCAGTTCTAAGAGGTTCATCATCATCATCTCCTTGATGAGATGTAGAACCACGAGGTGGGAGTGAGAAAGAGCTACGAGATTTGCCCTTGTCACTTCGGGATCGACGAGGTTGGACACGAACAAGAGGACGAAGGACCGGTTGAACGAACTCATAAATATCACTCTCAAGATGAGGGTAATGTTCCATGACATGATAATAAAGTCGAGTAAGGAACATACCATAAGGAAGATTGGCATTACGAGTGTTTTTGGCGGATATGATACGATGAACAAAGAGATAGGCCAAATTGTATTGTTCTTCAGCAACAACACAATACAACATGTGAGCAATGCTCGCCGTGAGATGATCACGGTGACCACCGGTACCGAACGCATTCTCGCGAATGAGTTCTTCCCAACGCTTCATGTCGGGGCGTAACTCCTTGAGGAGGATTTGGTTTGCATGGATGTCAACATTTTTGACTTGATCTTTCGGCTAGTCGTACCACGTTCTAGCCCAAGAAATTGACGAATGTCACCGGGAGATGGAATCTCAGAGTAGTAAGGACCATCTTGAGGTCGATGTTGCTCAAGAGAAGAAAGATCCCATTCATTTGAGAAAACGGCTTGACCGTTGTGTGGAATTTTGAGAATTTGACCGAATTGAGCGAGAGTAAGAGTGATGAATTCGTTTTGGATCATAAAGGAGATGAGGATATAACCATTGTTATCGGTTTGCACCGTAACTTGGCTATAGAAGTCAAGAACAAAGCGAGGAACTATACGCTCATTGATTTTGTAAAGACAATCAAGACGAACATTGGAGAACATTCATTCGATATAGTCGGATTGATAGAAAGATGGATCGACAATTCTCCCCTCATGAATGTTTCTATCTTCAATGGGACGATAAAGACATGCAATAGCGGGAGAAATGCCGGGAGTAGCAGAAACTTTTGGAATGTATTGTTTTGTTTTGGAGACATCACCAACCGTAACTTTAGGCATTTTCACCTAAACAAGGTAGCAACAAGAAAAATAAGATTAAAAAAAAATGCATGTGTCATATACACTACTTATGTGGAACACAAACATACTTCGACTCTAAAAATTAAATCCTAAGAAGTAGTTTGCAATGTTCCTTAGTTTTAATTTTTAACTCGCTTAAAATGTATTTTATGATGTTAAGAAGTAGTTATCATGATGTTTTGATAAAGAATCATAAATATTCAAACGCTCCTTTATACATCATAAGCCATTTTGAAATGTGGCTAGATAAACATTAGATTGTATGTCTAGCTATTTCTTACGAGTATTCATGTTAAGAAACTTATGAAAGAGATGAAAACATAGATTTTGACTCGAAAATGTGTTTTAATTCATTATGCCAAACGCTCTCTTTTTCTAGAAAAATAAAGACTCATATCTCAATATACATATGAATTATGTATCTTGATGACTCAAAATTACTAGTTGCATGTTTATAAGCTCGATAATTAGTTGTTAATTTTATTTCGACTTAGTTTCGGCTATTTTATGACCTAATCCAAACACCCTCTTATGTTTATAAAATCATTTTTCATGATTCAAAAAGTATATTTTTAGGATTAAAAGTTGTGATACTATAATGTAGTTAGTTTTAACAAGTGTTTATGGCATTTTTCAACAATGTATAACAAATTTTGAATGAGAGTGTTTGGTTTTTCAAAATTTTAGCATGAGGGTTTTAGATTATTTAGATTCTAGGTTAATTAAGTGCTCTAATCCTATGGGAAGCATTTGGCAATGAGTATCCTAGACTTAATTTCAACATAAGTTCGACTTTAAAAATTTTAACTAAAATATCAAATTGTGATTACACTCGAAATTTGATGAAATTAGATGAAATGTGTTTTGGAAAACTTACAATATATGTTGCTAATCGAGATATAAGTGTTTGCCTCTTGCGAATTGTAGGGTATTCACAATGCAAGAAACACTTGTTTGAGGCCTTAGTATGGATCGATTAGACAAGAACTAGAGAGAGAAAGTGGGAACTTCTAGAGAGAGAAAACTATGTGTATATTAGCTTGAAATGTAGGGAAGTTCCAACCCTTCCCTTGCAAGGGAAGGGGTATTTATACATACTACTTAATATGCCCCTAGTGGGCTGTGGAGAGAGCTGACAGAGGGTAAAGACCCGACCCACTCCACAATACTAATTAATAACTAATCTACTAATAATATTACTGATAATCCTACGAGCTATGATGAGCTAATAAGTACTCGGGGTGACCGAGTCTTCAGCTGAATATTCATATTCCTAACAATCTCCCCCTAAGGGAGGTCACCCCAGAAGTAATGTTCTGAATTTCAGCACTTCTTCCTTGGATCTTGACATCATAGCTCGTAACCATTGATTCTTCAATATCATAGATTGTTGTGCAAACATCCATGATCTTAAGATGACTTCTCTTTTGTCTTGGATGAACTTTGAGTAATCTTTGAAAGTATCATCCCACTTGAGTCTCCAAGTCATCTTTCAGTAGTAGGTCTCCATGTGATGAAATATACTTAGAGCCGACATGCTCACACGATATGGTGTCATGATCTTCAGCATCAGAGTTAGCAGAAGCTGTGTTGAAGGTCTTTTAGGTTGATCATGACTTCTTTGATGATGATGTGGTGTGAGCATGTGGTGATGGATTGGCATCTTTTCTGCAACCAGCTACAACAGCAACCAGCTACAGCATTCCACTGCTACACCCGCCAGAAGTTCCTGCATACGACAGTTAGCAACAAATCAACCGGTACTTACAGGTTCGGACTTCGAGATTGTTAACAGCATAGTGTGAAAACTCTCTCTAATCCTTACCAAGACCGTTCCTAATCGAAAACCCACAGAGGGCTTTTTAAGATCGAACCGTAGCACATCAACGATTAGGAGAGTCGCTGGAGATCACTCCACGACTGTAGACCGTTTGAAACCGCCGCGATCACTAAGCGTAATCCACTGGGAATTACCGAAGTGACCTGCTTTCAGGGCTGTTTGATGTTGACCCTGGCAGGAATTTCCATTCAATCATTGAGAATTACATTTGTAAATTCTCTCATAAATGTTCTGGCAGATTGCTAAGATCTGCGTAGGACTCATGAGTTTACAACTGGTGTCCTTAATGTTGAACAACCAGTGTAAAAATAATTCGTGTCCCTATGAGATCTTATTATGCATCTCGTGGCTCTAGACTCGATAGTGCGATTTGATTTAGTGAGCGGAGGCTGGAGAGAACTGCCACCTTTTCAATATCATCTAACTCGGAGTGAGAGAGACGATAGAAATGTATTGAACTCCGTGACAATTGAAACAAGAATCCTTTGAGGGACCTTGAGTGGCTAGGGAGGGTTGTGCAGCGTATCACTGGGTCCATGATACTTTGTCTTCAATGCCAGCAATCAACTATGTGATTCTGACAACATATGTATTGACCCGGTTTCTGCCTAAGTTGTAAGGAGGGCTTCTTTCTTTTCACCCTTTATCTTTACAATTCTTTTTCATTCTTCAACCCCTTCAGTGCTTACCGAGACTTCATAACTAGCACCTTGTTGGGTTTGTTCCAGTACTAGCTCCATCTCAGTCGGCACTCTTCCCTTATCCACTTTTCTCCTTTTTAATCATACCTAAGGACTTCTACACTAACTAGTGGATTATCCCTGGGTAGATCCCTCCTGCTCTGGTGGGATCATGGGAACTTGAGCCTAACCTAACCATCCTTATAACTCCATGCGTTAATTAAAAATGGCCAGTCTTTAGTATTCATCCATGATAGCCAAACCAAATATTTGAAAAATCTCTCAAAGTGTTCATGATTTTGAAACACATTTTTGCAAACACTTGAGAGTTTTATATTTTTCAAATGCTCCCCCTCAACATGTGCTCGAGTGATAGTTTTATAAATTTGCACATGTTAGGTAGAGCTCGCACTTTTTGAATTGATCCACTTTCAGTGAACATGACCGATTCAAGACACGTTTACATCACTAGTTAGACTAGCTTGAAATTATTACCCGGCCTGGTCAAGTCCACAGAAAGTTTCTCGAAATGGTACACTCTACTCAGATACATCTTTTTCGAGACACGCTTACATCACTGGTTAGACCAGCTTGAAATTATTACCCGGCCAAGACGTATCCTTTCGATTGATGACAGTTCAAGTTTCGTCAATTCATTGGTTAATTCTGAGTCACGGTTACATGAGATGCCAAATCCGCTGCTCCCCCTCAATAAGTGCATTGACGTACAACTGAGCACTTATGGGAGAGTTTCCTTCCTCATCCAAAACATTTTGCTCCCCCTCAATATGTGCCTTGATATACAAAATGGTTTAGCACATACGGGAGAGCTTACATTAACTTCCAAATCATCACATTTCACATTTTATCAGAATTTCATATTTAAATCACATTCTCTCTCCCCGATCAAAAATTTCAAACCATTTGAGATTTGTGATCCCAAGTGATTTAAATAAGTTTAGAAAATTTGGGAGAAAATGTGGTCAGGTTTAAGTGTATTATGATTTTGGAGCATACTATGCTCCCCGTGAAACAACGAGAGAGTGTCACTGCTGATGTTGCACAAATTTGGCAAGGTGTCGGAAATTTGAACAAATATGCTCCCCCTCAATTAATGACCCGTTTTCCATTAAAAGAGCTGTAGTCATTCAATTGAGCGACGGGTATTTGTGAAAATTAAATTCAATTTACCACCTTGTGTAACATCAAGACTCTCTTGAAGAATCAAACAAAATAAAGAGTCTGATGAAAAGAAGACTTCTCTTCTTATACACGACATGACGCACTGAAACGTACATCAAGTCGGTGAAACATGGATATAAAGTAATCCATGCCCAGGTGAACATCACCCGGTTGGAGGAACAGCTGTCTTTTTGGCGACATGCTTTCCCCATTGAGAGGCACGGGTTGCTATCTAAAGTAATAGCAAGCCATTAAGACATGTTTTAACTGATTAGTATAACTTCTGCTCGAGCTTCATTTAAGGATCCGTGTCATTGTTGAATGACATTTCTAGATCCGTAAATGTTATCGATAAACAGAAGACATGCCTAGGTAGGACTATTTTTGGTATTTTCTGATTTTTTCGATTTTTATGGTTTTTATAGGTTTTATATTTTTGTATTTTCTTTTTGATTTAAGATATATACAACTATGTACAAGGATATAAGAAGACAATCCTTTACTCCTCCTTTTCTTCCTGAAGACACTTGAGGGTTTCAGGAGTCATGCTCTTCATGCCAAGGCGTGGGAGAATAAACTGAAACCTTTCTCTTGGGAGGGCCTTGGTGAAGATGTCAGCTAACTGAAACTCTGTCCTCACGAATTATAGTTCCACAATTCCTTTTTCCACCTGTTCCCTGATGAAGTGATGCCTGATGTCGATGTGTTTTGACCTGGAGTGCTGAACATTGTTACAACAAAGAGCAATGGCGCTTTTGTTGTCACTGTTTCACAGGTTCTTAGGGGTGTTTCCAGGATCGATTGAACAAACAACATCATGTATATAAATCATACAGAAACAAAGATAAGTAACAAAGAAGATGGGTTGAACCCATAATAATCTGATATTGATATTAAGAAAGGGTTAATGATTACAGCAAATTCTACACCTATATATAAGATATGAAACGTTGTCTTCAAGAGACATAACGATTCATCAAAGCGTTGCAACCCTAAATAAAACGTTACAATGAAAATAACCGCTATATAACTGCCTTCTTTTGTGTCTAATGGGTTTGTTGGCCTGCGGCCCAAACCAGGAAAATAGCGGGCTTTTGTTTTGGCGTCAAAGACATTAAAGCAGGTCCAACAAGTTCCTCCCTAATGTCGAGATGCCAAAACCTTCAATCTTCAAACCTGCAGTTTGATCTTCTTTGTCCTTTAATTTCGATATGCCAAAACCTTCGTTTGTGATCATCCTTATATCCAGGTAGATCAATGAGACTCGGTTACTTCCACCTTTACTGCCGTGATCTTCATTATATCCATGTTGATCATCTTTGTCTGGTTAAATCCACCATCTGACTTTTGGGCAGTTTCTTCTTCCTTTTGCATTCATGGTAGGCTCGTTTGAGTGATGATTAAACATGAATGGTTGTGTTGTTTGTTCCCTTGCGCTCTGATACCACTGTTTCACAGGTTCTTAGGGGTGTTTCCAGGATCGATTGAACAAACAACATCATGCATATAAATCATACAGAAACAAAGATAAGTAACAAAGAAGATGGGTTGAACCCATAATAATCTGATATTGATATTAAGAAAGGGTTAATGATTACAACAAATTCTACACCTATAATATAAGATATGAAACGTTGTCTTCAAGAGACATAACGATTCATCAAAGCGTTGCAACCCTAAATAAAACGTTACAATGAAAATAACCGCTATATAACTGCCTTCTTTTGTGTCTAATGGGTTTGTTGGCCTGCGGCCCAAACCAGGAAAATAGCGGGCTTTTGTTTTGGCGTCAAAGACATTAAAGCAGGTCCAACAGTCACAATATAGGGGAATTTTGTTGTATGAGAATCCATAGGCCGAGATTTGTGATCGCATCCAAAGGATTTGTGCACAACAAGCAGACATGGCAATGTACTCAGCTTCAGTAGATGATATGGAAGTACTCATCTGCTTCTTTGAAGACCAACTAACCAACTTTTCCCCTAAAAACTGAGCTCCTCCTGAAGTACTGCGACGAGTGTCTTGACATCCCGCATGATCAGCATCCGCGTAAGCCGTTAATTCCATTGCAGTGTCCTTAGGATACCAGAGACCCATATGAACCGTGCCTTGAAGATATCGAAAGATCCTTTTCACTGCTTCAACATGCTTCTTGGTTGGCCTGGATTGATACCGAGCACACATACACACAACAAACAGAAGATCTGGTCTGCTAGCTGTGATGTACATCAGAGATCCAATCATGCTTCGATACTTTGTTATATCCACTGGAATCCCTGAAGGATCTTCATCCAGCTTCGTTCTATCAACCATGGGAGTGTCAACAGGTTCACTTGAATAGAATCCATACTTTTTCAAGATCTCGTTGGCGTATTTGGATTGATTAATGAATATGCCTCCGGGACTTTGAGAAACTTGTAATCCTAAGAAGAATGACATTTGTCCCATCATGGACATTTGGAACTTGGAATTCATCTCCTTTGAAAAACTATCACATTCACTAGGATCAGTTGAAGCAAAGATGATATCATCTACATAGATCTGAACTAGTAGTAGATGGTTTCTTGATTTCCTGGTGAATAGTGTGGGATCAACAACACCCTTGGAGAATCCGTTCACTAGGAGGAACTTGGACAATGTATCGTACCATACCCTTGGCGCCTGTTTTAACCCATAAAGAGCCTTCTTCAAGCAGTAAACATGAGTAAGATGTTCAGCATCCACGAATCCTTCTGGTTGACTCACATAAACTTCTTCCTTCAAGTCACCATTCAAGAATGCCGTTTTGACATCCATCTGGTAAACTATCATATTTCGACTAGCAGCATTTGCCAGGAAGATTCTTATAGCTTCAATTCTAGCAACCGGAGCAAATGATTCTTCAAAATCAATGCCCTCTTCTTGTCTGAACCCTTTAGCAACTAGCCGTGCCTTGTTCTTTAACACATCACCATACTCATCAAGCTTCACTTTGAAGATCCACTTTAAAGCAATGATCATTGCAAGCTCTGGAGGAGGCACTAATTCCCATACTTCAAGTCGATCAAATTCATGGATTTCATCCTGCATAGCCTGGAACCAGCAATCTTTAGTCATTGCTTCTTTGGCATCTTTTGGTTCGACTTTGGACAGTACAGAATTGAAGAAGCACCATAGTGCATCAGTGGCTAGTTGATTACGTGTGGATACTGGACGTGAGGGATTGCCTATGATGTTGTCGATTGGATGATCACTGGTCCATTTTCTGAGATGGTCGTGAGGTTGAGGGTTATGAACAGATGTAGCAGTGCTGTGTTCTTCAAGTGAGGATGTGTCTGATGTATGTTCAGGAGCAAATATGTTTTCAAAAGGAACCTCATCAACAGGAGCAAAAGGGTTAACTTCCAAAGATGATTATCTGAAGATTCTTGTATTACTGGAGAAGATTGAGCGTTTGATGACGAAGGCGATTGACTGGCAGCTGGAGCATTGTGACTGACTGATACTGAAGCTGTTGGGCCTTCTGAACCTTGTGGGGCTTGAACCTCAGCCATAGGAAGTATAGCAGGTTCACTTGGGATGGTTCCATTCGTTGGCTCAAAGTATTCATCAAACATAGGATCGAATAACTTCTTCAACTCCTCGCATGTAGGTGGCACATAAGAATCTGCAGGCGTGGAATTCTGTACAAGTCCTGAACTAATGGGTCCAGGTGACAAAAGGTTAAGATCGGGTCCAGAACTAATTTGTCCTGAAGCAGGTTGCTCACTCAGCTCATCGAACGTAACATGAATGGTTTCCATGATTTTACGGGTTCTCTTATTGTAGATTCGATACCCTTTACTGTCTGGTGCGTATCCAACAAAAATACCTACATCTGCTTTAGCTCTTAACTTTCCCAAGTCTTGACTATCGTTAGTTGGTTAGCAAAGTGCACCAAACACACGGAGAAAAGAGAGATCTGGTTTCTTGTTATGAATTAACTCGAAGGGAGTCTTCTCATGAACAGGATGAATTAGGGATCGGTTTTGAGTGTAACATGCTGTTGCAATAGCCTCTGCCCAGAGAAACATCGGTGCCTTTGAAAATATAAGCATGGTTCTTGCAGCTTCCACCAGAGTACGGTTCCTTCGTTCAACCACTCCGTTCTGTTGAGGAGTGCGAGGGATACTTCTCTGATGCGTGATGCCAATACTTTCATAGAAATTACGGAGTTATTGGTTAACAAACTCAGTACCATTATCAGTGGGAATGATTCTGACAGTTTTATCGAGCCTTACTTGCAGCTGTTTTATCAGTTTAATGATAACTTCTGGAGTTTCGTCCTAGGTTCTCAAAAACTTTACCCATGTGAACCGAGAATAATCATCTACTATCACCAGAACGTACTTCTTTCCATTTATGGTTTGTATTCTCATTGGACCGCACAAGTCCATGTGGAGGGTATGAAGAACTTCCAAGTTGGTGTTGATGGTTTTAGGCTTGTGGGTTTGTTTCTTGCTTTTACCCAGTTGACATGCAGAGCAGAGATGATCTTTCTCATATTTCAGTCTGGGCATCCCTCTAACAAGATCTTTACGTGAAAGATTATTTATGGTACCGAAGTTCAAGTGGTTCAAACGACGATGCCACAGCCATGATTTTGTTTTAGAGGCTTTAGAAAGCAAGCATATGGGAGAGGACTTCAAAATTTCTTCAATCGATATGGTGTATAGATTGGTGCCCCGACTACCCTTGAGGAGATCTATACCATCCAATTCTCTGACGAAACATGTATGTTTTCTGAAAGCCACTTCCAGATCTGAATCACAAAATTGACCCACAGAAAACAGATTGTGCCCTAGTCCTTCCACATAATATACCCTTGAGATTACACTGTCACCAAACACATAATCTCCATAACCCATAATAGCACCAAAGTGGTCGTTCCCAAATCTAACTGTCCCGATAAACTTTTTCACGAAGTTCTTGAGCCGCGAGCGATCCCCAGTCATATGTTTTGAGCAGCCTGAGTCCAAATACCACAGGACGATTTGTACGACCTGCATTTGAAACCAGACAACAATGGATAACTGAAAAATGTGGATCCCCAAGTGCAATTGGGGTCCGTTTGGTCAGCACACACATATTCTATAACCACAGATTTCACAGATGCTACTGTCTTTACTGAGGAGACAGAACTAGAGGCAGGACAAGACCTAGATGGAAGGCATTGTGACACTAAAGACAGGATTCTACCAGTTGGTCTCCATTCCTTATTCTTCACAGTTTTATGCTTATTCATTTTAGGTAATGAGCTCTGTTTTCCTAAATTGAATTTCCTTCCAGTGGGTCTCCATTCCTTAACTTTCACAATTTTATGCTTATTCATTTTAGGTAACGTGCACTGTTTTCCTAAATTGAATTTCCTTCCAGTGGGTCTCCATTGATAGCCTACGCTAGCAAATGTTTTTCCTGTTGCTTTCCAAACTTTCTTGCATGCTTCAGTTATCCTAACATTCTTATCATGGGGTGATGCAGAAGACATCAAGAAAGACACAACACATTCATCATGATTAGCAGAAATTAAACAGTTGTCGCATGTTTTACAGATAGCATTAGAATTCGAATTAATTACAGTACTTTTGATACTAGAATCAACACGATTCATCCTACTCATTGCAAACTTATTGTTCCTAGGTTGGGCTTCTACATTCTTCAAGTGATCATTCTTAGCTGGCGCAGTCCTATCCTTTCTTGCATTTCCTCTAGACCTTGACCCGCTAGCTTGGGTGTCACTTTTTACTCCTGTAGAAGCATCGAAGGGAACATTAGTTTGTTTTTCTGTCACATGCCTTCCTGATAATGATGTGTTGGGTTCTGATGTTTTAGGTGGTAGATCAAAGGCTACATGCTTGTTCTCAACAGTGGATGATGATGCAACAATTCTATCTCTATGGCTGCTAAACTTAGGAATTGAGCCTATGGCATATTCTAAGTTTTCCTGAATCCTTTTCGTGAGTTTGCAGGCATAGACAACTGCCCTATCAAGTGGCTTATCAGTCCTATCCTCTTCAACTACCTCACGAAGTGTGTCAAGACCCTCTCTAAGATGATTGAGATATGTTTGATGGGCAAAGCTGTTATTTCTAAGCTTAAATGGAATACGCCCAACATCAACATCATACTTTTTACTATCAGTAGCCTTTGGTGCATCACAATTACAAGTGGTGCATGGCATTTTACCTTTCACCCGAGCCTTAAGATTCTCAATTTCATTTGTTAAAGAGGTTATTTGATCATTGTGATTGCTTCTTGTAACTTTAATAGAATCATATAACTCTTTGAAATGTTGTTTAACCTTTGAATTTTCTTCTCGATAACACTCATTTTCATAATGTGACTTATTTATGGTGTTTTGATATTGAAAATTCTGAGAATCTGAAGACGAAGGTTTATTGGTGCCATACACTTCACACTTGTTGGATTTCAATTGGGCAATTTGGGCCCTCAGCAGTCGAATCGTGTTTGTGTGAGCTTGAATTGTCTCATCTCGTTTGCTTAATTCAAAATAAGTATCAAATTCAGGAGCATCCAAGGATGTCTTGTCATTTGATATTTTATGTTTTTCATTTAAATGTTGATGTTTCAATTGCAAATTAAGATATTCAACTTCTAATTTTGAAAAACGTTTAACCATATTATCATGGTCATCATTTTGAATTTTTTCAAGCAATTTTAAATTCTCCCCCTCAAGCTCAACAACACGATTCTGGGTGACATTTAACGCAATAGCATACTCATTAAATTGACAAGCAGACAATGCAGAATCAGTGACAGTGTAAAATACATCTTGTGCAATACATTTAGCAATCAAGTTGTCGTTAGTAATGAGTATGTTTTTTCTTTCAATCTCTCGACTCTTAAGTTCTATTGCATATTCATTCACCTCATTTTCCATATCTTTAAACACTACTTCCATTTCTTTTATTTCGGCTTTAAGGGCAGTTTGCAACCCTTCAAAGTGTTCTTTAAGTAGTTTAAAGAATGGCATGACCTCAGTTAAGTAACACATTTTAGCATGTTCAAAACACCTTTCCCCCTCAGTAATACCGGAGGGTGTGATTCTCTTCTTGCATGTTTTATCGAAATCAGCAAACAGTTGCCAAAGCACATATAAGCTAATAAAGGTTTTACATTCAGTGGGAAGAGATAAAGGCACCAAATTCCTAGGTGTATTGGGAGGATACACCGTTATTGATGCAACTTTTCTAATGAGGGGGGTGTTGGCCTTAAGTTTTTCTACCTTAAGTTTTTCATTATCTTGTTTCCAGAATATCTGTTCAGGTGTTAACTTCTTTTGAGGAGCAAACACAGTCAAACGATTTTCCTCACTATAGTCATGGGGTTTGATTATTATTCGTCTGACTATGCACTCGGGATCCCTCATTTTCTCATTCATTCTAACCTTTGTTCTCTCACTTAACTCATCCTCTTCTTCTGTGTAGATATGCTCAAGCGGGTCATGATTAGGCATAAACATCACATTAGAATCATATAATGCAGGTTGGGCTATCTTAGCAATTTCATGAATAGCTAATTTAGATTTACCTACATTGCTTTCACTATGCTTGTCACTTAACTTTCTGTGCTTATACATCATTTGGGCAGTTTGTCTGGTTTGGTCTTGTGTGTACAACTTATCTTCAAGTTTATTTTTTAACGTCTTGAGTCTAGAGAAATCATTTAAAAGTGTTGATTCTTTTTGTTTGAATTCTAGCTTAAGTGTAGTTACACACTTTTGTGCTTCCTGTTTCTATTTGACAGACTGTTCTAGCTGACTTTTCAAAGAACTCAACTCTAATTTTAATGTTTCTTCTCTTACTCTCGACTCTTTAATAAGTGTACTCATTTGACCTTCTAATTTCTGCTCACGTTCATTAAGCTCAAACTTAGCACGCTGTTCATACATAGCCACTTGTTCTTTATAAATGTTAAGTCTAGTGATCAAGTCATCATCAGGGACAGGCAATTTGTTCTCATGGCACTCACATGCATTATCTAAATTACACGCATTATCTAAGGCACATACATTACTTATAACACAAACATCATTATTGACAAAAGATTCACCATTTGGTACATCAGGCGAGTTGTTGTGATTCAAATACTGTTCATATGAAATAATATTGCTATTTTCCATGTCAACATTACTTGTGTCAGAAACATCTGCCTGATGTACTTCTTTGGGATTCTTTTGTCCCTCGACTATATTATATGTGTCATAAATTTTTAGTACCTCAGATATCACAGATGCATTAGAAGGACCAGCTTGACGGGGATGAAGATTGTTTGAGCCGTAGGTTCATCATCTACATCCGAGTCAAATGCATCACAGTCATCTGCCTTGAAGATGTTAGGATCATTAAGTGCTAGATCCTGAACTGGTTGCTCATCCACATCTTCATCAAAAGTATTTCCCCCATCTCCTGCCAAGAACAATAACTCTTCCTCATCCAATACAGCTCCATTCTCTTGAGCTTGCATTAACAGCATCTTGTCTTTGAAGTAATCTGAGTTCTGAGGACGTTTAGGTTGATTGCAGTTTCTAGCAATGTGTCCAAGCCCCCCACAATTATAACACTTGATCTGTTTCCCTTGACCCTGATTGGCATTCCCTGCTCTATTCTGCACATAACCTCGACCCATGTTTCTTCCAGCTCTCCCTTGCACATTCTGAACCACAATTTTCCCATCCTCCACCATTGCTAGATTACGTGGGTTGGATGAATTCCTTAACTGATTGTTGGTCTGAGGGAGTGATGCTTGAAACTGTTGAACCAGTAATGATACTTGATTGGTGAGGTTGTCAATCATTTTGTCGGTCTGAGAGTAGCCTGAGTCAAGTTGGGAACTCATAGCAGGTACTTGTGAGTGAAGTTGATGATAGCTTGGGTTGGATGATGATTGGATTGTTGGTTGAACATTTGTCATGAACGCCAGTGGATCATTTGTAGTTGAAGGATTAAACTTTTCTCTCAGCACTCGATCCTAGACAGCATGCTTCTCATGTTGTTGCAGATATGCATACAGCTGTTCATAGTTGGTATCCCTTAAACCTTTGTTGAGTTTGACAGCAGTAACAAATCTGTCCCATTCAGGAGTCATGTTGTTCACAAATTTTGAGTTTAGTTGGATATTGGGCATAGTCATTCTTATCATCCTCATATCATTCACCAACTTATGAAATCTCACATAGTAGTCTGAGATATTTTCTCCTGGGTTCATTTTGAAATGCTCGAACTCATCATACAGCTGTGACTCACGATCTTCCTTTGTGAGTTCTGACCCTGCCAACAACATTTTAACGTTGTCCCACACAGCTTTGGCTTCAGTGTTGAAATTGATGAGCTTGTATACATCCTTTGGAAAACCTTGAATGACTATGTTTGAGGCTCTAATGTCAGCATCATACCTCTTCTTTTCTTCTTCATTAAGATCATTGTAGTTTCTAGGTCTGTCGATGCCCCAAGTTACAGTCCCATCTTCACCAGTTGTAACAACATCTCTGGTGGTACCCATCTGATATGGTCCATCGTCAATTGACTTAAGAATGTTAACTAAATTATCTTTTCCCAAGCAGTAAAGTCTTATCCGTTGTGCCCAAGACTCATAATCCGTCCTATCCAGCATAGGTGGACGAGTGTCAGATCCTGCTGCTTGAATATCTTCTGATGATGTGTTTGATGTGGTAGCCATAGTAACTACGGGATTTTACAGATCTTGTGATTTAACCGAGAAATCGAATCTTTCGCGGGAATTTCTAAAATCACCAAGACACAAACCGCATAGACAAATAACACCCTTGAGGATACAAACCGCCTAGACAAACCGCGTAGACACAAACTGCATGCACGTCTTAGAGACAAACCGTGTAGACACAAACCGCATACACACCTCAGAGACAAACCGCGTAGACACAAACCGATTTCACGCTGCAGAGACAAACCGCGTAGACACAAACCGAGTTCACGCTGGAGAGACAAACCGCGTTGACACAAACCGAGTACACGCTGCAAAGACAAACCGCGTAGACACAAACCGAGTTCACGCTGCAGAGACAAACCGCGTTGACACAAACCGAATACGCTCCTCAGAGACAAACCGCGTAGACACAAACCGAGTTCACGCTGCAGAGACAAACCGCGTAGACACAAACCGCGTACGCGCCTTAGAGACAAACCGCGTAGACACAAACTGCCAAACACGTCGCTTTCAATGCTTTTTGTCCTTTTGCCTAAACTAGTAGTAAGACAAACCGCGTTCTCGAGGTGACACAAACCGCGTTCAAGAACTCGTCCAAAGTACACAAACCGCAGCCAAGAACACTTGGATAAAACACTCTCGAATCACCCAAAAACACCTCACAAACCTTAAATCTGTGAATCCAAGCACCAAATACTACTCTTATACTGTTCCTAAGCTAGAAAGTACAAGGTATAACAACTTCTAATCACTAAACAAAGCACAAAATGAAATTTATGTAACTTATCAATTCGAACTAAAAACCTCAAAAACTAGACAAATCCGTGAATACCAACTCTCATGGACCTAACCATGGCTCTTGATACCAATTGTAGGGTATTCACAATGCAAGAAACACTTGTTTGAGGCCTTAGTATGGATCGATTAGACAAGAACTAGAGAGAGAAAGTGGGAACTTCTAGAGAGAGAAAACTATGTGTATATTAGCTTGAAATGTAGGGAAGTTCCAACCCTTCCCTTGCAAGGGAAGGGGTATTTATACATACTACTTAATATGCCCCTAGTGAGCTGTGGAGAGAGCTGACAGAGGGTAAAGACCCGACCCACTCCACAATACTAATTAATAACTAATCTACTAATAATATTACTGATAATCCTACGAGCTATGATGAGCTAATAAGTACTCGGGTGTGATCGAGTCTTCAGCTGAATATTCATATTCCTAACACGAATTTAGCCCGAATTGGTGATTTGGTAAGTGATTTTGATGGTTTTTGGGTGGTTTAACTCGTTCATAGTAGGTAGCAAAGAAAGGGTGTGTGAGAAATGGAGTGTTTGGCAAAAATTTTAAGAGAAAAATCGTTTTTGGTAGCATCAGATGGCCGGTCTCCTTAAACATTAAGGGGACCGCCCTCGTTAACTAGCCGGTCCCCTTAATTTTAAGGGGGCCGCCTACCAAAAATGGGAATTTTTGATTTTTGTTTCTGACGGTAAAATATTTATATGTATATATATATATATATATATATATATATATATATATATATATATATATATATATATATATATATATATATATATAGATTTATAATATATCAAAAATACGTTGGATTGTATAGGCACGAGGAGGGAATGCTTGACATTTTATTAACATTTTGTTAAAAAATATATCTTGAGAATTTTGGATGAAATAATCAAGACGTCAAGTCGACAAAGGTTTTGAGGAATGAGAGGGAATGTGCATATATATATATATATATATATATATATATATATATATATATATATATATAGTGTGTAAACGTGGGATGTTGAATGGCGTCGAGAAATGATGAGGCAATGACGGAGATAAGTGCTGACGACGACGGGAGTTTGTTTCATTCATAGTTTTCTTGGCGCGATGATTTAAGTACTACTTCTACGTTAATCCACTTAACTCACTTCTCTTCATCACCATGAGTTATGTGATAGTGGACATAGAAGATTTTCGTGTTGAACGTTAAGGTTCAAAAGAGGCAAAGGGGGAAGAAAAGGTTCGAGGACGAACAATTTCTTTTAGTTCTAGATAGTCAACAAATGACGTATCTAGGTTATGTGCGGATATATTTATATGTGTATATAGTATATATATATATATATATATATATATATATATATATATATATATATATATATATATATATATATATATATATAGTAATATAGATATATATATTTATATTAGATATATGTATAAGGGATTATCTACTAACTAACATACAAGTACCAACTAAACTAGGCATTAAAAACTTACGGGGGCATGCAATTGGCTAGTTCATCAATCCTAAGCATATAACATAGTAGAGAGCATGAAAGAGAGGCGTACCTTTTAGTCTTCAACAAGTAGTCTTCAAGTACTTCAAAGTGTTTAAGTTGACTTGTAGAAGTCAATCAAAGAAGAGATGCCGATTTCCCAATGAGTTAGCAATTTAGCCACTTGGTCCCCATTGTCTCATTAATCCAAAGTTGTTTAAACCAAACATGGGTTGCAATTGACTAGGATGCATATATGGTGGAAGTATTCCCCAAGGATTAAAGCTTGGTGGATTTGGAAAATTCCACATTGGGTAATTATTATTATTATGGAGGTTTTGTCGATTTTGGTTTCTTCTAGGTTGAGGAGTTTTAGGCTGAGGGTGAGGATTATTTGGTCTTCTTAAAGGAGGTGTTTTTGATCTTAATTTCGGTTTAGGTGATTCTTCTTTGGTTTTTAAAGATGGTTTGTAAAAAGTTTTTATTTCATCATTACTAGCAATGGGTATTTTTCTATCTTTTATAAGTATGTATTTAGGTGTTGACTCTAAGGGTTTTTGCTTACTAGATTCACTTTCAAACTTTACATTTTTAGTTTCACTAGTTGAGGCCTCAGTTGAATTAAATTCTAAGCCTGTTTTATCTCCTGCGACTCTTTGAACACTTATTATTTTCTTAAGTGAGTTACTACTATTTTCATATTTGTCAAGTTTACAAATTTCTTCCTTAAGTTTTTCATTTTCATTTTTAGTTACTTGACATGTTTTACATTCTTCAAAAGCTTCTTTGCCTTTTTCTAAGTTATGTAGTTTATTTTTTAATTCAAGTATTTCATTTTCTAATTTGTTATTTATATGTTTTAGTGATTTATTTTTAGTTATTACTTTTTGACCTAGTTTGCATAATCTACTATATTCACTATCTAGATCTTTTTCATCCAATGATAAATACTCATCACTAAAGTATTCGGTTTCGGAATATACCTCGCTTGATGTCTTAGCCACAAGACACTTCTCCTCCTTTGTGGTTTCTTTCTCGTCTTCGTCACTATCACTCCATGCTCCTCCAACAAATGCCTTTTGATTTTGCTCTCTTGACATCATTGGACATCTTCCGATGAGATGATTTGGATCACCACATTTAAAACACTTCCTCTCGCTCTTGCTACCTTTGTCGTCTTTGTTTCTTTGGAGTGCCTTTCTTTCGTCATGTGGTTGTCTAACGAATCTTCCTCGTCTTTTGAAGAATTTCTTGAAGTCTCTTACGACCATGGCATATTCTTCGTCATCACTTTCGGAGGTTGAGCTATCCTTGTCACTAGATTCCTTCCTAGCTTTCAAAGCAATTGACTTGCTTTGTTCTCTTTTTCCTTTGACCATCTCTGAATCTTTCTTTATTATTGCCTCGTAGACTTTCAAGTTGCCGATCAACTCGTCAAGTTGAAGAGTTGACAAGTTCTTCGATTCTTCAATCGCCGTAACTTTAGCTCGCCATTTTGGATGAAGCGCCCTAAGAAATTTCCTAACAAAATTCTTACTAGAAAAACTCTCATCAAGTGCTTTTAAACTTGTGATGATTGTGTTAAACCTAGCAAAAGCATTATCAATCGATTCCTCTTCCGGAATCATAAATTGTTCATATTGTTGAACAAGAAGATCTATTTTATTATCTTTGACTTGACTATTACCTTGGTGAGTTATTAGTAAAGAGTTCCAAATTTCTTTTGCGGTTTCACACATAAAGATTCTTTCGTATTCTTTACGCGGTAACGCATTATAAATAACCATTTTTGCTTCATTATTTTTAGCAAGTTTTCTTTTTAAATCATCATTTTGTTTTTCAAAAGGTACTATTTCATCCTTTTTAGTTTCCGGATTATTTTGAATAGGTAAAAAAATCACTATTAGTAATAACATGCCAAAGATTTAGATCTTTTGATTTCACATAAGTTTCAAATCAATTTTTCCAATAAAGGAATCCATCACTTTCAAATAGTGGTGGTCTTTGCATAGATTGCCCTTCTAAATATTTTTCAGATTCCATAGATCGTTTCAAGTTTTAAAATACAGTTTATTTTAAAAATCTTGTTTAACCTGGCTCTGATACCAATTATGGAAAACTAGAAGGGGGGTTGAATAGTTTTACGTCTTTTTAAATTTTATTTATAAAACTTTTGTTTACTTTTAAAAACTTCGATTCAATCTTATGTGACTTCAACTCTTAAACAATATGAACAAATATAGACAAATATAAATAAGTAATGCAAGTAAAGTAAAGTAAATGAAATGAAAGATAGGGATGGAAAGATCAAACCACAACACAAGGATTTATAGTGGTTCGGCTACAAGGAAACCTTCCTTGCCCTACTCCACTCCCCGAGTCACCTACTCGAGAGTTCTCTTCACTATGTCAACAAACTCCCTTATGGCGGAGAAAACCTTAAACAACTTTAGCTTACACCGGCTTAACGACACAAAGCTAGATGTCGGGTTCTAATCGTAGCTAGAACCAATCTCACAACTTATACACGACTTCTTCATGACTTATTCACGACTTCTTCACGACGGCTTCACTACTTCTTCACTACGGCTTCACACCTTCTTACACGACGGCTTCACAACTTCTAGACTTAAGACTTCACAACTTCTACACTACTTCTTTACAACACAACTACTTACTTACACTTAGATCTACTTATCACAACTATACAACACTTTACACAACTACAAAGTGATATGAATTGAACTACAATACTTCTTCTCTAGTTGAAGGAGTATTCTTCTTTTGCACTTGGATGATGAAAGCTTGGATCACTTGGAAACCAATGCTTAAGAGAATATGATCAAAGGATTTTAGAAAGGATTTACAAGGATTAGAGAAGATTTAGAACAGAAGGTTTGGGGTGCAAAAGGTGAGAAAAAGTCTAGGGGAAAACCAGTATTTATAGGCAAAAACTGGACAGCTGGAGGAGCGGGGCGGTCCCCTTAAAATTAAGGGGGCCGCCTTGTATAATTAAGGGGGCCGCCCCTCAAGACCGTTGCCCAGTTTTGTCTTTTTGTGGGGAAGGTTTTTCTGGAACATTTTTGCCATTTTTGGTTGAAAATTTGAATTCATAAATTTATAATGGATTAAACCTTTTTATTTATTACCAAAAATGTTTTTCTAAAAGATATAAAATGTTTTTGACATTTTATAAAAATCTAGTGATTAAGAAAATGTTCCTTTGATCATATAATGCATTAAGCATTTGTTTATTCATACCTTAAGTGATTGAGTTGTTAAAATAGATGTTTACAACTAAATACTTGTTTACGTCATAATTTTTCGTTTAATGATTTTACATTTTGTGATTATCAAAACGTAGAGATATCGAAAAATATTAATAACGTGTTTAGGCATTATTTATATCAACATTTCGTGTGAATGTTAAATGATTAGTTAGGTTAGAAAAAGTGATTGTTCTCATTAGTTCGGTTAGAAAAAGTGATTGGACTCACGGGTTCTCCTGGGGCGATCTGGTGGTGTATCCGGCGAAGATGATGATGGTGGTGCTAATGGTGCGGGTGGTGGTACTTCAGAAACACGTGGTTGGCTACGAAGTACCCGTTTTCGTGGTGTATTCTTCCTGACTGGACCGTTAGGATGACGACGAAAAGCTTTCATAAACGGCTCAGGTTCGTAAGGCTGTAAAACTCAAACTCTTCTATGTCTAAATAGAGAAGGTGGTGCTGGCAGTGACTCAGAAGATGAAGGAGAGTCTGACTCAGATGACTCTACATTTGCAAAAGTATGATATCCTCTCCTAGCAAGCATATACGGATCGTCGGGAAATTGAGCGATATAAGGTACCGTCGTAACATCCTCTAACTCCGTAGCATGCCTCGGTGCTGGACCGATATCAGGTACTACTGCGAACTCCTCAAATGACTCCTCTGAAGAATCAGACTCTGTATATGATGTAGCATGGCTGGGTGCTGGGGAGTGGACTGGTGTGGAGGGAATAGTCTCCTCGGGCTTAGAATCCGATTCCGATAAGATAATAATAAGGGGTATAGGAAAACATAGCTCTGTAACAACCCGGTAATTATAAATATTTCACCATGTAACTAAATAATCAGCATAAGCATGCATAAGTAGTATTTTAGTGGCGTTGTGGCACGGAGGACTTTAGTTAAGTTGTGAAAAATGGTTATAGTTTAGGTTTGAACCTTGTTCTCTATAACCATGTCTCTGGTACCAATCTGTAACACCCCCAAATTTCAATATACGCAGCGGAAATAGGGTTGGGGTGTTACTTCAGGTATCACAGTCATAATAATAGAAAACGACCCAAAAAGAGACGTTTTAGATAATATAGTTATCATTCATTTATTTAATCAGAGTTTTACAAAAGAGAGGTCCCAGCGGGAGTTATTGAAATACATATATATTGTCCGAATGATAACAAAATGGACACCCTTTTTATAAGAAAGTCCATAGCCACTCCGTGCCAAGTTGTGCTTCAGTTACCTGAGATAAAACATGCTAAAAAGTCAACACAAAGGTTGAGTGAATCCATAGTGTTTGCATAATAATCAGTTGATTGACACAAGTTAAGTAGTGGTAAAACAATAATATTGCAGTACAGTATATTTCCCTAAGCCTCATGACACGCAAACCTTAACAGTAGGACATCACAAGAGTGATGCAAATTACTAACATAATTAAATGTAGTAATAATGCCCTCGGGTAGGAGCTTGCCAACTTCCTATTTATTCTCAAATAAAGTGCATTTGTCTATCAATCCGGCTAGCATTATAGCTATCTATCCGGCTAGTACAAATGGGTCGTCAACCTCCAATAGATCTATTCACTATATTCGCGTTCACTCGCAAGTGATTAATGGCTCATGATAAGAGGGTATTTTTAGTGGAAACAGTGTAAGCTTAGGCAATATCAATCAGGATAGCATACAGAAAAATACTTGTGTTCAGGTTTGTAGCATGTATCTCCCCACGAGTTTGAAAAACGTATAAAAGTGGGACTATGAACTCACCTTGGTGTTACAGTAGTCTGATTTGAAAGTAAATCAAGTACGGTGAATAAACTGCTCCGACACGCAACCTAGGTGAATATGTCAAGTTTTAGCATTCGAATAGCAAGTGTCGTGTTGATAGTTAACTCTTGAATGAGACAACATGAAGTCTCTTCAAATGTTAGTGGATGTTAATATTTATCATATTTCATTTTTAGTGTTCGCTTGTTCGTTAATGAATTAGAAGTATCTCGTTTATTAGTTTTTATCAAAAACGAGCCAAAAGTATATTTCCCGCAATAATATAAAATGTTATATTTTATACCCTTATAGTTTCAGGTAATGACAGTTTATACCCCCAAACTTTCATATAATGACAACTTATACCCTTCATCTCTTATAACATGACAACTTATATCCTTCATTTTTATAAATTAGAAACTTATAACCTTCATCTTTTATGAAATGAAAATTTATATCCTTCATTTTTATAAATTAACAACTTATACCCTTCATCTTTTATGAAACAAAAATTTATACCCCTCAACTTTCATAAAATAACAACTTTTACCCCTGTAGTTTCAATAATGACACTTTATACCCTTAACTATTAGTTGTTTACTATTTCATCCCTTGTTGTATATAACTAATCAAAATTAACAGTTTTGGCCCAAGAAAACTCCAAATTTCAAAATGTTAGAGTTTTCCCCTTAAAGTATTTTAGTCATTACGTATATAGTCCTTATTTTATTTTAACCGCGTTTTAGGTTTAGAAAAGGGTGTGATCTATTATGGCTTGCTAAATGTGTTGTGTTTAGTTTGTAATTAAGCTGTGAACAACTTATCAGCTTATATTTTTAGCTTATAGGCTTAAAATAAATAAAAAGGTTGTGTTAGTTTATGAGCCGAGACACAAAAAAAAAACAAGAATATACACGAGGCCCTATGTTCTTTTAACAACATGCTCGTGGTTTTATAATCTTTGCTAGGAGCTTATTAAGTTTGCAAAATCTCACAGCTTAAAGCTTTTATTTTATGGCCTAAATAATTCGTCAAAGTTGGGTGCTTGGCATGGTTTCTTGATAAGAAAGAAAACAACTAAACCCAGTTCTGATCGACATGAAAAGAACCATAATATTTGAGCGTGGCCAATAGTGTTTTACCAGGATCTTGGGGGCTTTAAGTAGTATCCTGGGTGCTTATTAATAGTGCTTATTGGCTGGGTTTATAAGCCTTGGCTTATGGTAGAAAAATAGGGCTTAAAAGGGGTGTTTAGGGTTTCTCATGTTGCGACATAGCAAATGGAACCACAAATATAAACGAAACCTGTACAGTTTTTAGCCAAGTCTTTGGGGCTTTGTAAAGTCTCTTGGGAGCTTATTAATAAGGCTTAATATCTTAGCTTATGGTTGTTAGCTTGTGGGTTAAAATCTGATTCCAAAAGGGGTGTTTGGGTTGTTGTCGACTAGGAACAAAAGGAAGAAAAAATGCAATTTAGATCTTGAACTTTATGGGCTTATTTTTGTGGCTTATCAACATGTAATATAGCTTATCTAGATGACTTATTTGTATTTATCAAAGCTTTAAAACTTAAAATAACCTTATAGCTTAATATAGGCGTTTGTTTGGTTACTGGTTAAACAATATGTATAGAAACTATAATTTTTGATCTTGGCCTTTTATTTTAACTTAAGTAACATCATTTTTAGGTGTAACTAAGACTTATGAAAGGGATTAAAAAGGATTAGAAAGACTTACTCTTGGAGATTTCGACTAGGATCAAAATGTGGCCAAAGTGACTCCTAAGTGAACAAGGCTTCTTTCCACTCTCCTAAGCTTCTTTGTATGCTTCTTCTACTTCTATTGGAAGCTTGTGATTCAGAATGTTGGTGTGTAATTTAATGTGTTGTGGTTAACTTATGGAATGAGATAATAAGCAGCTTATTTGGTCGAATTTTATAGAAAGGATTTCCAGGTTTTCTTGAGGCTTCTAGGCTCTTGGGAAGGTTTGATATGGGAGAAGGGACAAGATGAGGTGTGCCTTGAAGTTGGTAAGGCTCATGTGTGATTGTAAGAAGACTTGAAATGTGGCACCATTAAGGACCTTAATCAAGCTTGACATTCTTGACCAATATAGAAGGGTTTAGTTTAGTTAGGGCTTGATTTGGTTAAGGCTTGGTTTGATTTGAACTAGGAAATACAAGGGTGGCGTTTATGCTTTAACCACTTGTACCATGGCTTTAAGGTGTTGTACATGGAGTTCTAGAAATGTGGGAATCTTAGTTAGGGTCCTTGGTTAGTGTCTTCTTAAGTATAATTAGGTTTAGATATGTTTAGTGTAGTAAAAATGTAGTTTTTAGTTTTTATGCATTAAGTACTTGTACCATAGGTTTTAGGACTTGTACTCTAAGTTTGAATGTTATAAGAAAATCTAGGTTTAGGGTTAGTGCATAAGGGTCTAGTATTATGTGCTTTAGAGTAAGTACACTAAGGTTTATAATGAGGTTTTTATAAATGTTGTGTTTTATGCATTAAGGACTTGTACATGTGCTTGAGAGACTTGTACATTTATATTTTATAGAAGTCATGTACAAATTAATTAGGGTTTGTGGTTTTATCACATAAAATCATAGTTTTGTGAAATTAGGGCTTGTAACGGGAAAACAAGGTAAAGCTTAGGTTTTCATGCTTTAAGGGTTTGTACATTAGTTTTAGGGTTTTGTTCTTTAGGGTTTGCACTTTTGGGGTCCTCAGTGCACTTTAGGGGTCTTCAGTGCACTTTAGGGGTCTTCAGTGTACCTTAGACTTTAGAGGTCATTAGTGCACATTAGGGGTTATAGTGCATTTTAGGGTTTCTGTGAGAACTTTAATAGATAGTAAACGTTTAATTTGAGCGTTTAATAATCGTACGTTAAAGAATTAACGTAAATTGGCAAATAGGAGTTGAAAACTTTGGTACTTGACATATAAAGATGTTTATGTGAAATAAACATGAAGCATGTTGGTGTTGGTCTGCGTGAGAGCACGTTTATTGAGGATGTGAGTTACGTCACATTAGTTAGTCGTAGTGATCAGATAAACTGATTACGTTTAATTCTTTAAAAAAAATTATACGTTAAAAAAGGATAAGTATTCTTTATTTAGAATATTATATTAACTTAGTACAAGGCGAAATTTACCAGTAGTTAGAGTATTCCCCTGTTGAATGGAATCTCGTCTCGAGATTCAGTCTGTGTTGGGAAAAAGGTGTGGATATTTTGCCCGGATTTGATCTTCTCATTCCCAGGTGAATTCTGGTCCTTTCTTAGAGTTCCACCTCACCTTAACAATGGGGATACGACTTCGTTTTAATTGTTTGACATTTCTTTCCATGATCTCCACGGGTTCTTCCACAAAATTGAGTTTATCATTGAGCTGAAGTTCCTTCATTGGAATAACAAGTGTTTCATCTAACAAACACTTCTTTAGGTTGGAAACGTGAAAGGTAGGGTACATATTACTGAGCTCTACAGGAAGCTCAAGTCTGTAGGCTACTGGGCCGACTCTCTCAAGAATCTTGAATGGCCTGATGTATTTGGGATTCAACTTTCCCCGCTTTCCGAATCTAACCATACCTTTCCATGGTGATACTTTTAACATGACCCTGTCCCCAACTTCAAATTCCATAGGTTTCCACCTTACATCTGCGTAACTCTTTTGTCTATCTCGTGCGGCTTGTAAACGTTGCCGAATTTGCACTATTTTATCAGTGGTTTCCTGAATGATCTCAGGTCCAGTAAGTTGGACTTCTCCAACTTCAGCCCAGCAAACGGGTGATCGGCACTTTCGTCCATAAAGTGCTTCAAACGGTGCCGCTTTGATGCCAACATGATAACTATTGTTGTATGAGAACTCTGCCAAAGGCAAATGTCTATCCCATCCTTTACCAAAATCTATTACACATGCCCGGAGCATATCTTCCAATGTTTGTATAATTCTTTCGCTTTGTCCATCGGTCTGGGGATGATAAGCAGTGCTCATATCTAATTGAGTACCCAAGACTTTCTGAAGCGTTTCCCAAAATCGGGACGTGAAACGAGAATCATGATCCGAGATAATGGAAATTGGTACTGCATGTCGTGAGACTACTTCTTTTAGGTATAATCGTGTGAGACTTTCTATCTCATCTGTCTCCTTGATTGGCAAAAAGTGCGCTGATTTCATAAGATGATCAACGATGACCCAAATAGTATCATACCCGCTTGATGTCCTAGGTAGCTTAGTGATGAAATCCATGGTTATCCTTTTCCACTTCCATTCAGGAATCTTTGATTACGTCAACAAGCCAGACGACCTTTAATGTTCAGCCTTAACTCATGCACATGTCAAACATTTACTGACATACTCGGCGATGTCAGCTTTCATGTTTGGCCACCAGTAAAGCTTCTTGAGATCCTGATACATCTTTTCCGAACCTGGGTGGATAGAATACTTTGACTTATGTGATTCATGCATAATCACATTTCTTAAGTCACCAAAGAGCGGTAACCAACTTCTGTTCTTTATATAACGAGTTCCATCAGGACGAAGTTCAAACGCCTTGTCCATACCCCTTAAATTCTCAGTCTGAATATTTTCTTCTTTCACTGCTTCAGTCTGTGCATTAAGAATTTGAGATGGCAGGTCCACGTTAATGGTCATGACTAAAGCTCTGACTCGAAGAGGCTTAATCCGTTCTTTCCTGCTTAAAGCATCTGCTACAACATTTGCTTTTCCAGGATGATAACAAATTTCACAATCGTAGTCACTTAACAATTCTAACCATCGACATTGCCTCATGTTCAATTCTTTCTGATCAAGAATGTGTTGGAGGCTCTTATGATCAGTGAACACGATGCATTTCGTGCCGTACAAATAATGTCGCCAAATCTTAAGAGCAAACACCACTGCTCCTAGCTTGAGATCATGAGTTGCGTAATTCTCTTCGTGAGGCTTGAGTTGTCGAGAGGCATAAGCAATAACCTTTTTCCTTTGCATTAATACCGCGCCTAGCCCTTGGTGTGACGCATCGCATTAAACGACAAAATCGTCATTTCCTTCGGGTAACGCTAGAATTGGAGCTTCAAAAGCTTTAACAGCTGGAATGCTTTCTCTTGATCTTCTCCCCAAACGTATTTCTTGTTCTTTTGAGTCAACTCCGTTAGAGGCTTGGCAATCTTCGAAAATCCCTCGATGAATCTCCGATAATAGCCAGCAAGTCCTAAAAATTGACGCACCTCAGTGGGTGTTGTAGGTGTCACCCAATTTTTGACTGCTTCTATTTTGGAAGGATCCACGTGGATGCCGTGGCGATCAATCACGTGTCCAAAAAACTGCACAGTGTGAATCCAGAAATCACACTTGGAAAATTTAGCGTACAGTTGCTCTTTCTTGAGTAATTCCAAAATAGTCCTTAAATGCTCTGCATGTTCTTCTTCGCTTCGAGAGTAGATAAGAATATCATCAATGAACACAATCACGAATTTGTCTAGATAGGGTTTGCACACACGGTTCATGAGATCCATAAACACGGTTGGTGCATTAGTTAACCCAAATGACATCACTTGAAATTCATAGTGACCGTATCTTGTTCTGAAAGCTGTCTTAGGAATATCTTCTTCCCTGACACGCAGCTGATGATAACCCAATTTTAAATCAATCTTTGAGTAAACACTCGATCCTTGTAGTTGATCAAACAGATCATCGATCCTTGGCAACGGATATCGATTCTTCACCGTAAGTTTATTCAACTCCTGGTAATCGATACACATCCTAAAAGATCCGTCGTCCTTCTTCTTGACGAATAGGACAGGAGTTCCCCAAGGCGAAGAGCTTGGTCGAATAAAACCTCTATCTAGTAACTCTTGCAGTTGGTTGGATAGTTCTTGCATCTCAGATGGTGCTAAACGGTAAGGTGCTTGTGCTACTGGTGCTGCTCCTGGCACCCGGTCAATCTGAAACTCTACTTGACGAACAGGTGGTAGTCCAGGAAATTCTTCAGGAAAGACTTCTGGAAAATATCTTACTACAGGCACATCTTCTAATCGTTTCTCATCCGTCTTCTTCTCAGTCACATGAGCTAAGAAAGCGTGACATCCTGTGTCGATATACTTCATGGTTTTGAGGCAGGATATAATACTTAATCTAGTCTTACTTTGATTACCCCGGATAATCAAAGTTTCACCCTCAAAAGGGATGTGAACCACTTTCTCGTCGCATATGATACTTGCATGGTATTTGGATAACCAATCCATACAAATGATTATATCGAAGCTACTGAGTTCGATAGGCATGAGGTCAATGTCGAAAGGTTGGTTTAGTAAAGTTAAGGTGCAACCTCGGATTATAGAGTTAGTGCCTACTAATTTCCCATTAGCTAGTTCAATTTCGTATGTGTTGTCTAAGGCAGTGGGGGTGAGTTTAAGTAATGAAGCAAAAGTAATAGATATAAAGCTTTTATCGGCTCCTGTGTCAAATAATACTTTAGCTAGATGTTGGTTGAGAGGAAACGTACCCGTGACCACGTCCGGGTTTTGCTGTGCGTTTTCATCTCCTAGCACATACACTCTTCCCCTGGCACCATTGTTTTGGTTGACATTCTGCTTTGGGCACTGATTCCTGTAATGCCCTTTTTCACCACATCCGTGGCATGTTACTGCTACTGGCTGTAGATTTGCACCTGTGACTCTACAGTCTTTGGTCTGATGTCCTATTCTTTGACATTTTGTGCACCTAATAGTGCAAAGCCCATGGTGGTGCAACTTGCATCGGTTGCACAATGGTTTCCTTCCGATATAACCACTTCCTTTAGTAGGTGTGGCAGCATAAGCTCTGGCAGTTTCCTGCCGGCGATTCTGTTGGTGGTGGCGGTTGTTACGGTGTTGCTGATAGTGGTGATGATTGTTGTGGTTATTGTTGTTGTGGTAGTTGTTGTAATGATGGGTGGTTCTCTTGTCATCAAGCTTCCGCTTGTGATCATTGTTTCCTTGGGTGGAACCAAGCTTGATTTCCCTGTCCATTAGCCTCTGAGCAATAGTGATTGCTTCTTCCAGCGATTGAGGTGACATTCCCCTCAATACTTCGAGGCAGTCCCTCGATCTACTTCTCCAATGTTTTCTCAAGATCTGGTACAACAGTTGGGCATAGTATAGCCAGTTCCTGAAACTTCCTGTTGTAGGTCTTGAGATCAGTTCCTTTCACAGCCAATTGGTGAAATTCATCCTCCAGCTTTTTGACCTCGGTACGGGGGCAGTACTTCTTCAGCATTTTCTTTTTGAAGTCAGCCCAAGTGAGTTGATAAGCTGCTTCAACACCCATGGTTTGGGTAAAAGAGTTCCACCAAGATAGGGCATCATCCAAAAGAGTCCCTGTAGCAAAAGTAACCTTACAGTCATCGGTACACCCACTTCTCATGAAAACTGTTTCCGTACGCTCAAACCAACGAGCCAACTCAGTCACTCCTTCTGTTCCTTTGAAGAAGGTTGGTTTACAGTTCATGAAATCTTTGTAGGTACACTTGCGAGCTGTAGCTATCTCGCTTTCTCCAGTAGGTCTGCTAGTGCTTCCAGAACGGGCCATTGCTGCTGCTTGTGTCTCGAGTGCTGCAACAACACTGTCTGCAACTAGTTTTCGGATAGCAGCTTGAGACATGACTGGTTCTGGAGTTGCAGTTGATTTTCTTGTAGGAGGCATATGTCTATTAATACCACAAGAAAACATATGTTTAGAATTCGCATAATGACCATGTTATGTTAGAACAATACAAATAACAAGGTAAAATCATAACAACACTGCCACAGTATAAGATCACAACAACTCAAGTCCAGGAGAATCGTAAGATCACAACATGTCCAAATACTATCAAACATGTATGTAAAATGATCAACACTGGCCTACATCAATCAATATCATAACACAACAAAATATAACAAAATCGCAACCACATATAGCCATAAATAACTTGCCAGTTTGTTACATAACAAAACAGATACAAGTGTCATATTTATGCCACACACCCCGTGGCTGGGATATAGTACAAAAGCTGATAGATAAAGACCTAATCTAGTGGCTGCCAGGTGCTCCTCCGATACGACTATCAAGATCTGCAATCATGCTGAGGAGGATCTGTGTATCCTCCTGATACTGGGCCTGGATGTCCATCACTACCGCCTCTAGTGTGGCAATCCTAGAGTAAGCCACTACTAGTTCATCACTCTGCATCATTGTCGTATAGCAGTGGTATCTCATGACTCAGCTGTCCATGTTGTTCCTCCAGTTCATGTACCTGCTCACGAGTTTCCTGTAACTCGGTGTTCAAGGCACCTAATTCTTGCTACATGGTTGCTTGGCTATCTATCAAGTTCTCAGCTGTATACTCCATCGTCTCTATACGCTCGAGAGGTAGCTCATCGAGATGGCCTAATGCAGTCTCGATCTGTTCCTCATGGTGATCCATACGTGCCATGAGGGTAGGGATGGTAGGCTGTCGGTCTGCTGCTGCCTGGGAACTCTCGCCTGTCTCGAACACCCGTGGTGGAGGAGTGATATCTGGAGAGGGTGATCTAGGTAATGAGTGATATCGGGAAATAGCGGCCCTAGCCTCCTCACTGAGCTCAAATGGCTGAGACGGGGGAGTGAAATATGCAGATGATAGTGGTGTGGAGAAGCGGGTCCTCTTTCGAGGTGGCATCGCTTCCTCAGGGATAGCATCTCGGGGAGGAAGTGATGGTGTAGGTGGTGGTGAAGATGCCGGAGCTGTGGGTGGTACATACGTGGGTAGCATGTACGGATGTGGAGGTGATGGTGGTGATACTGGTGGTGAGGGCACGGGAAGTGTCATTTTCCGTGCGGACTCACGGGTTCTCTTGGGGCGATCTGGTGGTGTATCCGGTGAGGATGATGATAGTGGTGCTAGTGGTGCGAGTGGTGGTACTTCAGAAACATGTGGTTGGATACGAAGTAACCGTTTCCGTGGTATATTATTCCTGACTACACCGTTAGGATGATGATGGAATGCTTTCATAAACGGCTTAGGTTCGTAAGGCTATAAAACTCGAACTCTCCTATGTCTAACTGGAGAAGGTGGTGCTGGCAGTGACTCAGAAGATGAAGAAGAGTCTGAATCAGATGACTCTACATCTGCAAAAGCAAGATATCCTCTCCTAGCAAGCATATACGGATCATCGGGAAATGGAGCAATATTAGGTACCGTCGTAACGTCCTCTGACTCCATAGCATGCCTCGGTGCTGGACCGATATCAGGTACTACTGCGAACTCCTCAGATGACTCCTCTGAAGAATCGGACTCCGTATCTGATGTAACATGGCTGGGTGCTGGGGAGTGGACTGGTGTGGAGGGAATAGTCTCCTCGGGCTCAGAATTCGAATCCGATAAGATAATAATAAGGGGGTAGAGGAAAACATAGCTCTGTAACAACCCGGTAATTATAAATATTTCACCATGTAACTAAATAATTAGCATAAGCATGCATAAGTAGTATTTTAGTGGCGTTGTGGCACGGAGGAATTTAGTTAAGTTGTGAAAATTGGTTATAGTTTAGGTTTGAACCTTGTTTTCTATAACCATGTCTCTGGTACCAATCTGTAACACCCCCAAATTTCAGTATACGCAGCGAAAATAGGGTTGGGGTGTTACTTCAGGTATCACAGTCATAATAATAGAAAACGACCCAAAAAGAGACGTTTTAGATAATATAATTATCATTCATTTATTTAATCAGAGTTTTACAAAAAGAGGTCCCAGCGGGAGTTATTGAAATACATATATATTGTCTGAATGATAACAAAATGGACACCCTTTTTATAAGAAAGTCCATAGCCACTCCGTGCGAAGTTGTGCTTTAGTTACCTGAGATAAAACATGCTAAAAAGTCAAAACAAAGGTTGAGTGAATCCATAGTGTTTGCATAATAATCAGTTGGTTGAACACAAGTTAAGTAGTGGTAAAACAATAATATTGCTGTACAGTATATTGCCCTAAGCCTCATGACACGCAAACCTTAACAGTAGGACATCACAAAAGATATGTAAATTACTAACATAATTAAATGTAGTAATAATGCCCTCGGGTAGGAGCTTGCCAACTTCATATTTATTCTCAAATAAAGTGCATTTGTCTATCAATCCGGCTAGCATTATAGCTATCTATCCGGCTAGTACAAATGGGTCGTCAACCTCCAATAGATCTATTCACTATATTCGCGTTCACTTGCAAGTGATTAATGGCTCATGATAAGAGGGTATTTTTAGTGGCAACAGTGTAAGCTTAGGAAATATCAATCAGGATAGCATACAGAAAAATACTTGTGTTCAGGTTTGTAGCATGTATCTCCCCACGAGTTTGAAAAATGTATAAAAGTGAGACTATGAACTCACCTTGGTGTTACAGTAGTCTGATTTGAAAGTAAATCAAGTACGGTGAATAAACTGCTCCGACACGCAACCTAGGTGAATATGTCAAGTTTTAGCATTCGAATAGCAAGTGTCGTGTTGATGGTTAACTCTTGAATGAGACAACATGAAGTCTCTTCAAAAGTTAGTGGATGTTAATATTTCTCATATTTCATTTTTAGTGTTCGCTTGTTCGTTAATGAATTAGAAGTATCTCGTTTATTAGTTTTAATAGAAAAATGAGCCAAAAGTATATTTCACGAAATAATATAAAATGTTACATTTTATACCCTTATAGTTTCAGGTATTGACAGTTTATACCCCTGAACTTTCATATAATAACAACTTATACCCTTCATCTTTTATAATATGACAACTTATATCCTTCATTTTTATAAATTAACAACTTATACCCTTCATCTTTCATGAAATGACAATTTATATCCTTCATTTTTATAAATTAACAACTTATACCCTTCATCTTTTATGAAATGACAATTTATACCCCTCAAATTTCATAAAATGACAACTTTTACCCCTGTAGTTTTAATAGTGACACTTTATACCCTTAACTATTAGTTGTTTACTATTTCAGCCCTTGTTGTATATAACTAATCAAAATTTACAGTTTTGGCCCAAGAAAACTCCAAATTTCAAAATGTTAGAGTTTTCCCCTCAAAGTATTTTAGTCGTTACGTATATAGTCCTTATTTCATTTTAACCGCGTTTTATGTTTAGAAAAGGGTTTGATCTATTATGGCTTGCTAAATATGTTGTGTTTACTTTGTAAATAAGCTGTGAACAACTTATTAACTAAAGGTTATTCTTTGATTAAGATCTTGTTGAGTATAATTCGTGTCTACCTAAAGCGTGTGTTTCAAGTGTTAAAGCGTGAGTTATTCAATGATATGAGTCTTATTCATGGGATGGTTGGGATAGTGATTAACCACACTTAGGATTTTAATTTATCTGTTTTGTTTATTTTTCATTTTACACCAATTTATATCCTAAATATTATCCATACCCTATATTGTTCTTTATCAAAACCTTTGATTTATTGAGATTAGGGATTTGAGCAATCTTAAGTATCGTAGTCGTGGATTCGGCTATGTATTTATGATTTTGTCGCCCTTTTTGATATAATATTATTGGTGAAGATTACTTGGTCCTATCTTTAGCCTATTCGAGTTAAGGATTTGAGCAATTGCAAGTATCGTGTTCGTGGATTCGATCATGTATTTGTGATTTTGTCGCCTTTTCTGGAATTTGAGATTGATAGAGATTAAGGAGAATGATTAACCCTTAAGCCTACAAACCCTTTTTACCGCTTTAGACTTGTTATTCCTTGGCTTTAGTGGGGGAGATGTGTATACTTGCCAAGCTTATGATAGAATATTCGTCACGACTGGACAGTTAAATGATTAGATTTGCTTTTATCAAAATATTTTATTTTACTTCTAATTCGTTAAGTGTTTGGTTGTGTGATTATGACAAAAATGAATACATGCTTAAATATAAAAATAAATCCTAATATCTTTTAGGATACATTTTCATAAGATTAATTCTAAGGTTTACTTGGGGACAAGTAAAGTTCAAGTGGGGGGATATTTGATGAACTCAAATAAGTACATTTTATTACCGTCATTTATCCTATTTATTTGACTTATTTTATTATATTATCTGTGAGAATTGATACGTTAATGTTTACTTTTGTAATTCTCAGGTAAAAACAAGCATTTGGTGAAACTTGGCGATTTTGGACTAATTATGGAGCAAAACAAGCAAGAAGTTAAGAGTCTACTGAAATGTACAAGATCAAGACATTCTGCTCCAGATACGCCGCATCTTACTTATTACATACGGCACATCACTATCAAGATTTCACAAGATACGATCCAAGATACAAGAGGACATGCGACGCATCTATAAATGGAGTTACGCCGCATCTTCTGGCGGTGTACGGATATTCCTGAATATATTAATCTTGGACCCCACGCGAAGTTAAGTCAATGCGCCGTATCTACTTATTAGATGCGCCGCATCTTACCTCAGACAGAAACTATAAATACCCCAAAGTCAGACGACTTTAAGAGACTTTTGGTACGTACGATATTCGAAGGACAGAAGCCCTAGGCCGAATTCAGTCGTGATAGCAGCACAAGACACACCTAGAACGAAGATACGAGAGCTGTAAGAAGGTCCTGCATGTATTCAATTCATTAAGTAGTTTTGTTTTATTGTATTAGTACACTTTAATTGATCAGGATTGATGGGCTTGTGTTATGTTATCATTCACTTCAACTCCCCTTAAAATTGCTTTCCCATTAATTAAAGTTTATATGTTGATGTCTTTGGTGACTTTTATTAGTGCATTGATAACCTCTGTGTCTAGCTGAGCATTGCTTGGGTCGCCATGCCCCTTCCTCGCCTATTTATTAGATCGCCTATGCATTCTATCGTCTGTAGAAAAGTAGGAAGAAAGATAAATGGGATAGTCATAAGTAATCATTAATGGTTTACTCGCCGATAAGATTAGAACCAACGAGAAAGGACTTAATCTCGGTGCGTTGCATCGAACTATACACTTCATATAAAACTAGCAATAAAACAAGTGACAAGCTACTTAACTATCAGGACAGGTCTTCTTATTGTCTCGAGTATTTATCTGTGTACGTGTGTGCTATTCGCTGATTCGTGCCTATTAGTTAGTTTATTATTTAATTGCAACCAAATCGTGCCAGTCTCTCAGGCTGAACCCCCTTGCGTTAAATTAGGTTGTATAGCTAACTTAAGATATTAAAATACTGATTAGAATAACTAGATAATACGTTCCACTCTTAGTGATCGACACTCTACTTACCATTATATACATACTGACCGGGTACACTGCTCGTTAAAGTGTGTGTGTTATTGATAAGTCAGCTAAATATAAATTTAAAACTTGAATTCTGCTAAAACCACAACGACATACCGTGGGTATAAATTAGAGCACTCGCACGCACGCATCACAGATTTCACACATATTAGCCACGGCCAAAAGTCCGTGGCAAATTTTAGCTACATTACTCACGGATTTCACATGGTCTATGTGTGTAAATACCAATGTGATAAATCCGTGGGAAATATGCGTGTAAATACCTACGGATTTCCCACAAAATATCATTTTTATGTTTGTGTGCACTTACACATTCTTACATTAGTTAGTATGTATTCATATGTATTTGTAGTTTCATATTATATGTGTCTATTTATTAATGTAACTATTTATGCGAGTATCACTTATTTATGTAACAAACCATTGCATATGTATGAATATCTACACATGTATGTTTCGTATGTCCGTTTACGACCTTCATTGTATCTTTAGATGTTTTGTATGTAGGTATACGGACGTGTATACGTGTACCTATATTAAAAAGTAAAAGAAAATGATTATGGCCGTGGGAAAGTTGTCGGTAATTTCCCACCGATTATCCACAAATGTGTTAAATCCGTGGGAAATATGTGTGTAAATACCCACGAATTTCCCACAAAAATACCGTTTTGATGTTTGTGTATGCTTACACACTCCCATATTACTTAGTATGGCTTCATATGTGCTTGTAGTTTAATATTTTATGTGATTGTTTATTAATGTAACTATTTATGCTAGTATCACAAGTGCATGTCTAAGTTTAGGTATAACAATATATGTGTAACAAATCATTGTATATCTGTGGATATCTACACGTATATGTTCCGTATGCCCGTTTATGATCTTCTGTGTGTATATAGATGTTTTGTATGTAGGTATACGGACATGTATATGCGTGAACGTGTAACTATCACTACAAGAAAACATAGAACGGGCGACGAAGACCACGCCGACGACATAATGTCGTCGACATCAAACACTAAACGACAAAAAACATGCTTGACCAAGCCAAGGTTGCGTTGAATTTTTTTGATGATAAAATACCGAGGACATGTCGTCGGTATAATTATACCAATGTTTGACTTTTCAAAACCTGGTGAAAACTTGGGCGGGAGTTTGACCCACAAATATTATGCCGACGACATGGCGTCGGCACCATATAAACAAAAAAATAATTGTGATTAGCGTGTGATTAGCGATTGATTAAAAATTATTTTGCCGTTACTGTTATTTTACCGACGACATGTCGTCGGTATTTACTTAGGGTCAAAATTTTGACTTTCCCCGCGTGTGAATAATAGCGAATTGTTGGGCGGGGTTTTTTTCCGCCTTTATGACGCCGACGACTTGTCGACGGGATTTTATTCCCAAACATATTATACACTTTTATCCTCAAAACATCTCGGCTCATTCGTTTAACATCTCGTGTAGAACCATATCATCTCGGCTCATTCGTTAAACATCTCGTGTAGAACCATATCATCTCGGCTCATTCGTTAAACATGTCGTGTAGAACCATGTCATCTCGGCTCATTCGTTAAACATCTCATGTAGAACCATGTCAACTCGGCTCATTCGTTAAACGAAACAGGCGAGTTAATAAACTGCTTTACGCCTAGTGATACATTGTTGTTAACCCTTGGCCCATAGTTAGGAATTGCATCTTTCAAACTAGAACAAGATAAGCTGGAACTTTGTTGTTGAGCGCGAGTTCCATAATTGCTTGGCTCATTCGTTTAACATCTCGTGTAGAACCATGTCATCTCGTCTCATTCGTTAAACATCTCGTGTAAAACCATATCATCTCGGATCATTCGTTAAACATCTCGTGTAGAACCATATCATCTCGTCTCATTCGTTAAACATCTCGTGTAGAACAATATCATCTCGGATCATTCGCTAAATATCTCGTTGATCATGACATACTCTTTGAGTATCTTCTAATGTTTCTTTTAGTGATTTCAAAAAGAATTCTTTTGGGACACCTCAAATGCTTAAAAGTGCTATCATTCGCTAAACATCTCGTGTACAACCATAAATTAACTTAGTTAATTTTTTAAAACTATTTAATTTTAATTTTAATTATATATTAAATAAAATATTTATATTAAATTAAATTAATTAATTTTATACAAGTATTTAATTTTAATGATATATTAAATAAAAGTATTTATATTAAATTAAATTAGTTAATTTTTTAAAAGTATTTAATTTTAATTTTAATTATATATTAAATAAAAGTATTTATATTAAATCCTCCACAAAATTTTCACTTACCAAAAATTTCACCAAAAGTCAAATAAGCCCCCATTTATTTGGCTTTCCTTACCAAAACCCAGATCTACACTTAACACTTTATCTCATTTGCTCTTTCTATCTTCCTCTCATTTAATCTGCTACCAAAAACCACCACACCACCGCCGCTGCTCCATCCCGTCTCACACCACCGCCGGCTGCTCCACCACACTAGCACCACCTTCTCTTCCTCTATTTCAATTTTTCTCTCTTTCTTTCTTTCTTTCTATCTTCCCCTTTCTTTCATCTTTATAAAAGGTATGCATTTAATTTTTTTTTATGTATGTTTTGTTAATTTTTATTAGTTTATTTTTGTATTTTGTTCATTTTTGTTTATTTATTGTTATGTTTAAGTGCCGTCCCCGACCACCACAGTGCCACTGCCGTCGCCGACCTAGCCACCACCACCAGCTGTTAAAAGGTAAATTATTATTTCATTCAAAGTTATTTTTTGCTAACAATCTGCTTTGTGTATAATTGATTGGCGAAAGTATCGGTTAATAGCATTTAGGTTTCTGTTTGTGTTTTGGTTTGATGATGTAAAAACCGGATTAAAAACCGGATTTAAACATTTTGATTTTTTTTGTTATTTCGTGTGGTAAGAAATCGTAGGGTTGTTTATTGTTATGTCGCTCTCGGGTCGGGTCACAGCTATACGACCCGATTTGGTCTCGGTATGAGTTTGAGATTTGTTTATTTGTTGTGAGTAGAGTCGGGTTGGACTCATGAGAGTTTCAAACATGGTATACGGGTATGATATTGAGGTTCTTATTGTTGTTTATACTTTAGAGTTGATGTTGAGTTGGCTGTTGTGTTGTTTCGGTTCATAGAAATCACCCACGAGGGTGTATTGCTTCGTAACAGTCCCAACCCGTATAGGGTTGTGGATTGTGGGTCTCGGCATAGCAAGTTAATATGTTCTTGGTTATAGTTCTTGTGTCGTGATGTTAGGATTTGGTTGGAATCGTGATTGTTTGGTCTGCTTGGTTATTTTTCCGACAAGGGTTTGAACCGAGACCCCGTGGTCTCGGCATGGTAAGTAAGTGTTAAATTTTGTTGCTGGACATGGATTTGGATTGGTTGATTGTGGTTATAACGACACAATCAGGGGTGTTTGTTTTTCCTTAGGATAATACTTGAATTTTGTGATTTTATTAAAAGTCTTGAATGTGTAGAGTTGGTTAGCAGTTGATAACAACATAGATCAGGGTGCGTTTGTTGAGCTTATTTGCCGACTTAAGTGTAGGTGTCCTAGATCAGACGCGGCAATTTTCTCTACTATCTTGTTGCTTATTTTCTCTACTAAAATTAGTTTTGTATTGTTTGAACACTATGCAGGTGCTCGTCGCCTTTTTGATAAATATGCTCCGCAGCTGAACTGGAGAAGCTGGAAGATTAAATCAAGTAGTTCAGCCACAATCATTTATCGCATAGTTTTTGACATCCTTTTGTTATTTTCATTATCGGATTACTCGTACTATATTAGCTTATTGTATCGTTATAAACGAATACTATGACTTGTTTTTGTTGTTTATGAATAAAACGGGACGTAGAGTGAAAATAAAACGGGACGTAGAGTGAAGCTTGTAGATTTGCATACACGAGTCCACACCAGGAAAGGGACAAAGCCAGGAGAACCCGGATCAAGTGGGACTGCAGAGTTTGTTGACCCGATGGCTAAACAACGAATGGTAACTCTCGAAGTATTATTATATGATATATATTTAAATTACTTATGTGCATTTATAAATCTTAACAGTTTTACCAAATTTTAAATTTGCCGGTTTTACCCATTCTCCATTACTAATATATTATGTTGACTCTCTATAACAGGATGATTATTCAAGGCTTATCTCGGAAAAGCATGTGGAGAATGAAGAGAATGCCGAGATTGATGAGAGTGGGTCTAAGTCCCCTCCAGATGATTTTGATGTTTGGAAGGGTGTTGCTACATCAGATAGAGGTCACGTGCTTGGTGCCAGATCGACGAAGGATCCAGCTTTTGTGCTAACAGGTATACCGGGATCTGGGAGTATCTATGCCACACACATGTGCTCACCTTATGAGGTTTGTCTATTTTCGTTATACCTTGATTTAACTGTAGACAACTTGTCATCTTATTTGATAAAAGAATCCCCTGTTCCAGTATTTAACTTTCTGTCCCGATTTGAATTTTCCAACATTATTCTGTAATGGAACTACTGAACATATAAATAGCTTCATTAGACATTGGTGGTGGTTCATTTGGTTTATCTTTTTTTCCCCTTCCTTGGCATTTAGGTTGTTGATTGTTTTCTCATATTGTTGTTATTCTAATGAAGTAATGTGTAATTGGATGTAACAGGAGATACGAATTCTGAAAAAGCAAAACGATGATTTGAAAAAAAAGATGGAAGATGAAAGGGTAGCTGCGGAGGCTCAAAGAGCAGCGGACACGTTGGCTTGGCATAAAACACTCAATGATAGGTTTGAGTCTTTTGCTCAAAATTATCCTCCCCGAACTGAGCGACCTACTGAATCGGATCCTGGACCTAGCTAGTTTGATTTAGCATTAGGATTTAGTTTTTGTGTTCGAACTATTAGGTTGTAGTAGGTCGGAAACAATTTCGATGGTGCATCGTCCGATAACACGTTACTAACTTATGTCTTTTGGATTACAAATTTATGTGCATTGGGCGACACATTAATGCATTTTGGGTAATGGATTTGTTTATTTTGATAATTTGTCAATTGCTTTTATTGTTTCAGATATTGGTTTTTCGTATTTCCAGGTTCTGAAAAATCCAAAATACCACGGAATTTAGCCACATATTTCCCACTAATTAATTACAAAATTCCCACAGAATTATTCGAGGAAATTTATTTTTCAGTGGGAAATCTGTGATAAAACAGTCGTAGGTTGTAGTGAGAAAACTGTGGGAAAGAATTGTTGGAAATCTGTGGCAAAAAAATGACTAATTTATGTGAAAAATGGATGCTAAAAATGTGAGAAATCAGTGGGAAAATGTTTGTCGGAAATCTTTGGCAAAAAAACCACTGATATATATGAAAAAATGGATGCAGAAACTGTGGGAAATCAGTGGGAAAATGTTTGTGAGAAAGTTGTGGGAAATTAAAACCACGGATTATCCATAGTAATATCCGTGGGAAAAAAGTCAACGCTCGGTGGGAAAATCAGTGAGAAAATATTTACCCACGAGGGTTTTACACACGGAATGATTCCGTGTGAAATCCGTGGAAAAGAGCCCTTACCCACGGGGTTTCCCACGGATTCTACCGTGAGAAAAACCAGTTTGTGTAGTAGTGTATGTAATGTAGTTATATCGATTTTGCGTGATCGGTCTATATCCACGAGGCAGAAATGATCATTTTTTCTACAAAACAAAGATTTTAAGACTGTAAGTTATACATGCATACTCTATAACCAGGAAAAAGTTGTGAGTATGTATGACAACATTAGGCATATCGGCCAAAAGCGTCGATGTACTTATCACGTCTAAATCTCATATTCGCTTCATAATTTCAGTTTTCCAGATATGGTCGATATATAAACCTATGTTTCTCAATTTCAGGTTACGTTCTTGTGTATATATATTATATATCCTATTTAAAAGCCATTGAATCGAGTTTGTAAAAGTTGCCATCGCCAACTCTTAGGATAATGATTTAGATTAATTATTACCTTGACACACATAGTATGTACACGCACGTAACCAATTAAAAGAGAGTTTAGGGGAGTTCCCATTTTTCTTAAACTATGTGTTTTTTGTGTGGAGACAATAATTTTAGAATGGATGGAGTATCAAAACTAAACATATAGAAAGAAATTGATAGATACAACACACTTTAATTTATTACAGTTTTATTTTATAAATCCTTGTTCCAAGGAAAACAATACGATATATGGTATTAACAACTTAGGCCTATCAAGTATCAACAATTAGAAAAACACTTTTGTATCTTCGTCAATTGATCAATTATTAGTAGCGGTACAAACCCTACGGATTTCACCTTGACTTCCTGTTTTCAGTTCAATATTGCCCATCTTCACCATTGATCTCCCGAATTCAACGTTGAATCTCAATCCAGCCAATCCCCTAATTCCAAGAAACCTGTTCACCAACGTTTGCGTTGCTGGATTGTTCCATAAAGCAGCATCAGATTCAAGTACACCTCGCCTATTTCTCAAGTTTCGGTAGTATGAATTGTCAAAGTTTCCAACACTGCCCGTATCAAGTGTCACACGGCTTGTTCCATCACCACCATTGGGGCATAAGTTCCTAAGCGTTGGAAGGAAAGCTGCGTCAATAGTCGGGTCAGGCCCATTGGTGTTGTTGTAGTTGTATAGCCTGTAGCTGAATAATGCACATGCTGCTGTCCCAATGGTGTGTGCTCCTAAAAATCCACCAAACCATGAAATACATAAGTTAATTTGCATGTACAATTCAAAAGCGCATTGACTAGAATGTGTAAAATGAAAACGTGTTTGTATCATAAAGGAAACAAAAAACCCTGATCGAGGTTTTATATATCATCATTAGCTAGGTGTGTTAAGTTGATTTTGCTAATGGCATACATTTTAGTATAGTTATTGTTGTCGTCTAGCTACCGTACGTTTAACTTACCACTAAGAGTAACAAGATCTTGGGTGTTAAGATTCTTGTCAGCAAACTTGGTGATTAGGGCATTGATAGGCTCATTGAATCCTGGCAGACTCGCAGTATCAGACGCCCTTGAAACTAATCCATCTCTGCGACCTAATGGAACTTGCCAGCTTGTTCCTCCGGTCTGCGATGTGAGAAAATTTAATTGTAAGCCAACTAGCCATGTAATGCAACTTCGTATGCATGGCATCATAAAATGATTTAACGAATATATATTGAGATATTGGTAACTATTTAAGTACCTGTACTACAGAATCACGGGCAGCAAGGGCAAGAATATCAGCACAAGAGACCACCCCAGGACAGGCAGTTTCCAGCTGCGTCTTTGCATCATCAATAACTTCAAAGCCTCTCAAGAGGGAATTCGGGCCAGCGGTTTTCTCAGACGAGGCACTATCAATTAGAATAGATGCGTCACATCCATTAACAAAGCAATCATGAAAGAACATTCTTAGTAAACCAGGTGCAATTGTTGGGTTGGAGTTGATGGCAGACCGGACTGCAGTCTGTACGATGGTTTCCACTCGTGGGCATGAGGTTTGGTAAAACCCAACTCGGGTTTGGCCTAGTGCCAGTGTGATCAAGGTGGCTAAAAAGACAACAAACAAAATGGACTTTTTGCTATCCATCCCTAGCTAGATATTCTTATTTGTTTTGTGGTTTGCAGTGGAGTAGTATTGGATATTGATTTTGATGTGAGCTAGAGTATACATAAACAAGGTATTTATAGTGTAGAGAAGTCAAACATATATGCTGGAGGAGGTGACAAAAGTAAACAAAGTCAGCAAAAGAAATGTTCAAACTTGTTATCATTTGATGTTCAAACTTGTCCAGCCAATTACCTAAACATATATGCAAATTACGTTTTTCTTTATGTATTAAAGTGCTATGTGTAGGGTCAGGGAATTGGTGCCGGTGATATTATATCGGTGATGGAAATAGTATTTGATTAACCATTTAATGAGAATGGAATGTATAAAAGTAACGTACGTCTCATAAATATCATTTCTTTTTAGTTATTCTTCGATTATACTGTAATGGTTTTTCTTCGATCACTTTATATCGTCATACAATGCATGCATACATGCACTAGTAATATTTAAATCTACTTTACATCCTTTAGCGCTTTATTGTATTGTATGCCATTAACGTCATTTTCTTTATTGTGAATTGCTTAAGTAAGACATGCATTAAAATATGTGTACAATATTGTCCATATGTTTTCTACACAAAGATTTAAACAACTAGGGTTACCTTAACTTTGAAGAAACGCATCTTCATTCTCTAGTCTAACTATTAAGAATTAAGATAAACCAATTTTTCAAAAATTGATTATCTTTATGGACAACATCTTTAACATTCATAGTATGAGTAATTTACCCAATTCAATATTTGGTAATGCATCATAATATAATCCTCAGCATATTAATCAAATATCTGAGATATCCTTGCGGATCTATGAATGAGAATTCCATCATCTTGAGGTCTATCAGTTACATGTTTAGCCTCATCATGATTTTCACTAGTGTGTTTTAGAAGATTATGTATCTTGTAATTTTATCTTTTCAAGATAAAAACTCCCACTTGCTTTTTGTAATTTATAGACTATCTATAAATACTTAGCAAATAAAGCAACAATACAATGTTATCTTTTTGGGACATTACAAATACATATCGACAGTTCCTGACATTTAGTTTGTTAATAACCTACTCATAAGTAGTTTAACAAATTCAGAACTTCATTTTAAGACTTAACGTGATTCATCACATTCCATAACAAAATGGTGTCTTATTAATCTTCTAGATTGGAGTCTTATTGAGTATATCAAATCCATACTCAATTTTATAACCTTGATAACTTTTGGAAGAAAAGAAGATATAGTTATCTTGAATCAAACACTACAACAAGAGTTTGATTTTCCTAACTGAACATACCATAATCATTTGGTATTTCATTAGGATTAATATTGTAAGACAATTTTACAATATGTATGATAAATATATTTCGTTTGGCTTATCTATTCACCAACTAAGTCAATTTAATGGTATAATAGAATTTTCAAGCCAATTGCACGTTATATAACATAAGTTCTTTTTGACCAAGTCACTTCATGTCCATGTCTCAACAAGAAGACATAAACTGTGATAATCCCATTATACGTTATAAATCATTGATGAACTCAATGACTTCTTGTATATGTCTTAATTAAAAAACATAACAAGTTAACGTCTTACTTTTTTATAAGTCTTGTAACAATTAAAAGACTTCATGTTTATATCTTTACAATGAAACATAAACATGTTTAACTAAAGTAATTATGAACACCATCTCTTGGTTTCAATAGTAATTTCAAGTTAATTTATTACTTCACTTATTTTATGTCATTCCAAAATTACATAAATATTCAAATTAAAGTAGTATTAGATTACTTCATTTATTTATGTCATTTCAATAATACATAAATATTTAGTTTGAAGTAGTCTTATTATCATATTGACACTTGTTCTAATAGGTATCTAATTTAGAAACTGCAAAATTTTCAGATACGGTCTCACGTAACATGGATATTTACCTTGTTGTTGCAATCTAGCTAAGCTCTCACATAACGTAAATTGCAACACCAAGTGTTTCTTGGATTAGATGTGAATAAGTCACATTAGAACGTTAATCTCTTACCTTGCAGTCAAGAGAATCTTTTAAATCATATTCCTATGTGTTCTACATTGCACACAATAAAGATTTCTCCCACTTGTGCATGGAACAACATCAAGTATCAGATAAACAACATGTCACTAGTTTGTTTATGTGATCAATATGATTCTGTTATAGATATAAGAGTTAATTTCAAAAATGGTCCCTTTGGTTTGTCGGGTTTAACGCTTTTAGTCCCTATACTTTTTTTTAACGGATCCTCTCCCTGTGGTGGCGACCCATAACGGTTTTGGTCCCTTGACCAATTTTTCTGTTTGTTTGACCGTTTGAAAGGATGAAATGACCAAACTACCCTCATATTATTATTATTATTATTATTATTATTATTATTATTATTATTATTATTATTATTATTATTATTATTATTATTATTATTATTATTATTATTATTATTATTATTATTATTTGTAATACCTCGATCTTCACTTGGAATGAACACCGAGCACACTTTAACATACAAACACAAACTAGAACAAGATGATGACTCACATATACATATTAAGAACAAGAAAGAGTAGCATGGATCTTGGGTTAATTTCAGTCAAATGTTTATTAGCTTTAGTTAAAAGAAATAAACAAAGACAAGGTTTCACACACACACTCTCTTTCATTCAAATGAGACACACTGATAAGAGTGTGTGTGTGGGTGGTTTTGTTGTGTTCACAGCCAACCAAAAGGCTTTGGTGGGCTTTCCATTGGACCTTGTAGTGGGCTTGATTAAAACATTACACTTATACATTTGTAACACTAATAAACTAATGCTACAAGCCCACTACTTTAACTACATATTACATGACACACTTAAGACATAAAAACTAATGACCATCACTTTTGCATTTATAAAATAAATGCTAACAATCTCCCCCTAAGGGATGGTCATTCAAATGATGATCCCGTGATTGTTCTTTTGACTTCAATGACTTGAACTTTGTGTGTCAATGCAAAATAGTCTTCATTCAATGTTCCTTCATGCGCTGTAATCTTCAAAGAATCGTCTCTTTGTCGTTCTTGCCTTGATCTACTTCTTCTGATCAGATGCGTCTACGTTGTAGATGATGATGATGAATGGACTTTCGTCAGTACCTGCATAAGACAGTTAGCAATAAATCGTCCTTCGGCCATCATGTCGTGAGGCAAGATCTTTTAGATCTCATTAAGACTCATACAACTTGTATCCTTTTGAGGTGAACACAAGTGTATTGCATAGGAAGTGTTCCTAAGAGATCTTTTGATGAATCTCATGTCTCTAGACTCTATAATGTGCGTTTTGATTTTAGTCGTCGGAGGCATGGAGCAGAGTGCCACCTTTTCAATATCAACACATCTCGGAGTGAGAGGTCGATAGATTATGTAGTGTTTTCCGTGAGAAATGAAACAAATATCTTTTGAGAGATATCTGAGTGGATAGGAGGGGTGGTGCAAATGCATCACTGGGTCCATGACGTCTTGTCTTCAATACCAGTATCACCTTGGTGAGTACCGATAGCAGATGTATTGACCCGGTTTCTGACCTAAGTTTTCATGGAGGGCTATTTCTTTTCACCCTTACAAAAACTTTTCTTTTTCATTCTTCAACCCCTTCTTTCTCCTTTCTCATTATACTCCTTTTTTCAATCTTTCCTAAGGACTTCTAATGCTAAACTATTGGAATAGTCCTTGGGTAGATCCCTCCGGTTCTGGCGGATCATTGGACATAACCTAACAATAATCACCTTATTACTCCATGATTATCCTAGATTATTTGTCACATGCCATTAAACCTTGTGAAAATCTCTCAACATGTTTATGAGAAAACACATTTTGTTAACACATCGAGAGTTTTGCATTTATGAAACACTCCCCCTTCACATGTGCTCATGCATTTTTGTAATAAATTGCACATGTCGGGTAGAGTTCGCACATTTGAAATGATTGATTTTCAATGAACATGACCTTCGCGAGACACGCTTACATCACTAGTTAGACTAGTTTGAAATTATTACCCGTCCCGGTCATATTCAAAGATCATCTCTCGAATTGGTACATTCTACTCAGACAAGTCCTTTGCGAGACACGCTTACATCACTGGAAAACCAGCTTGAAATTATTACCCGTCCAGGACATGTCTTTTCGAGAACGGACATTTAGTTTCGTCAATTCGAGGGTTCATGCTGAGTCTTTTTGAAGAACTCGTTTTGAGATTCAAACGATAAAACTTCTTTTAGATCACATTTTAATCACATCCTCTCCCCCATATATAAACACTTAATCTCCCCCTCAAAAATAGCATGAAGTGGTATTTTTGAAAACAGTTGATTAAAATGAAACTTTTTGTGGAGAGACGGACTGATTTTAGCATGAAAAATGGAACATTTTCTTTTTATACTCCCCCTTAATCAGAGCAAATGGTTAAACTTTTGATTTTAAAAGCATTTAGAGGTCTTAGAGGGAGTTGTTGTGAGCACAAAATTTATAAAAAGACTTTGAAAAATCTTTTGAAACAATTTTGATTAAGTGCTCACGGGTTTTAGCTTTTCGCCATTAACATTGCGAGTTCTGATTGGAAATAATCAGAAGTCATTCAATGTGGCCTTTAGTATGAAATCTTTTCGAGTTGAGATACTCGGGCCATGATAAAAGATTTCACAATAAAGCACGGGTCTCGTACTGAAATGTACGAAAGCCTTTATGAAGAAAATTTGAGAAACGACATGTTTTAGAAAAACATAAAAAATAACTCTCGCTCAAGCATCTGTAAATACCCGTATCATTGTTGAATGACATTTCTAAGTACGTACAGAATATTGATTAGACGGGAGACATGTCGTGAGAAGAATATTTTTGGTTTTTGATGTTTTATATTTTTTATGGCTTTTTCAAATTTTCTATTTTTATATTTTGTTTTTTGAAAAAGTATGTATATATTTACCAAAAATATATACATAAATATTTACAAAAAAAATGTTTACCAAAATATTTACAGAAATATTTACATGCGAAGCTTTATGAAGTAAATCAATGAGATTCGAGAAGACTTTCTAACTCTTCGGGAGTTAGGCTTCGCATTCTAATTCGACGAACTAAGTTTTCAAACCGCTCTTTTGGGAGGGCCTTAGTAAATAGATCGGCGAGCTGGTATTCTGTCTTCACGAAAAACAATTCAACAGTACCCTCTTCAACGTGCTCTTTTATGAAGTGATAGCGGACTCTAATATGCTTGGTCTTCGAGTGTTGCACTGGGTTGCACGAGATGGCTATGGCACTTTTGGAATCGCAATACAAAGGTATGCGGTTGAAAGAGAAACCATAATCCGTGAGTTGTGTCCTCATCCATAGGACTTGAGCACAACACGCAGATAGAGACACATACTCGGCTTCTGCTGTTGATAAAGCAGTGCAATCTTGTTTTCTTGACGACCAGCCTACTAGCTTTTCTCCTAGAAATTGCGCTCCGCCTGATGTACTTTTTGCTGTTACTTGGCATCCAGCATGATCTGCATCTGAAAAGGCAATTAGTGTAAACTCCGAATCCTTCGGATACCAAAGTCCCATGTTAATGGTTCTTCGAAGGTATCGAAAGATCCGTTTAACCTCTTGGAGGTGAAGGTCGGTAGGCCTTGCCTGAAACCGTGCAAGTAAGCACACAGCAAAATGAATATCTGGTCGGCTTGCAGTTAGGTACATGAGAGAACCAATCATGCTCCGATATTTCTTCGGATCCATGGGTTTCCCATATAGGTCAGCGCCAATTTTTGGTGAAGTGACCATAGGAGTACCAACAGAGTCACAATTTTCCATACCATGTTTTTTCAAAATCTCAATTGTGTATTTAGCCTGATTTAGAAAAATTCCACGTGGGGATTGATGAATTTGTAAACCCAAAAAGAATTTTAATTCTCCCATCATGGACATTTCAAATTTACTTTTCATGAGATTTTCAAAATGTTTTGAATGTGTCGGATTAGTGGACCCAAAAATTATGTCGTCCACATAAATCTGAACAATCAAAATGTCATTTTTGTATTTTCTTGTAAACAAGGTTGGATCAATTGTTCCTTTGGTGAAATTATTTGACAACAAGAAAGATGATAACTCGTCATACCACGCCCGTGGGGCTTGTTTCAAACCATAGATTGCCTTCTTTAGCCTGTAGACATATTCCGGATGATCTTTGTCAACGAAACCGTCTGGTTGACTCACATACACTTCTTCTTTCAGAGTTCCATTCAAGAAAGCGGTCTTGATGTCCATCTGATGAACCGTGATGTTCTTGTGAGCGGCATAAGCTAAGAAAATCCTGACAGCTTCAAGCCTTGCAACTGGTGCGAATGACTCTTCAAAATCTATTCCTTCTTCCTGTCTGTATCCCTTTGCCACCAGACGAGCCTTGTTGCGAATCACAGTCATTTCTTCATCCTTTTTGTTTTTCCATAACCACTTAAGATCAATGACTAGTTTGTCAATTGGTCTTGGAACTAAATCCCAGGTGTCATGGATTTGAAATTGAAGAAGTTCTTCCTGCATCGCTTCAATCCAGGCATTATCTGCCATTGCTTCCCGAATGTTCTTAGGTTCTATGAGACTGACTGAGCAGACATAGATGCACATGTCAAAATCGGTATGAAGTTGTTTTCTCGTCTGAATTGGTCTTGAGGGTTCACCAATAACTTGTTCAATCGGATGGTCTTTTGTCCACTGTAGAGTTGAAGGATACCTTGGACTGAATAACTGCGTGTTAGTCGGTTCATGTAATCTGGAAGATGATTCACCAGATTCCGTTCCAAACGGGTTTTCAAAGACTTCATCGTCTAACACAGCCTTATTTTGTTCTTGCTCATCAATTCTTGGAAGAACAATTTCAATGAATGGAGTTTTAGGAGTAAATGATGTTGATGACGTGGAGGGAGATGGTGCGTCAGCTTCAAATGTTGTGGATGCATCTTGATTTTGTGGAGGTGGTGGTGGTTGTTGATGTTGAGTGGTTGCAGCGGAATGTTGGTTAGATGCATTTGTTGAAGCGCCACCATAGTATTCATCATACATGAACTCGAAGAAATTATCCAGTTCTTGAGTTGTGGGTTGTTCGTCATGAATTGATTGAGCTCCTTGAGGTGCGAGTCCCGAACTGATATGTCCGGAAGTCATTGGGTTAAGCGCGGGTTCTAGAGCGAGTCTCTCAGAAGCCATTTGTGAAATTTCATCAAACTTCACATTCATCGTCTCCATTATCTTTTTCGTTCTCCTGTTATACACCCTGAATGCCCTCGAGTTTTCAGAATAACCAATGAAGATTCCAATATCACCCTTAGCCTTCAACTTTCCCAGATCTTCCCTGTCATTTGTTGGATAGCATAAAGCGCCAAATACATGAAGATAAGAAATATCCGGTTTTCGGTTGTTGACAAGTTCGTATGGTGTTTTATTGAATCTTGGATGGATTAGGGATCGGTTTTGAGTAAAACAAGCAGTAGAAACAGCATCAGCCCATAGGAATAACGGTGCACTAGAATAAATCAGCATAGTGCGAGCAGCTTCAACAAGGGTTCGGTTCCTTCTTTCAACTACCCCATTCTGCTGTGGAGTTCTAACAGCTGATGTCTGGTGAGTAATACCAGTTTCTTCAAAAAATGTTCTTAACTCCTGATTGACAAATTCCGTGCCATTATCCGTTCTTACTATCCTAACTGAAGCTTGAAGTAGAACTTGAATCCGCTTCAGAAAGGTGATGATGTTGCCTGGTGCTTCATCTTTTGATCTCAAAAACTTTACCCATGTATATCTTGAATAGTCGTCAACAATTACAAGAATATACTTCTTCCCATTTATGCTTTGAACTCTCATCGGGCCACATAAGTCCATATGCAACAAATGCAACCTATCAACCGAACTAGGTACGGGTTTAGGTTTAAATGTTGCTCTTTTGCTCTTTCCTTGCTCACATGATGGACATAGGTGTTCTTTGGTGTATTTAAATTTAGGAAGACCGGAGACGATGTTGTCTTTGGCAAGCTTGTTGATCGTGTCAAAGTTCAGATGGGACAAACGTCTATGCCATAACCAGGATTTTGTTTCACCTGCCCTGGTCATGAGACAAATCGGAGATGAAGAGGCCATTTGGTTTATATCAATTGCATAGAGATTGGTGCCACGATTCCCAATTAAGAGATCATTCCCCACCAAATTCCTGACAAAACAAGTGTTTCTCCTAAAAGCAACCTCTAAATCTGCGTCACAAAACTGTCCAACAGAGAACAGATTGTGTCCCAACCCTTCGACATAGTAGACCCGTGTGATCAAGTAGTTCCCAAACTGAAGATCACCATAACCCAGAATAGCTGCAACGTGATCATTCCCAAACCGTACAGTTCCCATGAACTGCCATACAAAGTTGATCAGCAGCTTCAGATTCCCGGTCATGTGCTTGGAGCAACCCGAGTCTACGATCCAAAGACATATTTTGATAACCTGCCATGAACAGAAAACAATTGCATTTGGAAACCGTATTTCATTTGGTTCCATGGGTTAGGGGTAACACATGAACCACATACACAAAGATGGATTAATTTTGTTCTAAGGGAACAACTTTTTGTTTGCCATTCTTACGTGTAAACTTTCTACCGGTTGGTTTCCATGCACACAGCTTAAGATAGTCCCTAGGCAATAGAGTACTAGATATGGTCCTAGATGCAGCAATGAGACTGTTAAGGTATCTAGTCTTAGCACTAGTTCGAGTAGGGATATCTTTCTGTTCAGGCTTATCAGTCACAGTATCAGAAACAATATCATCACAAGCATTTTTAGACAAAGATTTCTCTTGCATTAAACAAACAGATTCATTACATGCATTCAAAACACTGGTCTGTTCATTACATCCAGATGATATTTGTTCCTTATTTGAAAGCTTTAAATTCCTAGGGTGTTCTTCTACTTCCTTGCATTCACTTTCAGAGACAGGCGATACTCTAGATTTCTTGATAGTGCTCCTAGACTTTCGCTTGCTCCTAGTGGTGCTTTCTAATCCTGTAGAAGGTAAGGCACACTCATTAGAATTTATGATGTTGTCCTGAGATGTTGTAGCATTCCTAGATTCATTTGGATTATCATTCTTACTTTTGTCTAACGCCCTAGATGTTTTAGGTTTAGAGGTAGACGCAGTAGTGGGACTAATCCTATAAAGGCCAGGTGCTATTACATTAGTGTTCTTGACAACAGCTTTCTCTTTTTGTTTCTCATTAGGCAAGGGGGTTAATGGTGCAATACCCGTAGTTTCCTCACCCTGCCCTTTTTGTCTTGCAAGCTGAGACTTCAAGAGATTGATTTGATCTTGCATATTTTTGTAAGAACGCTCATACGACAATTTGTCATACTTGCATTCTTCCTTTTTTGTATCAAGTTGTTTAAAATATGTGCAATTTTGTTTTTCAAGTTTCAAAAGCGCCTTTTCATATTTTTCAACAATTTGAGAAGTCTCAGCTCGAAGTGTTTCATCATCCTCAACAGAATATGTTTGGAAAATAATAGACATGATATCGGTCGATAGAGCTTCGAAAGAGAGAGAGTCATTTTGATGTTCCAAAACTTTTATGTGTTCCAAGTATTCATTTGCTTCCTTCACTAAGGATTTGTGGTCCTTAACAAATTCTGCTGACTCTTTCAAAAGATTATTTTCCACATTTTGAACAACCGCATAGATTGCAGCAACATGTGGATTAATTTCCTTTTCAAAAATCTTTTTCAGTTCATCCTGAACACCCGGAAACCATTCAAACTTGTTATTGTTAATTTTGGAAGCCACAATACGTTGAAGTTTCTCAATTCTCTGCTTAAGATCAACCAAATATAGTCTAGCTGCACTTGAATCATAAGTGTTTTTAGATGCCATTTGTTCGATGTTAGGCAGATGTTTTGAAACAGCTTTTTGTTTTGTGAAGACCACTGGTCTTTGAAAAAACAATTTTGACTCCTTTTTAACAAGATGAACACCAGAATCTTTATTAAGCTTGTTATAATCAATTGGTTTAATTTCTGGTTTCATTTGTCTCAATTTGACTCGTCTCTTTTCAGTATGCTCAATCGTTTCATCAGAATCATAAATTTCAATCGGATCATGTTTATCATTAAGCACACTACCATCATATAACACATTCTGTACACTCTGAGCTTTCTTGAGATTACAAGGGTTTTCATAACCGATAGCCACTTTCTTTATTGTATGTAAAATCGGGTTTGGATCATTTATTAACAAGTTAACTGTTTGTGCAGAATGACCCGTTTTTACAAGCAAATTATCCAATTTTGCAATGGTTTCCTTTTTGTCATTGATCTCTTTAAGAAGATCCTTTTCTCGTTTTAAAAACCTTTCATTCAACTCCTTCTTTTCTTTTTCAAGATTGGAATAGGTTGATTTTTGTTTTGAAAGTTGGTTGGTTAGTTCAGAAATTTCCTTGTTTAGAGATTTGATTTGATTGTTCAAATTAACATCTAGAGTGTTAAATTTGATTTGTAAATGTTTTTCTCTTAACTCAGACTCTTTTAAGCTAACCTCAAGTTCCGACTGTTTTTTGTTATGAAAATCATAAGCTCTTTCATTCACCTTATACCTCTCAAGCTCAGTGGTCAATTTTTCATTCGCGGCCTTAACATCGCGATTGACCTTTTTGACCTTTTCTATTTCAACACTACAATTTTGCAATAATGATTCAAACATAGCACGTGTTTCCTCATCATTATCAGTATGCTGTGACTCGAATTCTTCATTAGGATCCATATCTGGAGTTTCTAAATTAGTATTACTACAACTTGGTTCGTCCATGTATGTATCATAAATGAGATTAGGAGTCTCAGGATGCTGTTCATTTTGAGGTGACATATCAAACATTTCATTATTGTGACATGTAGCATATGGTTGTACCTCAGAAACCGCATTAGTGTCAAAAGCAGGAGGTGCTTCTGAGTCTGTGTCGTACTTTGCCTCCTGGAGATTTGCCATAAAAATGCAGTTTGCATCGATGTCCTCTTGATCTTCTGAAGCATCCATAATAGCCATGAAGTCATTCTCTTCTGCACTCAACTGAAGCCCAGCCGTTTCCTTGTTTGCCAACATTAATGCTTTCTGCAAATACGCTGGATCCCTCTTATTCGGCTTGTCTGGACAGTTCCTAGCCATGTGACCAACACCCTGACAGTTGAAGCACTTCATCACATTACCCTGATTCCTATTCCCAGCTCCCTGAGCAACATTCCCAAACTGATTCCCAGCATTCTGCACCCTTTGATTACCAACAGCATTACCCATCTGATTCCCTGCGAACTGACCCATCTGATTACCAACATACTGCCCTGCATTCTGATTACCCATCTGAAATCTTGGAGCATATCCCTGCTGATTCCCATATCCCCCAACCATCTGTCCTTGCTGTCCCATGTTGAAACTCGGCTGTGCAATCTGCTTGTTGCGAGTATTCGATGAGATTCGTTGATTGTTGTTGATGGGTGTGGAGTAACGTCCTTGGAATGCTTTTGATAGGTAAGCAAAAGCTTGAGACAAGGCATCAGTTGACTCATCCTGATCATGTTGATCTGGGTGTTGCGGGTATTGATGTTGTGGGATTACCTGTTGTTGTTGTGGGTAGAATGGTGGTTGTGGAATATACTGTTGTTGCATGAATTGCTGAGGGGATGAGGATGATGATGGTTGTGCACTGACTGTTGCAGGTGTAGGTGATTGGACTATGAGTGCAAGAGGATCTTGTTGTTTTGCTTGCTTCTCTTTTCTGACTTCATTTGCCTCTGCTTGGTTTTGTTTAAGAAAGTCATAAAGTTGATCGTAGTTCACATCATGAAGATTCTTAGTTTGGTTGACAATAGTAACATATCGTCCCCATTCTTCTGGAAGGTTTTTAATGAACTTGATGTTTTGAACAATTTGTTTAGGTGCCAAATTGTTTCTGATCAACTCATTCATTAGAGTACAAAACCGTGTGTAGTAAGACTCAATCTGTTCAGCTGGTGTTGCTGTGAACTTCTCCCATTCAGTCAGAAGCTTGTTTTCCATTTCTTGAATGCCAATTTCTGTACCATGACAAAGACGTCTAACTCGATCCCACATTTCTTTGGCAGTTTCACAGCTATCTACAGCACAAAATATTTCTTGTGGTAGACCGAGTTGGATTAGATGCATTGCTAGGTGATCAGCTTCAATTTGCTTCCAATCTGCTTCAGTGTAATCCGATTCCTCTTTGGGTCGGTACGTTGGATCGACGGGAGGTTCTGCAGTAGGGTTTCCAGCTGTTTCTTCAATCTCACCAGGCTGGAATGGACCTTTTTTGACGGAGTTAACCAAGAGTATACCTTGTCCATTAGGTTTGGATCTCATATATCGAAGCATACGACTCGTCCATGGAAGGTAGCCACCTTTTTCTAACATTGGAGGTCGGTTTTCTGAACCTGCGGCATGAATGTCTTGTTGTGTAGTCATCTTTAAAATATAATGTATGATAAAGTGGATTTAGGATCTTTGCAACAAAGTAGGAGACGTTGTTGTTGACGGTTGAACTTGGTTGTTGTTGTTGTGAAGCTTTGTTACGGTGGAAATTTTGGTCCGGAAACTTAAAACCTCAATAACTTCATTTTGGAGCGTTTTCAGGCCTCGAAACGGAGTTACGGTTCAAAACTTAAAACCTCAATAACTTCTCCTCTGTCTCACGGTCGTTTTGACAGGTGTTTCGCTGAAAACGGAGTTACGGTTCAAAAGTTATGATCGTTTGAAGTTTCACAGAAGTACGAGGGCCAAAACTGCCAAATTTGAAAGTTTCCAAAGGCTGCTGGAAAGTACAAGGACTGAAGTTGCCAATTTCGAAAATTGCACCAATTGCGGGTCTTAAGTATGAATTGCGAGACCAAATGCGATAAAACACCACCAATTGCGAAATAGTGTTGCAATTGCGAGACAGGTACAATTCAGGGATGAATTGCGATAAAATAACCAATTCCGAGTCTCAATTGCGATAGAGGTGGAATTGCGAGACTTTTGCTGAATTGCGAGACTGGCCAATTTCGATAGACCTGCGCCAATTGCGAGAGTGAAATGCGATAGAGGAATTGCGAGACAGGCACTGAATTGCGATAAAGTAATTGCGAGACAGACCACGAATTGCGACAAAAGTGCCAATTGCGAGATGAATTCCGATGAAACAGCAGTAATATGCGAGAAATGTGCAATTCCGAGAGAAATGAAGCAATTCCGAGAAAAATGCAATTCCTAGACACCTTTGACTTTTTCAAATGCGAAAAATCTGCTACTTTTCACCAACTTTTGTCCTTTTTCTCAATTCCCCATGCTTTGCCCATGCATATTTCTTACACTTCCATACTTCTCTGCCACTTTTCACTAACCTTTCCAACTTCAATAATTCACTTCAATTATTAAAATAATCAACAACACAACTTTTACAAAGTTGGTGATGACATACGATCTGAAGACCAAGAACACCAAAAAATACTAAACTTTTTACCAAAGTTTTCACAGCCACTTCTAACAAACACACTTTATCCTTAATTTTTTGTGGATCGAAAAGAATAAAAACACAATTTGTAACCTTTCTAATGAAAGAAAAATAACAAAGTTTGTTTTAATCTTTAGGGTCAAGCAAAAATAATAAGGATAATCCTACCTTGAAACCTGGCTCTGATACCACTTGTAATACCTCGATCTTCACTTGGAATGAACACCGAGCACACTTTAACATACAAACACAAACTAGAACAAGATGATGACTCACATATACATATTAAGAACAAGAAAGAGTAGCATGGATCTTGGGTTAATTTCAGTCAAATGTTTATTAGCTTTAGTTAAAAGAAATAAACAAAGACAAGGTTTCACACACACACTCTCTTTCATTCAAATGAGACACACTGATAAGAGTGTGTGTGTGGGTGGTTTTGTTGTGTTCACAGCCAACCAAAAGGCTTTGGTGGGCTTTCCATTGGACCTTGTAGTGGGCTTGATTAAAACATTACACTTATACATTTGTAACACTAATAAACTAATGCTACAAGCCCACTACTTTAACTACATATTACATGACACACTTAAGACATAAAAACTAATGACCATCACTTTTGCATTTATAAAATAAATGCTAACATTATTATTATTATTATTATTATTTATTTATTTATTATTATTATTATTATTATTATTATTATTATTATTATTATTATTATTATTATTATTATTATTATTATTATTATTATTATTATTATTATTATTTATTTTTTATTTTTTTTTCTTTGAATTTATATTTTTTGTTTATATAAAAATAAAGAACATTAAGAACACATTCAACCAACATGATTAAAGAACAAGAACATGAGATCTACATCCACAAAATACCCAAATCATACAAAAACAATTTCACATCTATTAACTACACCTTGAACAACAGATCTACATCCCAGATTTATATAAACATATATTCTCTTCATTTGTTTTCACTCTTCATTTACTTACTAAACCGGCAACCACCACCATCTCCGGCAGGCCACCAACACATATGTCATCTTCTCCGACGCCACCTGCGTTCTCTTTTGCATTCGACCCAGCTGCTGGACACCACAACCAATCAAACACCAACCGCACCTCACCGCTGCTTCCTTACCCCCATATCTGCTACCTAATTGCCATCTTCATTATATTTTCCAGAAACATCATGAAACATCTATCTTTTCACAAACAACCCAATAATCCAATCCTCATCTTCATCTTACCTAACACATCCACGTATTTGTATTAAAATGTTCATCTCACCGCCACCACCACGGAACCCTCACCGCCACCACCAACCCTTCTCCCTACTGCCACCACCACGAAACCATTACCACCACCATGAAACCCAATAACCAACTTCACAAAATCTATCCTAATCTCATCTCCACAACTTCCAACCACCACAGATTCGCACAAACAAGAACATAAACGAAAAATACAATCCAAGTAAAAAGATCTCAGTGTGTTAAGTAGCAAGATGAAACGATCTTTATAGATCTTACAAACACTCATCATAGATCTATAAAAAAGTTATACTTCTTTTTAATATACGAAAGGTATCAATAAAAAAACAATAACAAATTTGTTATTTTCTTTCTTTCTTTCGGTCAAACAACAACAAATACACCTTACTCGAGACCTTTTAAACAAGATCTTGAAGCCATAACCATGTGTGGTTGTTCGGTTTGTGATGTAAAAAGACGAATGGTGTTTGTTTGGTATGGATATAAGTGCCACTGGATTTGTGTTTGTTATTTGGGTTGCGTACGGAGTGAAAGGGAGGAAGGATTATGTTTGTTTCCATGGAATATAAGGTTGGTCAATGTTTTTTATGAAATGAGATGAAAGATCTGGTAACTTGTTATAAAGAAGAAGGAGATATGCAAAATGACACAATTAGCCTCCCATGTGCACATCACATGACCAACTTAACGGTCAAACTAACAGAAAATTTGGTCAAGGGACCAAACCCGTTATGGGTCACAAACACAGGGAGATGATTCGTTAAAAAAAAGTATAGGGGCTAAAAACGTTAAACCCGACAGACCAAAGAGACCATTTTTGAAATTAACTCTAGATATTATCATAATTAGTAGATATAGAACCACATTGTCTAGTAAGGAAATGTACATGACTATCCTTAAAAACACAAGTGTCTACTATTTGAAAGTAAATATCTCAAGGCATTCTAGAGATAATCTGGGTTACTACCAAGATGACAAAGCTTGTAGCTCCCACTGAATTACAGATCATTACAATAATTCATTATTCAGTAATTACAACACAGTGCTCCCACTGGATTTGAAAACATTATAAGTGTTTCATAACCAGTAAAAGCAAATAGTGTGCTATTTACTTTCCTACACCTTCGAGAAAACCCATACGTAATAATTACTTAGGTACTAAAAGAATGTATTCTACTTTGTAAATGATGGACTATCCATCAATGCAATTAACTTGAAAAATTAGGCATGAAATTTCTTCCTTAATAGGTCTACCATCCCCACAATGGTATGTAGCACCTTTAAATGGTCAAAAGAAAATAATTAGATAAAATATACTAGTTTGTCTTTTACCATTTTACGGTAATTAGTCTAGCTTCAAATTTAATAACTTATAAAATGTGCAATAATCTTAACTATTAAAGTTTGCTATGAGTTATGTATTTAGAATTTAGAAAATTCTAATTTTCCTATCATACATTTCTCATTCATGAAAAGAAATAGGATTAAGTCTCTCGCTTCTCTCATGGAAATGAGACTAGGTTTATCCTTTTAGTAAAGTTGACTCTAGCAAAAAAAACCCCTACGGGTGTAGATCAATTTACCAATAAAAGAATATCCCACGTTTATGGTTTAATATTGCATTAATACATTTAAAAGAATTTACAAAATTCAATTTTAGTATTTTTGATAATACAATCTTTAAGAAAATTAAATACCCATTGGTTAATATTCATATAAACCATTGAATTTTCTTAAAGCTAGGATCCTAATTGACATAATTCCATTACATCAGTTGATCTGCTAGTAATGAAAGTATTCAACAAGGTAATTGTCGAACAATAATTGGCAAACAATTTCCAATTCCTAGATCTTTATGGAATTTACATTGCCAAACAATATTGCAATGTAAGCATATTTTATTCCCATCTTATGCCTTGAGTCCAAGCTCTCACTTACAACTCAATTAAGTCGTCTAATTTAAAGAACTGCAAATTAACATAGTTCCATTACATCAGTTGATCTGCTAGTAATGAAAGTATGAATTTACCTTTCCATTGCAATCTAGTCCAAGCTCTCACATGACATAAATCACAACTTCAAGTGTTCTTTTAATTAGATGGCATCAACTTAATTTTAAGTGTACTAGGTTTTGATGTTTATAATCAAAATTGTACAAAGAATCATTCATACATCTTCGTATCATAAGTTTAATAAAACATTTTTATTTACCAATTCATTAAGATCAAATTTACAAACGTTTTCAATTGAAGTATTGGGTTCACCAATCAAAGAATTTATCTTTAATTATCGTCCATTATATCGTACTTTTGCATAAGTCCAAAGACTTAGTGTTTCGGATAATTACTACAAAGTGGCGCATAGAATTAAAGCTAATTCACCCTTAAGGTGATTTTGTACATAAAATAGTCGTACTTGGTAGCTCCAATTTGATGCACAAAGGAGCATAGAAAATAAGGTCAATGCGAAGCTTATTAAAAACCCGTTCCTACTTATACCCCTCTTATAGTTTGTCATAATTGGGTGAGCTGTTCGTACTATTGGTACAAAACTCAACAATCAATTAAAACACTTTGAAAATTTAAGTCTTCGAAAACAATTTATTGTTTCACCATTATTTAGTCCATATTATTTTTCTATTCTAAATTACATTTTTTCGTTTATAAACATGTCTTTACAATAAATAAACAAAAATCAAGTAATACAAATAAAAAATAAAACAACTAAATAAACTTACATAATATAACAATTAATTATGTAAAAAACATGTAGCCACATGCAAACTTAATTCGATAAAACCTATTAATAATCAATTCTATGTTTATATTTGTATATATTCAACTAAGACTATCACTTACAAAGGTGAGTGAGCCACATGCATCGACGTGTCGATTGCGTTAGTCATAGCAAATATATACCATATTGCACGTAATTGATTACTTAATATATATTGGAGTGTTCCCCAATTCGTCATCTATCAATTAAATTACATGTGTAAAACTTAACCATTAATTCATATAGCTAATTTAAACAATTTAAATTATCACAACAATAAATTCATGCCAAACATGCACGTTTTCATGGATTCTACATAACTATTATCAAGTTGCTACAAGATCACATACTAACACATAAACATGTTAATCTAGGGTTTCTAATCAATATTAAAATTAAAACCCAAACCCTAAAATATATAATAAGGCAATCGGCCCTATTAAAAAAAAATTAGGGCTCGAAATTTTTATCCCTAAAAATCGACTAACATATATAAACAAACATAATCCAAGATTCATTTTTTATGTGTTTTGGTAATTAATTACACATTATCCAAGGCTCTTGATGCCACTGTTGGAATTTTAATACATGACAATCATAATTAAACAATAACATCAAAGTAAACATGCGGAAGCGAGTAGGAACATATAATGTATAAATTAATTAACCAAACGTAAAAGTATGCGTACTTTAAGATTCTAGCCAAATAAGAATCTAATTACAAGCAATCAACTTTATGAACCATAATTAGAATTTATGTGGATTATTGGAATTACCCCTTACCGTTTTGTAATTCAATCCAAGATTCAATCAATAGTGTGATTGAATCACGTTCTTGTACACACGTACTATTAACGAATTAAAGTAAATGCTAGTTTAAGAACACAAAACGTTTTGGTTTAGAAAATCAAACCAATCGACCCTATGAAGGGTGTTTGTCGATTGGCCAAACAAAAAGAAAAGAAAAGAAGAAAACAAGTTTAGGGATAAACTATGTGTACAAGAGTAACAAATAATGATCCCTAATATAGGAATAGAAACTTGGAGCTCAAGTTAAGTTATGGGTTGGTTTTCCCCTCCCATAACCGATCGGCTAACACCCCTAAGGGGTATTCCAGAACCTTCTTGACATACCAAATATTCACACATAATTCTTTCCTTTTATTGGTTAACGGTCGTTAGTCATTATTCGTTAAATACTAACGGTCGTTAGACATTTTGTGTAATTAATAATTAAACATAACCTTTTACATTTAATTATTAAACTTTAACTCTCATACGTAAAGTGTGCAATCCCATGATCTCGATTTCGATCCTAACATACGACTACTAAAATAATGTCCATAAAACTAGCACATATTTGACCTAAACTTCGACTTCCAAAACCCGACACTTAACCAAAACTTCCAGAATACATTATTTCATCATAATATATCATTTCCATAGCAGTACTTTGTCTAAACGACCCGAGAACACATATTTTAGTGACACATGTTTTAATGACACTCATAAAAAGTGTAAGTATAAATATACGTTTACTTACAAACACGTGCACCACAACTACTAATATTCTCATTGAAGCATTTTATCAAACACGTGGGCCACAACTACTAATACTTTCATTTAAACATTTTATCAAACACTTGAGTTCGCGCTAAAAAATTCACAAGTATTATACAATTGCTGAACATAACTATTAAACCAGTGAAATCACCTAATAAAAATCACCATAATCATAATAATAGAACCAATACAAACATAGCTTAAAGCATTTTATTAGACCACTATCAAAATCACAATAAAATGAGATATATGTATGATAATGAATCTATAAAGTGTTTGATCATTACTTGAACTACAGATTAACAAACTCGAAACCCTAACCACCGATTCGAAACCCTAGCCGCTGAATCGAAACCCTAACTACCGATTTACTAAGTCCGGATTGTGACTAGCACTAACGATTTGAATTTTTGATTAATTGGTTTTGAAAGAGATGATTAATTTCTGAAGTTTAGATTAATTTTAAGATATTAATTTGAAAGGGGAGAGAAGATTATTAAGTGATTTTGATTTTGAAAGTGGAATGAAGATAAGGAAATTGCCCCCTAAATTTAAAATTAAAAAAAAAAAAAAAAAGCATATTCCTTTGTCCCAAAATAAATGTGTAGATTGACTTTTCAGAGTGAAACTGGTTCAACTTTGACATTAACTATTTTTGTGGATGTTATATAATATTTGATGTAAAATATATGAATGAATTTTGTGTTTTAAGTGTATTTTTCAATGGTATAATTTTTCATCAAGTATTATATAACACAAAGAAAATATTTAAGAGTTTGACTCTCAAAAGTCAAACTTGACACTTATTTTGGGACGGAGGGAGTATATTATTATGAGTTGGTCAAACTATTACTATTACATTTTGCTCACACTTTAAAAAAAGAGTAAATTACACCGTTCGTCCTTGTGGTTTGCGTTAACCGTAGCCTTTCGTCCTTTGACAGAAAAAAATGCACCGTTTGTCCTTAAGTGGCAAACGTTATCCGCCGTTAGTCCCTCCCACTAACGACACTAACTAACACACCTTAACGGACCACACATGATATTCACATGAGGGCAAAATAGTAATTTAAGCCTTTTTTTTCCACATTCACCCACAAACCCAGATTTGTCTTTCTCATTCTCTTCCCCATAACTCCTTTCTTCCCAAACTTTCATCCACACCATCACAGATTGGTCATCATCTTCATCACAATAATCTTATCACCGCTATTTTATCAAAAGTCTATACAACAATTAAAATTAATTTTATTCATTAGTATACACAATAACCCAAAACTCATATATTAGAAACCCACCACTCCTTCGCCAGCACCACCGTCCATATCGGCTGCCACCCACCATGTAAGTCCGCCGCCGGCGCTGCCACCACCACCACCCTCATCTTCATTATTTATCATCTTCCCCATTACAACTACCCATTAACAATAATCAAAACCTCATTATTTATCATCTTCCCTATTACAATTAATAAAGGTGTTCTTGTTTCTGATCATTGCCATTTCCAGGACCTAAGATCACAAAAATATAATTTACATGTTAAGATTAATTAGTGTACCAAAAATACAAACCCATTTCATTCAAAGAGAAACTAAATCTTGAATCTAATACAACATTGAATCTATATAACCTCCAACATAATATTATTTTTTTCCCAATCTACAAACTAATGAGAATAAATCTAATAAACAAACCCATTTCGTCTGTAAATGCATTTCTAAGCAAACCCATTTCATCTATTATTTCTTCCTATCAAGATGCTAACTTTCTTGAGCTCCAAAAAAGATTACATTTTTACCTACCCCAATTCTTTTCAAATAAATATCTGCAGATCCCAAAAATTAACTTATGGAAAAACACCACACGATGCCTAGTTGTAAAGCTCCCAAACTCACACCGTCAAACGGCCGCCAACCATCGCCGGCACAACTGTCTTCCAGCCACAACGTGGTGGTGGTGGTTTTCTAGAAAGGAATTGTGAAGTTGTGTAGACCATCTGGAAAGAAGAGGATTCAACTTCACGATGGCTAATAGATGGATATTTCGGTTCAAAAAGAGATTCGTAATTTGAATCATTGATCAGACAAATGGTTCGGTTAAATGAAATCGTGAAGTTGAATCCTCTTCACGATTTCTTTGAAGCACTCCATCAAAAAGAAATCGTGGTTTTCTGGAAAGAAATTCATAATTTGAATCACTGATTAGACACATGGTTCAACCCGCGAACCCTTTCAAAAATGAAATCGTGAAGTTGTGTGAATTAGGGTTATGGATTTTGGTTTTGTGCAAATCAAGTTGTGTGAAATGGGGTGTTGGTGTGTTGTGAGTTTTGATTATATGTTCTTGAATTTATATTTACATAGATTGGCTTTTGGAGTTCATGGGGTTTGATTGATGGTATGAAGATTGGTATTTGTAGGTAATGAAGATAAGTGTTGATAGAGAAGTGGAATTAAGAGAGAGAGATGATGAATGTGTGTTAAAGTGTTCCAGATCTTAATAGAAAAACAAGTGCAAAAGTATGAAAATGCCCTCATGTGAATATCATGTGTGGTCCATTAACGAGTGTTAGCGAGTGTCGTTAGTGGGAGGGACTAACGGCGGATAACGTTTGCTCTTAATGACAAACGGCGCATTTTTTGGGTCAAAGGACGAAAGGTTGCGGTCAACGCAAACCACAAAGACGAACGGTGTAATTTACTCTTAAAAAAAAGTGTAGGTAATGCTAGACTTTTACCAACACAATTTTTTTTAGTGTTTGTGAAAAAGAAACTTTTGCTTACACTTTTTTTTTTGAGTGCAAGTATAAATAAGACTTTTTGTCACACTTAAAAAAATGTGTGGGTAAAAGTTTAACTTTTACCGATATTTTTAAAAAAATTTAGGTAATACTAGACTTTTGCTAACACAACTATTTAAGTGTGTGTTTACTTACATATTTCAGTTAGTGTGAGTGAAAGTTAGACATTTTCTTACACTTTTTTAAAAGTGAGAAAATACTAGAATATAATCACACTTTTTAAAAAAGTGTAAGTAAATGTATATTTATACTTACACTTTTTATGAGTGTCATTAAAACATGTGTCACTAAAAGACACTTTTCTTGTAGTGAGATAAGAGTATTTATCTTGAGCCAAGGTAACATCACACACGACTAGGGCTTAATGTGTGTGAATTGTGGAGAAGATAATTTGATTCTTCACATGGAATGCATGTATATTTATATAGATGCACTTGGGTGTGTGTGATCCGTTCCAATGGCTATGGATGACTCACGTGGAGGTCATCCTACGAAGGAGCCAAGAATGACACGTGGCGTGACATCCTTGGCTCTTCAAGATATGTGAATGTTCGACATGATTTGCACATACTAACGAAATACACACGGCACTACCTTTGCACGAATGAGGTAGCTGGACGTGGCGTTAGCATATAACGATTTCAGGGGAAAATTATCAGGCCAGCTGCTACCCTAAAAATCCTTTTTTTTAAGTCATATATATAAATAGAAAGATCCAGGAGTTGATTATCCATGCTGTTCTTATGCTTTTGGCTGCTTTTTGCTTGAGGATCGAGTTGGCTCCCCAGGCAAAATGTGACGGGCCTTTATTTTTGTGGGCCAGCTATAGTCCTATGGCTTTAGCCACTTGGACTAAAAAGTCCTATATACTATCAGATATCAACTTCAATATCTAGTGCTTGTTTTAAACTTGCTGCATTTTGCTAGAAACTCCTCACGATACAATTAGAAAAGTATGGTCACTGCTATTGGGCTATCTTTAACCTTAGTGTCATGCTTTTGATATTGCTCATTCTCTCTTATGCCCGTGATAGTAGCAAAACGGGTAACCGTATTAGGCGTCATCATCATTGATAAATTTTAAAAGCAAATTAAACAAAGTCAAAATTTTGTGATAGGTATCACGTCCATGCATGAAAGATTAATTGTTTGACATTCAACAAGCGTCATCCATATATGGGTCCATATGTATTTGTCAAACTTCTTCACCTCCATGCACGTGACCTTTTGCTAAACCTTTATCCAATAGTAAGGTCATTAACGTACGTCTTAGAAATCATTATTGCTGGTGGAATTATATTTTGTAAATTAGCCTTGATCGAACGACACACTGGAATCACGTAATATTGATTGTGTGATCATAAATAGCTAGGTATCCAACTGATAGCAATTACCATGCATACTGTCATTATTGTAAGGTATATAGCAACTAATATGCGAGAAACAAAAAAAAAAAAAAAAAAAAAAAATTCAAGAACACAAATATGTAATATAGTTATATCGATTTTACGTGATCGGCCTATATCAACGAGGCAGAAATGATCAATTTTCTACAAAACAAAGATTGTAAGTTATACATGTGATACTCTATAACCACGAAAAAGTTTCGAGTATGTATGACAAGTTTAGGCATATTGGCCAAAAGCGTCGGTGTACTTATCACGTCTAAATCTCATATTCGCATCATAATTTCAGTTTTCCAGATATAGTCGATATATAAACCTATGTTTCTCAATTTTCAGGTTACGTTCTTGTGTATATATTATGTATCCTATTTAAAAGTCTTTGAATCGAGTTTCTAAAAGCGGCCATCACCAACTCTAAGGATAATGACTTACATTGTTTATTATCTTGACACACATAGTATGTACGCACATAACTAATTAGTCGCTCTGTCTCAAAATTATAATCCTCATTTTCATTTTGAGATGTCCAAAAATAATAGTCTTGTTCTTGAGTGAACTAATCGAAAGAGAGTTTAGTGGGTGAACGTACGATATTTAATTGATTGAAGGGGTGTAGTGGTCTCACTTATTTTAAATTATATGTTGTTTTTGTCTGGAGACAATAATTTTGAAAAGGATAGGAGTATCCAAATTAAACATACATAAAAGGGGTAGCTTATTGTTTCTATTAAAAAACGTACGCAACTTTACATAAAACATGGTTTTACGTAGCCAACAATTAATCTTCCCTATTTTTTATCCCAACTCCTTAATACCCCTTTGAAAACGCATTATTTAACCTTTTTGGCCCCTTTTTTCCATCTCATCCGGTTGATGCCAGGTAGGCATTACATTTTTATTTTTATTTTTTCCACGTGAAATAAGTTTACAATACTAATACCCCTAACCCATCTATTTCCCTCTTCTTCTTCAACCTTTACTCACCAAGAACCCTAAATTCATTTCTTCCAATTACAACAATTGACTTGAGGTAGGGAACAATTAAGTTGTTTTAATGTCTTCATCTCCCTCAACAAGTCGTTATAATAGAAGGAGATATACCAAAGACGAAATTGCTCGTATGAGTCATTGTTCTTGCAAATTTCCAATGTATGAACAAGTAGCTTGGACTCCTGACAATCCAGGTCGACGATTCAAAGGATGTCCCACTCGTGTAAGATTCGAACTTTAAGCATTTTCATCACTTGTTTGTTTTCGGTTGTGTTTATGATGCTTCATATATGTTTAATGATGTTGTTGTTGTAGAATAAAGACAAGAAATGTGATGTTTATGGATTTCTTGACGATGAATTACCCTTACAATACTACAAGGATCTTTTTTACAAGTTTTATAAGGATAACCAGTTTTTGGAGTGCAAGGTTGACACCCTTAGTCACCGGGATGATGCGGATAATAAGGTTGCTAACAACACTTCAAGTCAACTACCAATGGAAGTCATTTTCAAGGATTTGAATGAGTTAAAGGTGAAGGGTAAATTTTATGAAATTCTCTTCGTTGGTTCGACATCATTGATCATTGTCTTGGTGGTTTTGCTTGCATACGTTGTTGTCGTGAAGTAGTTGTCTCTGCAAGTGCTTGTTTATGTAATCTACCTTCTATGTACTTACTGTTGTTGTGAAGGAACATTTTATGCTAATGGTGTAATGTAGTTAGGTAATGAACAAGTTGACCAATGGAAGTTTATGTTTTGTATCAGCTATTTTATGAATGAAAAGGTCCTATTTATTGGCATTATCTTTTGTTTGTTTTGAATCACCCATGAGGTTGTATTTCATGTCCTATTTTGGTCATGCTTTTGGATGTTGTAGATTCTCTAATTTGTGTCACTCAAGTGTATAACACCACAGTTTTGTAATGCAGGTTCTCAAAATGATAGCATGACAAATCCTGTTGATACTACTGCACAAATCTCATTAAAAGTAAAACAAACTAACTTTGCAAACTGAAGACACTAATAAAATTACATTATCTGCAACAAGCATATGTTCTTTCACAACATAATCTGATTCTGGTATGAAGTTTATGTTGTGAAAATAAGAACACAACCTACATACTTTCTGTACATTGCCCTTCAGTGTACAAAATAGGGCTTCGTAGTGGCTGATACTGCAGCACTACTTTAGCTATCTTACAACTGACAATAGTGGCATGAATTACTGCACTATTGTAGTTTCATAACCTAAATACAGTTCGCCCTTTTGTGGACAAAATAGGGTAGTTTAATTACACATAATTAGCATACTAACTTTTGTTGTTAAGCACATACAACAAGTAAACAAAATATGTGCAGTCTAAATGGATTAGCAGTGTTGCTAGTCAACTACAATTTCATCGTCGATACTTGAACCTGGTCCGGTAACAGGTTTCGACAATTTCTTTTGTAAAACACGTTGACTCATCCTTGGTTGTATCATTTCTTCCGCATTTGACCTTGATTTCGTAGCATTCGATTTCTTTCTTGGGCTTTGCGTCGCTTTTCTAGGTCCCGTGGATCTTGTAGCTGTTTCAAATTCTGGGCAGCTTCTTTGTGGGGTGATGAACTCAAATAAGTACATTTTATTACCGTCATTTATCCTATTTATTTGACTTGTTTTATTATATTATCTGTGAGAATTGATACGTTAATGTTTACTTTTGTAATTCTCAGGTAAAAACAAGCATTTGGTGAAACTTGGCGATTTTGGACTAATTATGGAGCAAAACAAGCAAGAATTTAAGAGTCTACTGAAATGTACAAGATCAAGACTATTCTGCTCCAGATACGCCGCATCTTGCTTATTACATACGGCGCATCACTATCCAGATTTCACAAGATACGATCCAAGATACAAGAGGACATGCGCCGCATCTATAAATGGAGTTACGCCGCATCTTCTGGCGGTGTACGAATATTCCTGAATATATTAATCTTGGACCCCACGCGAAGTTAAGTCAATATGCCGCATCTACTTATTAGATGCGCCGCATCTTACCTCAGACAGAAACTATAAATACCCCAAAGTCAGACGAGAGAAAGAGTTCGACTTTAGGTACGTACGATATTCGAAGGACAGAAGCCCTAGGCCGAATTCAGTCGAAGTAGCAGCACAAGACACACCTTGAACAAAGATACGAGAGCTGTAAGAAGGTCATGCATGTATTCAATTCATTAAGTAGTTTTATTTTATTGTATTAGTACACTTTAATTGATCAGGATTGATGGGCTTGTGTTATGTTATCATTCACTTCAACTCCCCTTAAAATTGTTTTCCCATTAATTAAAGTTTATATGTTGATGTCTTTGGTGACTTTTATTAGTGCATTGATAACCTCTGTGTCTAGCTGAGCATTGCTTGGGTCGCCATGCCCCTTCCTCGCCTATTTATTAGATCGCCTATGCATTCTATCGTCTGTAGAAAAGTAGGAAGAAAGATAAATAGGATAGTCATAAGTAATCATTAAGGGTTTACTCGCCGATAAGATTAGAACCAACGAGAAAGGACTTAATCTCGGTACGTTGCATCGAACTATACACTTCATATAAAACTAGCAATAAAATAAGTGACAAGCTACTTAACTATCAGGACAGGTCTTCTTATTGTCTCGAGTATTTATCTGTGTACGTGTGTGCTATTCGCTGATTCGTGCCTATTAGTTAGTTTATTATTTAATTGCAACCAAACCGTGTCAGTCTCTCAGGCTGAACCCCCCTTGCGTTAAATTAGGTTGTATAGCTAACTTAAGATATTAAAATACTGATTAGAATAACTAGATAATACGTTCCACTCTTAGTGATCGACACTCTACTTACCATTATATACATACTGACCGGGTACACTGCTCGTTAAAGTGTGTGTGTGTTATTGATAAGTCGGCTAAATATAAATTTAAAACTTGAATACTGCTAAAACCACAACGACATACCGTGGGTATAAATTAGAGAACTCGCACGCACGCATCAAGTTTTTGGCGCCGCTGCCGGGGAGTGAATTGTTATTATCTGTTAATTTGATTAGTATTTTAATTAGGTTTTTCTTTTTAATTTTTAATCTAACCTCTAACTGTGTTGTATATTAGATTAATTGCATTCATTGTATTATTTGCATATTTTCTGTTTTGTGTGTTATTTGTTTGCTTTTATTTGTGTTTATTTTCGTTTGTGTTTATTATTGTTTTTATTTTTTCGTATTTTCTGTGTTCTGCTATCGTTGTACTGAGCTTATTCAAACGATACGGCGCATCTGATTTCTCAGATACGGCGTATTGCGTTTAATTTTTATAAAATACAACGCGTTTAATTAATTCGATACGACGCATCTTTTCCCCAAGGTACGGCGTATCTGTTTTTGATAAAAAAAATTTTTCTAAACGTTAACGCGATACGACGCATCTGCTTTAGCATATACGGCGCATCTATTATTTTAATTTAAAACAGTTTTTGAATTATTAAACAGATACGACGCATCGATCTCTGTCGATACGACGTATCTTCTGAATCAAAAATCTTTTATTTTGAAACGTAACGAAAATACGGCGCATTAACTTTTGTTAATACGACGCATTAGATTTTAAATAAATATCGATTTTTGATAATTAAACTGATACGGCGCATTCTAATTTCTAAGCGGCGTATCTATTTTCTGAATAAAAGTCTGATTTAATTTTAACGATTATAAGATACGGCATATCCAACTTTTTGGATACGGCGCATCATCTGCAGATATCAGTTATTTTTATTCTTATATCCGTTTCTATATTCATTAATTTCTCTTCTAGCGAACTAATCCTACTGAAGATTTTACCTATGATGACAGGTTTTGCTATGGAAGACATGTCAGTGAACGGATATCTTGCTAAGGAACTCTTGCTTTCGGATTCATTCGATGTGAAAGTTTTTGATGATGTCAACTTCAATGTGCTCATGATTGATGCCGATTTATTTTCTTGGGAAACCCCTCTTGAGGCTACTTATAAGGAATTTAAACGTTTATGCAATATTGAAGATGGGATATTCTCTTATGAGTTACTAATGAGCTACACTGAAGATGAATTGCTACTCTTATGGCCCATCATGGAATCTAAAGGATTGACTTGGACTATTATCGAAGAGAATGATGGGAAATTCCAAATTGAATTCATGAACTCAAGCAATAAAAGCTGTGGTGGAGGCAATACCCAACCTATGCAAATCTCTTACATGCCTTATTCCGAACAGTACTGGAGATTAAATGAGAACTATCTGGACGATGAAAGAATTTATGCTGTGGCGGAGTTACTATTTCATGGCAGATTGGTGAGGTTGATGGACATCTCCCTCGAAGAATGGCTTGAACTTAAATATGGTAGTCCGAAATTTGCCCCTGCGAATGAAGTCAAGCGGATTATGACTTCATGGTTGACACGGAGTTTTAGGGAACAATTTAACGAGTTCATGGAATTAAGGAGGAAAATGATTGGAAAAGCTTGCTTTGATGTTGACCATGATCCTAACAATGTTGATTTTTCAGATTGGTTGGCTAGTAAGTTCAATAACCATAAGAGCATGGATCGAGCTACTAAAGATGCGTTATGGGTGTATTGGATGAGAGGAGAAGACGAAGAAGTAGAGAGCGACCATGGGTCGTCACTTCATGATTCAACAGTCAATGAGGGCATTGAAGAATTATTCAGAATAGACATTGACGTGTTCGATTATGAGACACCCTTGTGCAAACAATTCAAAGAATTTAATTACCTTCTTCAAGTCGACGATGATGTGCTTACTGAAGATTTACCAGGATTCAAGACTTATGATGATTTCAAAAACACCTGGTACTACGAATGGAATGACCAAATACCATGGGTTTGGGATAAACCATGGGAATTTGAGCACATTAATCACACTTGTACACCTTTCGTTTTCAAGGATGGGAGTAGTGTTTGGCCGACCTGTGATTATAAGAGTGACGGAACCTGTAATGGGGGAAGTATAATTGGAATGAAACGGGTTGGAAACGATGTAACCTTTGAAGACTATGAGTGGTATGATAATGTTGAAGACTGCCCACAAAAAGCGGAGGCTTTGCAAGAAAAGGGTAGGATTGAATACTTGAAAGAGCTAAAGGGAACATCGAATACTACTTTCTGGGAATGGGTGCATGAACAATTTGATGATTACACGAAGCTTAGTCGACGGTTACAATGGGAATTGGAAAGAGAGTGGGAGGCAATTCAAGATGATGATAACAATGAATCATTAATTGATGAACTTGATGACTATTTGATTAAGGATCCTTATTTTAAATTTGTTGATAAAGACGAAGAAGAATTCATCAAAAGAAAATGTCAACTACTTGGGATCCCTTATAATGAGCCACCCATGATCATTTCTGAAAAATTTAAAATCATCAAATACTCTTTGGGACCAGATGAGGAATATGTTGTGGCGAAGACCAAGAGTTATACTAGATTAAGTCGAACGGAAGAAAACGTTGCAAAGCTATACGGGAACATCTTTCGGATGAAGGAAAGAAGGATGGACCGTGACAAGGACTAAATGAAGAGCTGAATGTGAGTCTAACTTGAAGACTCTGGAATAAAGACAAGTGCTGACCGGGAGACAACCCGGAAAACTTTTACTATTCTGTTTTGTGTCGAGTCAGTCAGGCCCGCAGAGGATACGGCGCATCTCAATCCTGAGATGCGACGCATCTCCTGCAATGGTCATATCTTACTTTATTTTTCTGCATTTTTTACTTTTCGACTTTAAAACTTTTTATCAGTTTATTTTAATGTGGCGCATCCCTGGTTAAGGATGCGACGCATCTTCTATTCTGATTCGTAATTATTCCAGGATCGATACGGCGTATCTTCTTACATAAGATACGGCGCATCGACTGACCTGACGATTTTCATTTTAATTTTTATGTTTTATTTTTCCTAACTACTAATGTATTATGCAAGTTTGACCTTTCTTAACTTAGGTGTGTTTAAAGTCTTGATGGTATTATAGATTCCTGCATTTCCTGTGGATACATCGATTATGAAGCTTAAACGTTCTAATCCACAAGAAGATGATTTTTGCTCTTATACAAATGGAGGATCATACCGAGCAAATCTCAGGGGAGTTTTTCTGTTCTAATTCTTTTATTTTCCAGTTTTTAATCTTTTATACAAACAACGAGGACGTTGTTTAACTTAAGTGGGGGGATTGGAGAATTAGAACACTTAACACTTACTTGTCCTAAACTTTTTCAAAATATGCTTAAAATGTGCTTAATATATCAAAATTAAAATTTTTTTTAGCATGTTTTTGTTTAAGATCTAAGTTGCATAACTGCACACATGACGTTATTTTCAAAAATTGTGATTTTTTTCAAAAAATTCACAAATCTATGAGTGTGCCGGTGACTTGTAAACTTTAGAACTTGGCTTGTATACTATTTGAGACCACCATAATAAGTATTATTTATATAATTGGAATGACTTGTTTAAATTGGTAAAATTCTAGGATTACACCTAAATAGCCTATTATATGTTATGTGTTATTAGCTAACTACACTGGTTAGTTAACCCCCGTATAAACCCTTTTCTTACTCTCACTTTTAGAGTAAGATACCCCTAGAAAAACACTCAGAGCCATTCCTTTCGTTTCTTACACCTTTGTTAAAATGTTTCGTTACACCCTTACACCTTAGCCTACCCTGTAGATTAAAATCCGTGGTTGGTTAATTGCTTTAGGCAAAGTGTGTTTCCTTACATTACCTGTGTTCGCGTGCGTAATTCATTATCTATGGTTAGGTCGGGAAATTGCACAATGCAATTGGAGTGAAAGTAAATATTGTATATCTTTGAGTCTTGTTTTTCGTGTGTTTACTACTTTCACTGTTACCGTTATTTCTGAAGTTATGAAAAGTATGGAAAAATTATCCAGAGTTATCATTATAGTGATGTGGTGAAATTTTACACATCTATGTTTATGTTAAAAAAAAAAAAAAAAAAAATATATATATATATATATATATATATATATATATATATATATATATATATAGAAAAGAAAAAAAAGAAAAAGGAAGAGTTGGAAGTTTGTTTTAACCAACTTATGTAAAGTTTTGTATTAAGTGGTCGATATCACCACTAGTTGTTGTATATTATATCTATGGATTGAATGGGAGTTGGCAGTTATGGGAACGCCAACTAAAGGTTATTCTTTGATTAAGATCTTGTTGAGTATAATTCGTGTCTACCTAAAGCGTGTGTATCAAGTGTTAAAGCATGAGTTATTCTATGATATGAGTCTTATTCATGGGATGGTTGGGATAGTGATTAACCACACTTAGGATTTTAATTTATTTGTTTTGTTTATTTTTCATTTTACACCAATTTGTATCCCAAATATTATCCATACCCTATATTATTCTTTATCAAAACCTTTGATTTATTGAGATTAGGGATTTGAGCAATCTTAAGTATCGTAGTCGTGGATTCGACTATGTATTTATGATTTTGTCGCCCTTTTTGATATAATATTATTGGTGAAGATTACTTGGTCCTATCTTTAGCCTATTCGAGTTAAGGATTTGAGCAATTGCAAGTATCGTGTTCGTGGATTCGATCATGTATTTGTGATTTTGTCGCCTTTTCTAGAATTTGAGATCGATAGAGATTAAGGAGAATGATTAACCCTTAACCTATAAACCCTTTTTACCGCTTTAGACTTGTTATTCCTTGGCTTTAGTGGGGGAGATGTGTATACTTGCCAAGCCTATGATAGAATATTCGTCACGACTGGACAGTTAAACGATTAGATTTGCTTTTATCAAATTATTTTATTTTACTTCTAATTCGTTAAGTGTTTGGTTGTGTGATTATGACAAAAATGAATACATGCTTAAATATAAAAATAAATCCTAATATCTTTTAAGATACATTTTCATAAGATTAATTCTAAGGTTCACTTGGGGACAAGTAAAGTTCAAGTGGGGGGCTATTTGATGAACTCAAATAAGTACATTTTATTACCGTCATTTATCCTATTTATTTGACTTGTTTTATTATATTATCTGTGAGAATTGATACATTAATGTTTACTTTTGTAATTCTCAGGTAAAAACAAGCATTTGGTGAAACTTGGCGATTTTGGACTAATTATGGAGCAAAACAAGCAAGAAGATAAGAGTCTACTGAAATGTACAAGATCAAGACTATTCTGCTCCAGATACGCCGCATCTTGCTTATTACATACGGCGCATCACTATCCAGATTTCACAAGATACGATCCAAGATACAAGAGGACATGCGCCGCATCTATAAATGGAGTTACGCCGCATCTTCTGGCGGTGTACGAATATTCCTGAATATATTAATCTTGGACCCCACGCGAAGTTAAGTCAATACGCCGCATCTACTTATTAGATGCGCCGCATCTTACCTCAGACAGAAACTATAAATACCCCAAAGTCAGACGAGAGAAAGAGTTCGACTTTTGGTACGTACGATATTCGAAGGACAGAAGCCCTAGGCCGAATTCAGTCGAAGTAGCAGCACAAGACACACCTTGAACAAAGATACGAGAGCTGTAAGAAGGTCCTGCATGTATTCAATTCATTTAGTAGTTTTGTTTTATTGTATTAGTACACTTTAATTGATCAGGATTGATGGGCTTGTGTTATGTTATCATTCACTTCAACTCCCCTTAAAATTGCTTTCCCATTAATTAAAGTTTATATGTTGATGTCTTTGGTGACTTTTATTAGTGCATTGATAACCTCTGTGTCTAGCTGAGCATTGCTTGGGTCGCCATGCCCCTTCCTCGCCTATTTATTAGATCGCCTATGCATTCTATCGTCTGTAGAAAAGTAGGAAGAAAGATAAATAGGATAGTCATAAGTAATCATTAAGGGTTTACTCGCCGATAAGATTAGAACCAACGAGAAAGGACTTAATCTCGGTGCGTTGCATCAAACTATACACTTCATATAAAACTAGCAATAAAATAAGTGACAAGCTACTTAACTATCAGGACAGGTCTTCTTATTGTCTCGAGTATTTATCTGTGTACGTGTGTGCTATTCGCTGATTCGTGCCTATTAGTTAGTTTATTATTTAATTGCAACCAAACCGTGCCAGTCTCTCAGGCTGAACCCCCCTTGCGTTAAATTAGGTTGTATAGCTAACTTAAGATATTAAAATACTGATTAAAATAGCTAGATAATACGTTCCACTCTTAGTGATCGACACTCTACTTACCATTATATACATACTGACCGGGTACACTGCTCGTTAAAGTGTGTGTGTTATTGATAAGTCGGCTAAATATAAATTTAAAACTTGAATACTGCTAAAACCACAACGACATACCGTGGGTATAAATTAGAGCACTCGCACGCACGCATCATGGGGCTGCAATTCCTTTGCCTTTACTTGGTCTTGGGATCTCTAAACTTGTCATTCCTTTCTTTACTGATTTGCTTTCCCTTCCAGCCTTTACTATCCTAGTCTCCACAATGTCAGCATGTGCAGCCTTTTTTGACCTTGTTAAAATGTTCGTTCTGACTCCAACGGATGTACCAACTTGTGATTGTTGGGTTACTGCATGGACATTTAACAAATGTGTATGTAAATTTTCTTATTATAAAACTAATACAACTAATTACTATGACAATTAAAATGTACCTGCAAGGTTTTGTGGGTTATCTGTGTTAAGTTCTCTTTCACTTGTGGGAGGCACAGATGCATTCAGTTCTTCCCGATCCTCAATGCTATCTGTCTGTGAAGCATCCGTAGCCAACCAAGTACCCATCCTAGTTACCCTCTCTGCTGGTACAAGTCTACCCGACCTACTTTTCCCTCCTCTCATCTTCACATGACCAGTCTTCCGAGCACCAGAACCTCTCTTGTTAGTCATTCTACCCATATGAAACACTCTTCCGTCACTAAACCTCCCACTCATATTCCTTTCTCCCATCTCAAACTCGTTAATCTCATTGTTAACAAACTCAGGGATACCATCCTCGGCTACTAAGGAAGGCTCATCTGTTTTTTTTTTCTTTTTAGGCCTACCTCCTTTTTTCTTAGGTTTTGGGACGGGAGGGATGGGTGGCTTATGACAGGTAGCTTTGTTATGCCCTGTTTCGTCACAATTCCTACAAGTCATTGAAACCCCCAGCTTTCTAATCCTAGTACCATTAGCAGTAGTCCCCGATGTTTCATGGCTAGCTCTAACCCTCTTTTTTCTGGGCCTACCGGGCATTCGCTTTAGAATGGGACCTAATATCCTAGACAGATTACTACAATCGGGCCAAAAGTCTATACCGTCGACTGGTTGCATGTATTGGTTGTAAGTCAACAAGTACCTATCCTTCCTAAAACATTCTGGCACGTAGTCCTCGACAAACCTATTTAATTTAAAGATAGACGCTATAGCGTAGGTACAAGGCAAACCTGAAAGTTGCCACATTCGACATGAGCATTTCCTATTCGGCTCATCAACCTTGAAAGCGTCACAACCCTTCCTAACTTCAAATTTGTTTTGACCACTTGGAATTACATGCCAAAACCTTCAAAGATAACACATAGTTAGACTAGTTTTATGGTTACATAATATAAGTTACTGACAAGACATAATTTACCTTTGCTGATCCTTGGAACATTCTAAACTCCTTTGAATGTTTGGACAGATGTCACCGGTCCACTTCTCCATCAACGCTCGCATAGTATTTTTTCTCTCCATAACCAGCACTCTGATTGACTCTAACATAGTTATAATTGGTTTGTGCCTGACCGTAAGCAATACGGAGTTGAAGCATTCGCTAAAACCATTTTCAACAGCTTTACAACATATGCCTTCCCTGAAAAATGCTCGCGACCATGTCTTGGGATCTTTTTTCTGCAAATACTCAAATGCTTTGGGATTGGCTCTCTTTATTTTTTCCATGATCTTGTTATGGTGTTATGGGTATGATGATTTTGAAGCTGCCCAGAAGAGAGCTCTGAACTCCACACCGCTGAATTGTTTTCTGAATCCCTCATATATATGGCGGGCACATTGTCGGTGCTCGGCAAGTGGCATGACTTCCTTCACGGCTTCAATCAATCCCTACAAGGAAAGGAGACACACATATTACATAAGACGTATTATATAACATAAACTGTGTTGGTTAGTAACTATTGAAACACACCGTCTAGTATAGTATTGGTCTAATAACGACATACCTTGTGCTGGTCAGACATCAGTGTAACACCATGTCCATTTGGTATGTCCAAGTCATCTCCCAATACGCTTAAAAACCATGCCCAATTGTCTTTGTTCTCCACTGATACAACAGCCCATGCCACCGGGAATATATGGTTGTTCCCATCCCTACCCACAACAGTCAAAATCTCCCCTTGGTTTGGTTTCTTTAAGAAGCAACCGTCTAAAGCCAAAATCCTATGACAACCTAAGTTATAAGAGGCAGAAGAGTCGGACTCATCAGAACACTCATCCTCATGTGCATCTTCCTCTTGCTCAACATCAGTAGGTGCATGTCTGCGTTCCAAGTAACGCTTCCTCAATTGAATGACCTCGTCCTCACCATTACTTAAGTAATCATATGACTTATCTGATTCAACAGACGAGTCATACGACTCATACCCAGAGGAGTCGTTACCGCTCGTTTCATGAGTAGTGTCAACATAATCTTCACTTTCACTTTCTGAGGTAACCGGGTTGGTGTTCTCCCTAATGTGTATACCATAAGCTCGATGTACGTTGTTTGTAGACTTTGATTTTTGCTTTTCGTTTCAGTCATTACAGACTTACCCTTGTCTAACTTATTTTGCCTAGCAAGCACAAGTTTGTCAATGTTTTCATTCGATGCATCCTGATCATGGTGATCATCTTCAGCCATATTGTCGACAACTTCAACACTCGGATCTCTTTGCTCAAAAGGTGCATCTTGAACAGCATTGTTATCTTGCGTATCCTCCATCGCAATATCAGGTTGAACCTCGTTGTTGCTCCTAGTATCCTCCACGTCCACATACTCCAGAATCTTATCCACTTCAACACCGTACTCCTTGTACACCTCTTCCTCAGTTAGGAATGGGTAATCATATGCATGTTCATCCTCATAATTCCATACTCTAAAAAAGGTAACCCTGCCCTCAAAATCATTTCTTAGCGGCCTATTCTTAAAGGGGGGAGAAGACCTAAGGAATGGACTAGTTTTTTCTTGTTGCTCAGCCCAGGCTATCAATTGATCAGCAGACAACTCAGATGCATCCTTTTTAAGTTTTTCGTGTTCTCTTTTTTTTCGATGTAACATCAGAGTCCGAGCTTTCTAAACACAAATTAGCGTGGTAATAAGGTGCCAAATTCTGTGGGGAATGAGCTAGATAAAGTTCAACCAACTTATGGTGTTTAGCATGATCATACAATGCATGCACATCTACATCCCTTTCAATTATCTTCAAGCCCCCTCTATCAATATCTTGTCCAGGAATGCAGTAATAGACACCCCATATATTTTGCCTTACCTTCGCTACTAATAAGTCTAACAGTGGACTAAACATAATCCTATCCTTCGATGACGCCTCCATTAATAACTCCCTACCATAATCATACCTTAAAGGGTCAAACATAAATACACCATTGTAGTGTATTTTGAAGACCACATCAAGTGGTAAGTCAATCATATCGCACCTGTAACAATATATAACAATTACTTAGCCTATGTATTCCATATTTAGGCCCAAAAAAAAAAAAAAAAAAAAAAAAAAAAAATTATATTTTCATTATATTTAATTAAAACTACACAAATCTGGGAAGAATATGTTAAAATAAACATGGAATATACCTTGTGTCCTCTCCAATTTTGGAATGGACCAATCAACTGAATAAATTAAACCGTTTTTCAAATTAGGGTTTGAAAAGTGACGTTCATTAAATTTGCTGTGGGGTAAAGTTGGGTATAATGGTTGGATAAGGTTAGAATATAAAGCAACATCCTCGTACCTAACCTCGTACTAGCAAGAGCGTGTGGAGATTTCATGGCAGCATGTGGTGGGGAAGAATAAGGCTGACCTGTAAATCCAGGTTGGTAATTTTATAAAGTTAAAAAAGAAGAAAAAACAGCCTACCGGCAAAAAAGGTTAAACAATGCGTTTATTAATGGGTATTAAGGAGTTGGGATAAAAAATAGGGAAGATTAATTGTTGGCTACGTAAAACCATATTATACGTAAAGTTGCGTACGTTTTTTAATAGATACCCCTACATAAAACAATGGATAGATAAAACACACTTTATTACAGATTTATTTTATAAATCCTTGTTCCAAGGAAAACAATATGATGGTATTAACAACTTAGGCCTATCAACAATTAGAAAAACACATTTGTATCTTGGTCTATTAATTAGTAGCGGTACAAACCCTACGGATTTCACCTTGACTTCCTGTTTTCAGTTCAATATTGCCCATCTTCACCATTGATCTCCCAAATTCAACGTTGAATGTCAATCCAGCCAATCCCCTAATTCCAAGAAACCTGTTCACCAACGTTTGCGTTGCTGGATTGTTCCATAAAGCAGCATCAGATTCAAGTACACCTCGCCTATTTCTCAAGTTTCGATAGTATGAATTGTCAAAGTTTCCAACACTGCCCGTATCAAGTGTCACACGCCTTGTTCCATCACCACCACTGGGGCATAAGTTCCTAAGCGTTGGAAGGAAAGCTGCGTCAATAGTCGGGTCAGGCCCATTGGTGTTGTTGTAGTTGTATAGCCTGTAGCTGAATAATGCACATGCTGCTGTCCCAATGGTGTGTGCTCCTAAAAATCCACCAAACCATGAAATACATAAGTTAATTAGCATGTACAATTCAAAATTAAAGCGCATTGACTAGAATGTGTCAAATGAAAACGTGTTTGTATTATCATCATTAGCTAGGTGTGTTAAGTTGATTTTGCTAATGGCATACAGTTTAGTGTAGTTATTGTTGTTGTTACCATACGTTTAACTTACCACTAAGAGTAACAAGATCTTGTGTGTTAAGATTCTTGTTAGCAAACTTGGTGATTAGAGCATTGATAGGCTCATTGAAACCAGGCAGACTCGCAGTATCAGACGCCCTTGAAACTAATCCGTCTCTGCGACCTAATGGAACTTGCCAGCTTGCTCCTCCAGTCTGCAATGTGAGAAAATTTTATTGTAAGCCAACTAGCCATGCATGTAATGCAACTTCTTATGGCATCATAAAATGATTCAACGAAATGGTAACTATTTAATTACCTGTACTACAGAATCACGGGCAGCAAGGGCAAGAATGTCAGCACAAGAGACCACCCCAGGACAGGCAGTTTCCAGCTGCGTCTTTGCATCATCAATAACTTCAAAGCCTCTCAAGAGGGAATTCGGGCCAGCGGTTTTCTCAGAAGAGGCACCATCAATTAGAATAGATGCGTCACATCCATTAACAAAGCAATCATGAAAGAACATTCTTAGTAAACCAGGTGCAATTGTTGGGTTGGAGTTGATGGCAGACCGGACTGCAGTCTGTACGATGGTTTCCACTCGTGGGCATGAGGTTTGGTAAAACCCAACTCGGGTTTGGCCTAGTGCCAGTGTGATCAAGGTGGCTAAAAAGACAACAAACAAAATGGACTTTTTGCTATCCATCCCTAGCTAGATATTCTTATTTGTTTTGTGGTTTGCAGTGGAGTAGTATTGGATATTGATTTTGATGTGAGCTGCCTAGAGTGTACATAAACAAGGTATTTATAGTGTAGAGAAGTCAAACATATATGTTGGAGGAGGTGACAAAAGTAAACAAAGTCAGCAAAAGAAATGTTCAAACTTGTTACAATGGATTTTCTTATGTATTATAGTGATATGTTTTTCAACATTAGTAGACTTATTCCAGCTAATTAAAATGCTAAATCAAACAGCATATCAGCGACTTTTAAATACAGACAAAATTACATAAACATCGGTTGGCACTTGGCAATTATATATGCTTGCCCACACGTGATTGACAAAATAAAATTAGACCAGCTAGTACAACTCTCAAGTCTCCCACCTCAAGTTGCCTTACAAGTTGAAGATGGCTAGACAAGTATCTCTGTTCCATCATGAACTGCCATATTTGTGGATATGGATCACCTATTTGGTCGTATGTAGATACGTCGGTGGGAAGCTTCATCCCTTCTAGAAACTGGTAATCTTCGGTCCACCTTACAAACTGTTCCTGTGGATCTCTAGGGCATAAAGATGTTTAGGCACGTTTGGACCCACTGTCTTGTAGTTCCGCTCTTCATTTCTGTCCAATACACGTGTCATCAGAGTATTGAACATTTAATACAAATAATGTCTAAAAACGTTATTTCTAATTTTCGGCGCCTCTACGTTTTGATGATAACAAAATATAAAAACACGTTACGTTAAATTAACGTAAACAAGTTTTTAGTCGAAATATCTCGTTTCTACGTAAATGATTCTAGGTAAGAACAAACAAATTTATAACTTGACAAATGATCAAAGAATTGAATTTGTGTTCTAAACTTCACATTTTTAATGTGACAAAACATTTTTTGAAAAATACATTTTACAAATTATTTTTGAATTATAAAGAAATGTTTTAATTGAAAAAATAAGTTTAAAATACCTAACAGCTATTTTCCCTCCCAAAACTGCTCCAAACTACCCCAAATAAACCTTCACCACAAAAAACAAAAAGAGTAGCGTTTTTGTCTGGCACGGTACCACTAATTCACACGGTACCGTTAAATTTAGTGGTACCGTGATTTATTTAGTGGTATCGTCCCTATGTAATGGGCAAATTTTTCTTGCCTATAAATACGAGCCAACTTCACAGTTTTTTGGCATCCTTTTTCACACACAACTTTCTGAGTTTAAATCCTCTATCACATATACTCTCCTTTGATCATTTAGTTAGTTTTATTTTGTTTAAGAGTGATCTTTTCATCCAACCAAGTGATCACCTTCATTCCTCTACTAGTGCAAGAGAAGAACACAAAGTATCAAGAAGATACAAAGTGTTGTAGTGTTAGTATAGTGCACTTGTAACATTTGTTACATGCTTGTTGTATCTAGATGTACATCAAGTTGTTCATCTTTTGTTTAGCTTGTGTGTGTGGATCATTGTGATCTTGTTGAGATCTTGGAGATCTCTTGTAGCTTGTGTGATAGTGTGTTGATCAAGTGGATCAAGAGTAGATCGTGTGATTAGTAAGGATCGTGTGGATCATGTGAGATTGGCACTAGCTAGATTAGTACTCGACATTTAGCTTAGTGTCGAAAATAGTGATAAGCGACATTGTACGGTTTTCTTCGCCTGAAGGGAGTTTGTTGATATAGTGCTTAGAACTCTCGAGTTGGGTACTCAGGGAGTGGAGTAGGGCGAATAAGAGCTTCGTGACCGAACCACTATAAATCTCGTTGTCTCGGTTTGATCTTTCCATCTCTACTCTTTATATTTATTGTTTATACTTAATAGTGTAGTTTAGTGTTCATATTGATGTTGGTTGATTTCACAAATGATTGAATCTAAGCTTTTCACAAAGTAACTTTTATAATTAACTAAAAATCAGAAAACTATTCGACCCCCCCCCTTCTAGTTTTCCACAGAACAGGTCCATAGATAAAACATGTTGTTGTAGGTATCAAGCCTGGGTGGCCATGAGTGAACCAGCTGCATGTGAGTGCTGGTATCCAGGCGGTTGCATGTGTTTCGTAGAGGTATTCCGGTACATAGGTTGTTGAGTATATTGTGTTGGTTCCCCCTGATATGTTTGTTGTTGCATATGCTAGGATGGTGCACCATGATATGCATGTTGTGAAGGTTGTTTCATGTGTTGGGGTACATGTATTGTAGGTGACCGTAGATTTGTGTTTGAGATGTCTGAGTACACTAGTACAAAAATGGGATTTAGTCACACATGCTGTTTTTCGAACAGCCACACAGTCGCCTTTTTATGTGACTAAATGTACCAGAATAAAATAAACAGCCACACTTGATCCGACTTGTGTGACCATTTCGGAATTACATCCGAGGCTATAGCCACACATTTGAATATTTTCGTGACTATACGTATCTGGTAAATTTTTTTTTGATTTTTTAGTCACTTATAATTTGGGACGTGTGACGGATACAAATAAGGTTGAAACATTAGTCACACTATATATATACATATGTGACAAATATATGTCACGCAATTGAAAAGTGTGACCAAAATCCATATATGGTCACACGAAGTAATTGTGTATGTGGCTAAATCATATGCTCAAGTTTGTCACACATTATTTAAGCGTGACTGCTAGTTTTTGTTGAAAATTTAGCCACATATGAATTTGAAATGTGTGACAACTGAAAAGTAAGTTTGAAGCATAGTCACGATATGCATTTAAAAGTGACAAATATATGTCACACACTTGAGATGTGTGACCAAATGTCATATATGGTCACACTAAACCATAGGCATACATGATTAAGTGTGACCAAAATTCGATACAAATAGTCACGTAAGTTAATATGTGTGTCTAAAGTTAAGTGTGTGTTTGCCTGCCAATTCCTAATGTGTATGGTCACATTTAATTGTAGCACAATCATGTGACTATAGGCTATACAATAGTAACACCATACCACAAATGTGCATCTAAATTATGTTTATGGCCACATTATAAGGGTATTATATGTGACCAATACATTGAAAATAGTCACACTGAAATATTCATGTGACTAATATGTATAGCAAAATGTGAACTCAGTTATCATTAACCTTGATATTAGTCACATTGAGTGTTTGTGTGACTAAATTCAAGATGTTACATATGGTCACATGAAGTATTTATTTAGGTGTCTAAATCATAGAGTCATATTTTGAGTTCAGACTGTTAGTCATGACTCTTCATTTAATTTGCCCCATTACAATGCTGGGATTTTATAGTCTATCTAGTTTAATGCAGTAGTATGTAAGTATGTTACTTGCCCCTAGCTGGAACCAGATTACTTGACTTTCTAAAGTCAATTTTCAACTTTATAATGAAGTAACATGTTACTAAGTGCCTGCAAGTGCATATACATGATAAATGGAAACTGCAAATACAATAAAGCTTGACTGCAAGTGGACATATACATGATAAATGTCAGACTATACATTCTAGCAGTAATAACTATACATTCTAGCAGTAATAACTATACATACTAGCAGTAATAACTATACATGTTTAAGTCAAACTATACATTGTGGCAGTAATAACTATACATTCTATTTCTTGTCCTTGGGTCCTAGATACTCTTCCATCTTCCTGAGCAGTTCATATGCCATGTCATCATAATTAAGCTGAAGCTTGAGTGTTTTCTTCACACGCAACATCTGATGTAGAATGTCTTTGTGAAACTTTAAAGGGTAATCCTTTTCTACAAGCATGTAGATCACCAACTCATTCACAGTTAAAGCATGTACTCCACATCGTTGAAAAATTTTCCATTCTTTAACAGTATTGTGCGTTAGTCTTCTCCAACATTCATCTTCATGATTTGGTTCAAACATTACCTTTAAATAATTCCAGACTTCTCTATCATAATTAGCTTGTTCTGGTGTCTTATTACCAAATCTTTGTTTGAGTAATTTCCATAGAGCTATCATATCTTGTCTATCAAAATCATGAACCATGTGAAGAAAGCTTACATACCTTCTAGAAGAACCATCATGCCTCTTAATATCGTAATAAACTGTTTCCCCAAAAGATCCAGACTTATAATCAACAATGGGATGTTTGACAGTTAAAGGTTGTGCATCCATGGCTTCTCCTACAGAGGCAACTGCAAGTTCAGTGTGAGCTTGCATTTGTTCTTCAGCAACAGCTTGCTCAGTTTGTTCTTGTTTTCTCTTTTTACTGCTTTCTATTTCCAACTGTTCACCTGCTCTCTTTGAACTGTCATTCAAGAAGAGATCATTGTTTCTCTTGGCAATTGCATATAATTCTTCAATTCTTTTATCATCCAAGAATTTCAAATCCTTTAGTTTCCATCTGTCCACATTCTTCAAATACCTGCACATGAGTAGATGTTTATGATATGATGTACATATTGGGTATTGTTGATATTAATATAAATACCTTTGCAAAAAAAAAAAAAAAAAAAAAAAAAAAAAAAAAACTACCTGCACATGAGATCTCTTCTTTGTTTTTGAGTGGGTGGCTTGTTCTTCTTAGCTGCATATCTTTGTTCTGCATACAACTTCTTTTTTTCATCAAAAAATTCTTTCAGCATCCTGGCTTTTTCATCTACTGAGTACTTATCTTGCTCTTGTTTATGTAGTTTCTTAGCAAGCTCAGAATCAGCTGCAACCTGAGCCCTTTGCTCATCCCATGAAGCTATTAACTCTGCATCTTTTTCTTCTTGTATTCTCCTTTGTTCCAAAATTGTCTGATGTTCTGCATCATACTTTTCTGAGAATTTCATAGCAAGTTCAGCATCAACTTTTAATTGCTCTTCTTTTGATAATGGTTTCTCCACAGGCTCTTCAGTAAGAATCCCTTTACCTTTGCCTTGTACCTGTGGAGTTGATTGTTTAGCTTTTGGAGAGGATGATGGCTCTTGTATCACAACACCTTTGGTTACTGGTTTTGCTGTCTTCAGCTCAGCAAGTACACTAACAGCATTTGCAAAAACCTCTGGTGTAGCAGTACTAGCTTTTGTAGTACCAACTGTAATTGGCTCAGTAGCACTATCAGCATTTGTAACCTTGCCCAGACGATGATCAATCACCACTTGATTCCCTTGGTTATCCTCCCCTGAAACTTTGCCTTCATTCCCTCCCTGTTTGGGAGCATCCTTAGAAGCTTCAGAAGATTTAACCTTTTGTTTGGGAATTCTTGATCCTTTGACTCCTTCTAAATACCTAACCCTTCTCTTCAAAGCCTTTATCTCCCCACCTTGAGCTTTGATGACTCCATCTTGGGAAGAAGCTATTGCTCGCAGATCACCAATTTGTGCAGACAGCTTGGCACAGGTATCCTTCAATTCATTCAAAAGTTGCATACTATCCTCACCACTTCGGCTTGTGTTACCTAGCCCGAGAGGTGGATCACTGGAAAAGTTAAGTTCAGTCTCACCCCTAGGATGAACATCCGAACCCCCCATTGTTTCCATGTGACTGGGACCTTCACCTGAATCAGTTCCAGAGGAACTTTCTTCATTAGAAGTTGTCTTGGTTCGGGTCTTAATGATGTTACCACTGTCCTGTGCTGCTGCTAAGCTAGACACAGTAGTGGCAGCCCTTGCCAACATGTCACTCTCCCCCCAGTGACATCCTCATCTGCAACAGTTGGTATAGAACCACTAGCCTGAGGTAGCTCAGTGTTCTTGGTGTTAGTCCTACGTTTATAGGTCTTTTGTTGTTGTTCTGTGGGTGTGTGATGGGTACCAGCTGGGATTGCTGAACCTTCACCCATTTGGGTTTGGGCTAGTGCCAACATTGTTGGAAACAAAGGTGTCACTCTCCCTGAAAAATCTTTTCCAACCCTACTCATATTAGCAAAAACCTTTTTGGTAAGGCAGGGAGTGGGATAAACATTTTTGTGACTTTTCTTTTTTTTAAATTGGTTGTCCAAAAAGAGTTGCAAAAACCTTGGATATAGAAAATATTTAGCCAAAGAACCATCCAAGTTCTTAACCATATTATCAAAAATTAATTTTGAGAAATTAAATCTTTGAGTATTTTCAGCCAAACAAATTATAGCAGAAGCTAAATTACTGCTAAATTCATTCCATGCAGTGGTCTTTGGACTTAGACACACTAAGACAGTATGAATTAAGAATTTCCACTGAGGAGAAAAATTACCTTTTTGGAACTTTAAAGCATCTGTATATCTCTCATAGCCCATCAGTGCAAGTTTTTCAAAGATTGTAGTATTTGGAAGATTCTCAACTCCGTTAGCATCATCTAGGAGAAGATCTCTTCGAATAGACGCCTCTGTAATGATAATCATCTGCCCATCTACAAGGGCATGGATTTGTGCTTCCCCATTAATAGTTTTGACCTTAGCAGACGACCAAAACTGGATAATGTTGGAAGTATATATAGTAGGTTTTACTGTTAATGCAAACTTAATATAGCTTGCATTAAGGAAATCAATGATCTCAGTAAAATCTACAGACTTATTGGATTTTTCTAAAAAGGCAACATTATTATGAGGTTCGGTAAAAGTTAGGTTCGACATTATGATTTGATTTGGGGGTTTTGCAATTTGACAATTAAAATTCGATTAGGGAGTGGAAGAGAGAGAGTAATGTGTGCGTGAATGTGATTGTGTGCAGCAATTGGGGGTTTATACACTTTAAGTAAAAAGTGATACAAACTACCCTGCACTCCCAACCACTGCTAAAAGGATACCCAGCAGTACAACGTTTCGATAGCAGTACAATTGTTTACCTAGCAGTACAATAATAATAGCTGTATTCAAATATCATAAACTTGTACATAATAACTTCATTCATATATTAAACCAAGTCAAAATAAGTTTACATTTACATAGGCAAAATATACATAGGCAAAATATATAAAGAAAAGATACATTAAGACACATATTTACTAGCTTCAATACTTCTGTAAACATCAACTATTTTCTCTCTTTCTTCTTCTATTTTTTTGTTCCTCTCCTCAATTTTCTTCTGATGCTCCTCAATGACCTCTAAATCTTTCTTGTTCCTTTCTTCATACATATTTATACGCTTGTTGTAAATTTCTAACAATGCGTTTTCAACACCATACGGGCCTTTACTACATTTCTCCCAAATATTTTGGGATATGCCCATTTTTTTATAATTTTCAGGCATTGGTGGAGGAGAATCATCCCTTGGGCGTTTGTCTTTGTTGGAAGAAGGAGTTGAAGAGGAGTCGGCCATTGAAATTTGAAATTTATTTTCTAATGAAAATATCAAAGGAGTTGTATATGGTACGGTTGATTAATTATGAACGGTTTTCCATGTCGAGTTGTACAAATAGGCTAGAGAGGTATACGAACGGTTCCCAATACTTTAGGCGGGAAGAGGGACCATCGAGAGGCGCCAAAAGTAAACAGATGGATAATATTGATCGGATTTGGTTTGTGTTTGGTTTGGATTTGACTAGTGTAGTTGATCTAGAAGTGTGTTTGGTGTTGGATTGACTAATTGACTTTTTCATTAGGGTAATTGATATTTTCTATATTATATTAATGATGTTTAATGTAATTTGTGTGCTAACTTTAATGACTAATTGACTTTTTCATTAGGGTAATTGATATTTTCTAGTACACGTTTAATGTAAATACATGCTTTAATATCTATCGCAGTCTGAATGTGTTTGAGAAGTATGGGTATATTTAGGCCACTTCCAACAATAACTCAGCCTTAACAAATTAAAATTAAAATTCAAATTCAAACGTAAGATAAAGTACAACATATTAACGCTGCGTTAACGCAGGTTAGCCCCAACAATTAAAATTCAAAGTCACGTTAATAAAACGTGTGCATTTGTACCCTATAAATACCAATGCTTCTGAAGCACAAGTCACACAGAAACACATTCCAAACTTCTCAAATACTCAAGATCCAAGCATCTCAAATTCAAGATGTCTTCCAGAAAAGATTTCGGGCAACAATTTCCAAGCCCACCTCGCCAAAAGGATTTTGGCCAACAATTTCCAAGCCCACCTCGCCAAAAGGATTTTGGCCAACAGTTTCCAAGCCCACCTAGCGAAAATGAAAAATTCCATACTCCACCCGAGCATATCTTTCCGGTTTTCCAACCGGAAAATTTTCCGGTGAATAATCAACCTGAAAATGAACCAGTTCATAACCAAGACCCAAATCCGTTTGGGTTAACTGAGGAACAACTTAGGCAAGAGGAAGCAGATATGCAAGTCCTCCTGGAAATGGAAGCACTTGAAAGAGAAGAGGAAGCTGATCGTTTGGAGCGGCAAGCCAGGGAGGATGAAGAACGTAGGCAAAGGTGGGAATCTGGTTTTTTCACACCTTCCGAATCCTCTGAAGATGGTTACCCAGATTCAGATGATAGTTTTTATTAATCGTCCGTTGTTTATGTTAATCGTATGTTGTTTATGTTAATCAATCATTGTTTATGTTAACGTAGTTTTTATTTGACATTTAATGTATTTCTATTTCATGTTTAATGTATTTCTATTTCATGTTTAATGTATTTGTATTTGATACTTTATTTTCAATTTATAAATTGAATTGAATTTGAATTGAATTGATAAATTTTAAATATATCCCGCCTTTTTGTTTAATTTGAATTTGAAATTTTAAAATTTAAATATCCCGCTCGTTATTAATATGTTGTACTGTTACTTTACGTTTGAATTTGAATAATACTCGTACGGTTACTTTTACTTTCAATCTGATTTTTAAAATAGCCTCCAACGGCTAGTTTAACGGCTTTCCACTATCAAAGCCACTTTCACAACACTTCGTTTTCTCACACAACTTCTTATAAAACTCTCTCGCAAGTATCACTAATTTTAACACAAACACTGTGGCTAACAAATTAACTAGCAGAGGTGCAAAAGGCTATCCTCACCCGATTACACAATGAACAAGAAAAAGAACTCAAATTGATTAACAATTTGCTAGGTGAGATAACTCGTATTATGCTACAGATGCATAATCGTGCTGATCCAGAGGTCGAAAGGTTGCGTGAGTTGCCTCAAGACCATCCAGCTATCAGGGTTGGTCTAGAAATTAAACTCTTTTAAGAAATGATGAAACAGGGTCGAAAGGTTGCGTGAGTTATTGTTGGGTGTGTTGCTCATGTACAAACATATAATCTCGGCTCATTCGTTAAACATCTCGTATACAACCATATCATCTCGGCTCATTCAATTCGTTAAACATCTCGTGTATAACCATATCATCTCGGCTCATTCGTTAAACATCTCGTATACAACCATATCATCTCGGCTCATTCGTTAAACATCTCGTGTACAACCATATATATCATCTCGGCTCATTCGTTAAACATCTCGTGTATAATCATATCATCTCGGCTCATTCGTTAAACATCTCGTATACAACCATATTATCTCGGCTCATTCGTTAAACATCTCGTATATATACAACCATATCATCTCGGCTCATTCGTTAAACATCTCGTATACAACCATATCATCTCGGCTCATTTGTTAAACATCTTGTGTATAACTAAAGCTCAGTTAATTAAGGGTGAGTGTGTTAAAGCTGACGTGGCATTGTGTTAAAGTTTAAAGCTGAGTTATTGTTGGGAGTGGTTAGAGTATTTTCTTTTGTTTTTTCGGTGGATTTTAACGTGACTTAATCTTAATACCGCCAATTTTGTCCATATAATATTCAACTACGTACGGATAACTAATACCCGTGGGGAAACCCGAAAAACCGATGGATAATATTAATCGGGTATCCGGTGGGATATGGGGCGGGTACAGGTATATTATAAACGGGTTCGGTTATGGGTATACTAAAACCCGCCCCGAACCCGAACCGTTGCCATCCCTATTTACCGGCTATAGCCGGATTTCACCGCCACCTCATCACCATTAGTTTTTTTTTTTTTTTTTTTTTTTAAACAAATCTTGCCACGTCAGCTATAGTTAAACCAAACCACAAATTCAATATTCAACCAGCAATTAATCCCTTTACCCGGTCATTTGTAAACACACACAAAAATCAATAAACCCTAATCAACACACACATTCTTATGGCAAACACAAGCACGCAAACAATGAAACCAAATAACAAAAAGGTAATTAGTAATTTGTGTTTTGTAAATGTAATTGGTAAGGGTACAATATGTAGTAATTACGTTTGTACTGTTGATGTGATGGTTGCACAGTATGATACATTATTTGCGATTATTAAGATAGTAAATAAAAAACAAAAATCAAGTTTATGCTTTAATTAACAGGTTCAAAGGGAAAATTTTCAAATAATTCAATTGTTAATTTCAAATTACAACTTGGAGGCAAATTTTTGGATCGAAATTTTTTGAATCACAAACGATTCATATTCTTGGTGTATAGCCTCTTTTCTCTCCTAAAAAAAAGACTGCAAATAAAAAACAAAAATCAAATCTTCTCTCACCATTACTCTCCAAGCTAAGCCATAATCATTTTCTTTTACCCTTTGTTGCTCAAGAGTCATGGAAACTGAACCCATTGTTGATAACCATACTTTGCTTCCTCTTGATCATATTGTACATGATGATAACGCCTTAGAATATGAATCCGAAAAGTCTTCTGATGAAGAAGATATAGATGAGCCTTTAACCAACCAAACACCTGAGATAGTAGCTAAGAGGGGCTCAACCAGGCTAGTAAAGTTTCGCGCGAAGCATGACAAACCTGGTGCAACAAAGCTCAAGGTAACCTTCGATGCACTCGGTAGGGTAACAGGGGAAAACAGAGCAGTGTTTGTGAGTTTTTTAGGAGATGTGGCTCGTGAGCAGATAGGTGTGAAGATTCTACACTGGAAGAAGGTGAATAAAGAAGCAAGAGATAAACTATGGGATGAAATCTTGGTACATATATACTATTTTGTAACCCAATACTACATAAGTTTATGTATGCAGTTACATTATGTGCAACTAATTAACAACATTGTGTTAATCTTTTCAGAAATTTTTTGTTGTTGACGTCCAATACAGAAAATTGATAATGATTAGTCTTGGTAAAATGCTAAGGAATTACAGAAGGAAGCTCAAAGTCAACTACATTTTGCCCAACCTAAATACACCTTCCAAACTGAATGAAGTCCCGGACTTGTATAATACAATAATGAAATCAGAAGACTGGGTCGAGTATGTTAAATACACGACCACCGAAGCATACAAGGTTTTAATTAGTCATCTTTAATTAAGTGTATATGTCATTTTGTTATTTTCAGTTTGCAGCATTACCGCATCTAAACGCCTTATGATTTTGTGTTTTTAGGAGAAATCTGAGAAAGGTAAAATGGCGCGTTCCCAAAATATTTATCAGCATAAAATGGGACGAGGTGGATATGCTTATGTCAAAGAGAAAATGGTAAGATTACACAATGTTTGTTTTACCAATTAAGAGACGATCAGTATGAGAAATGAATCCGTTTACATTGCCCAATTTGCACATTTGCATTAATACCCTCATATTTTCGATTATCTTGGTTTAACTGTACATGTGTAAGCATCCACATATTTTCGTTTATCTTGGTTTAACTTTACATGGGTATGCATTTGATGTTTATTAGATCGAAAATAAAGAGATTGAAGCGGATGAAGAACCCCCCCGTGATGTAATGTGGGTGAAAGGAAGGGTAAACAAAGACGGCGAATACCCAAATGATGATATTAAATCAAAGGGAGATGAACTTGTAAGTTTGACTGCTAATTCTATTATTATGCTTATATAGCAGCAACATTTAACTGTGTACTAGCAGTAGTAGCTTGTGTACTAGCAGTAGTAACAGCATCAAGAAGACTTTTAATCCCAACATTTCCTATATTTTTTGTGCAGAAAGAAGCTGATGACAAGATCAAGGAAGGAACATCGGGTTTTGATGATGGCACTGATGCCATGACATTTGTATTTGGTAAGGAAAAGGGCGGTTATGCCAGGGGAGTGGGAGGTGCAGTAACATACAAAGAGTATTTTGGCCTTCCTCGAAGAAAACAAGAAGCCAATGAAAAAATTGCCTTACTTCAAACTCAACTGGATAATGAGAGACGCGAGCGTGAAGAAAAAGATAAATTGATCAAAAAATTGTCCGCCGAGATGACCGAAAAAGATGTGCAGGTCAATAAATTATCCGGTGAGGTGGAAAACACAAATGTAATGCTTTCTCAAATTCTGCAACAGTTGAATGATAAAGGGATGAATATAACTCTGCCAACTCAACCATCGCCAATAGCCTCAGTTGTAAGCCATTTTTTATGTTGTTAACAATTTCATTTTCTAATGCTAACACCACTGATGCTAATGATACTAGGCATTGAACATAAACTGATGAGTGACTGTATTTCTTAATTTATATTGCAGGTGACTCCAATGGCCATTGACAATATTGCAGGTGACTCCAATGGCACTCAGACAAGTGGTGTTGTAAGTCCTAAAGATGCGGGAATTGAGGAGAAATCCAATGGCCTTGAAACTTCTAAAAAGGTAACGGAAACAATGGTAAGTATAGTAATAAAAGATCGCCCTTTGATTTTTGAATTTTACATACATGATCGACTAATGTACCGTGTTTTATATATACGTATAGGAACCTGCTGCTAAAACTGTCAGGCCTAAGCATAACCTTAAGTCACGACGAAACGGGTCTCCAGATTCCCAATCGCTACAAAATGTGTCGTCTCCAACACAACCACTGCCAACAGTATGTATTTCAACATGTTTCTTGTTACTCTTTTGTTTAAATAATGTAACGTGTTTTATATATACATATAGGAACTTGCTAAAACTGTCGGACCCAATAAGCCAAAGCAAAAGAAGCGACGAAACGGGTCTCCAGATTCCCAATCGCAACAAGATGTGTCTCTAACACAAGCACTGCCAACAGTATGTATTTCAACATGTTTCTTGTTATTCTTTTGTTTAAATAATTTCTGATATATACATGCAATTTTTTTTTTTTTTTTTGTAGACACTTAAGTGCAAACTCTGGCACACAAAGAAATCAAATATCGTTGCTTTTGGTACCGTATACCAGTCTCATGGAAAGCAAATGCTGCATAACCTACCACTCCCAAATGATTGCTACAGAGTGTCAATTGATTCATCGTTAGTTGATGCAGCATGCATACCGGACGTAGCAAATAATGGGTTCAAAACAGTTAAGGAAGTCGAAGGTAGTTTCGTTGGATGGCCAAAGGATCAAGTTATTTTTGAAGAGGTGGTACGTACATGTGTTTTTTCAACCTACATATATAATTATTCATATGTAATTCAATGTTTGATAGAAGCGTCTTTTGTTTACTACAGGTTACACCAACAAACCATGTGACTAAATGTGTACCACAGGCACCAACGAAGAAACAATATATATCTGCTAACGACTTAAGGCAAACTGCTAAGGGGGTGAAGGTTCAAAAGTCTTTAGATATTTGATTAATTAAGTACGACATTACAATTGTATATTTTGTCCAGTTATATACATTAGAGTTTAATTCAATTTGAAATTTCTTGTGTTTTTTAATATTGTTTTATATATAATATATATACACATTCCAGCAGCACTAGCATAGTACTAGCAGCAGTAACTCTGCTTCAGCAGGACTACCTTGGACTACCTTAGTACTGCTAGCAGTAGCAACTCTGCTCCAACATTATTGGTCACTCTTTGTTTAATTCGATGTGTGACTAAATAGTACCAAAGGCCACACAAAATAAAAATTCATGTGACCATTGGAAGAACAATGGTCACGCAAAATACACATTTCTTCACTTTAAACAGCATATGGTCACACTTATTAACAACTTTGGCCACTTTATGCTTAATTGTATGTGACTAAATACCCAAAACAAGCATGCTTTGTGTGACTAAATATTATAAAAGGCCACACAAACATAAAATTCAAGTGGCCATTGGATGATCAATAGTCACACAAAATACAAATTTCTTCACTTTAAACAGCATATGGTCACACTTATCAACACTTTTGGCCACTTAATGCTTAATTGTATGTGACTAAATAACCAAAACAAACATGCTTTATGTGACTAAATATTACAAAAGGCCACACAAACATAAAATTCATGTGGCCATTGGATGATCAATAGTCACACAAAATACACATTTCTTCACTTAAAACAACATATGGTCACACTTATTAACACTTTTGGCCACTTTATGCTTAATTGTATGTGACTAAATACCCAAAACAAACATGCTTTGTGTGACTAAATATTACAAAAGGCCACACAAACTAAGAATTCATGTGACCATTGGATGATCAATAGTCACACAAAATACACATTTCTTCACTTAAAACAGCATATGGTCACACTTATTAACACTTTTGGCCACTTTATGCTTAATTGTATGTGACTAAATACCCAAAACAAACATGCTTTGTGTGACTAAATATTACAAAAGGCCACACAAACTAAGAATTCATGTGACCATTGGATGATCAATAGTCACACAAAATACACATTTCTTCACTTAAAACAGCATATGGTCACACTTATTAACACTTTTGGCCACTTTATGCTTAATTGTATGTGACTAAATACCCAAAGCAAACATGCTTTGTGTGACTAAATATTACAAAAGGCCACACAAACTAAGAATTCATGTGACCATTGGATGATCAATAGTACACATTTCTTCACTTTAAACAGCATATGGTCACACTTATTAACACTTTTGGCCACTGTTTTTTAAATTGTATGTGACTAACTCGAAAAAAACAACACACGATGTGTGACTAAATCATCACAAACGTCACATTTATTATATTTTCGTGTGGCCATAGGATGGGAAATAGTCACACATACTGATGAATCCAACAAAACTTGTGCCTAATTAGTCACACATATTCGGGTTTTGGTCACTCTTTTTCGATGAAAACGGCCACAAAATAAACAATGTGACCATATGATACCTACGGTGGCGCGACTTTTTGTCACACACACCCAAAAAAACGTGTGTGACTATATGCATATAGTCACGCATTTCCAGTGTGACGATAGGCAGAATCTGTACCAGTGGTACGGTCTTCCTGAATTCCTTCTTGGCTTTCCCACATCATTGGTTCCAAGTAGGTTATAATTGCAAGCATGATCTGCATGGTGTACGTTCTTTCATCTAGTGGTAGTTTGGAGGACGAGCGTTTTGTGGATGGAGTTGTGAAATTCAATTGGTGGTGTTTATCTTGAAGCGGTTATGGTAACTGATTGAGGGCTTTCATGAAATGAAAGCATGCTTAGTCCACCTACTTCCATTGTTGTTTGTTTTGAGATGATGTGATGATTGTTTTGGGATAAAGTCGACTGACCTTCCGTGTGAGTGATATCAACCGTGCTTATGGGACCATAAATATAGGACAAAGGTGGTGGTGGTTGGTTTGACATGTTTGTAAAATAGAGATTCTAGTTATGATAAAAAAAAATGAGATGAAAGTTTTTGTTCGTGTTTGTAACTAAAAAGTGAAATTTTTAGGTTTTTCGATGTCGGAAAAATGGAAACCGATGGATTTGTTCAAGTCATGGGTCCCATGGATGGCACCATGTGTATATGGTATGTAAAGCAAGGACTATGGTAAATCGATCAATGGTGTGAGATGAGGCTAATCGTATGTTCGATTTCCCTCGAGTGATAAGAACCCTGAGATAAAAGTGTTTATCTGGCAGGGGTAATGCTCACACACGAATAGGGTTTAATGTGTGTGAAATGTGGAGAAGATAACTTGGTTCTTCTCATGAAATGCATATATATTTATAGGGATGCACTTAGGGTGTGTGTGATCTGTGGATGTGATCCAACAGCTATAGATGACCCACGTGGTGGTTATCCTATGAAGGAGACAATGGTGGTGTGACATCCTTGGCTCTTCAAGATATGGGAATGTTCGACATGATTTGCACATACTAACAAAATGCCTACAACACTACCTCTACACGAATGAGGTACCTGCACGTGGCGTTAGTATATAACGGTTTTGGGGATAAATTCTCATGCTCTGGAGTTGATTATCTAGGCTAGAGGTCTTATTCTTTGGCTGATTTTTGCCTGAAGAGTTGGCTCTCTAGGCAAAATGTGTTGGACCTTTATTTTTGTGGGCCGGCTGTGGACGTATGACTTTAGTCACTTGGACTAAAAACTCCTGTACGTTATATCAGATATCAACTTCAATATATAGGGCTTGCTATCCTATATCAACTTCAATATATAGTGCTTGTTTTAAACCTGCGCGCTGCAACGCGGAATTATAAAACTCCTTAGGATATAATTAGAAAAGTATGGTGTAGAGACCAAGATCACGTTCAGGAGGTCGGGGAAACTCGAAATAATGGTTAAACATGGTAGAATTAGTTTATTGAATGGGGGAGGTGTGTATGTTTTCTAGAGAGAGAAAGTAAAGAAAACACACACACCTCCAAGTAACAATGAGAATCCCACCTTCCTAGTTGTGACTAGGAAGGTATTTATTACAACAATACAAGTCTAACTTAGCCCTATTGTCTAAACTAGCCCTTGTACTTAAATGCTATTGCAATTCCCGACTATAACAAAACTTTAAAGGCTAACAATATCTCCCCAAAGTGATGTTATACGGGAATTGCTTACAACGTTCCCTACAAGTAAAATTCAATACAAAACATGAGAGTGGTCTTCAAACTTCGTTCAACTTGCAGAATATTCTCAACTGCCATTTTCTTTACTTGCAGACGAACCATGTGAGCAAATCTAATTAGGGTTTAATTACGCCCCTGGTTACCTCTGATACCAATTGTAGAGACCAAGATCATGTTCAGGAGGTCGGGGAAACTCGAAATAATAGTTAAACATGGTAGAATTAGTTTATTGAATGGAGGAGGTGTGTATGTTTTCTAGAGAGAGAAAGTAAAGAAAACACACACACCTCCAAGTAACAATGAGAATCCCACATTCCTAGTTGTGACTAGGAAGATATTTATTACAACAATACAAGTCTAACTTAGCCCTATTATCTAAACTAGCCCTTGTACTTAAATGCTATTGCAATTCCCGACTATAACAAAACTTTAATTAGTATAATTAATTAGAAAAGTATGGTCACTGATATGATTGTGGGTTATCTTTTAACCTTAATGTACATTGCTTTTGATATTGCTCATTCTATCTTATGCCAATTGCCAATGAAAGTGGCATAACGCGTAACCGTATTAGGCGTCATCATTGATAAATTTTAAAAGCAAATTAAACAAAGTCAAAATTTTGTGATAGACACGTCCATGCATTAAGGATTAGTTGTTTGACATTTAACAAACGTCATCCTTGTATGGGTGCATGTGTATTTGTCAAACTTGTTCACCTCCATGCATGTGACCTTTTGCTAAACCTTTATCCAATAATAAGGTCATTACGTCTATCAATTTCATTAGAAATCGTTATTGCTAGTGGAACTGTAAATTAGCGTTGATCGATCGACACACTGGAGTCACGTAATATTGCTTTGTTATATATATCTTTTGTAAGGTTTATCATATATGATTATTTATTGTGTGATAGCTAGCTAGGTATCCAAATGATAGCAAATTATCAATTACCATGCATGCACACTAACATTATTGTTAGGTAAATAGCAACTAACATGCGAGAAACAAATAAGTAAAAAACATCAAGAACACATGTATCACTACTACAAAAACTGGTTTTACCCACAAACTTTACACACGGAAAAAAATTTGTGGGAAATTTCACACGGAATACACAAAAATTACACACTAAATTATTGACCAAATTTCAGTGGGAAATATGTCGTAATTTTCCCATGGATTTCCCACTATTTACACACTAAATTGTTGACCAAGTTTTTGTGGCAAATCCGTCGCAAATTTCCCACAGATTTGCAACAATATTCACACTATTTGTGTTGATTAAACTTCAGTGGGAAACTTGTCGCAGATTTCACACATATTAGCCACGGCCAAAAGTCCGTGGAAAATTTTAGCCACATTACTCACGGATTTCACACGGTCTATGTGTGTAAATACCAATGTGATAAATCCGTGGGAAATATGCGTGTAAATACCTACGGATTTCCCACAAAATATCATTTTTATGTTTGTGTGCACTTACACATTCTCACATTAGTTAGTATGTATTCATATGTATTTGTAGTTTCATATTATATGTGTCTATTTATTAATGTAACTATTTATGCGAGTATCACTTATTTATGTAACAAACCATTGCATATGTATGAATATCTACACATGTATGTTTCGTATGTCCGTTTACGACCTTCATTGTATCTTTAGATGTTTTGTATGTAGGTATACGGACGTGTACACGTGTACCTATATTAAAAAGTAAAAGAAAATGATTATGCCTGTGGGAAAGTTGTCGGTAATTTCCCACCGATTATCCACAAATGTGTTAAATCCGTGGGAAATATGTGTGTAAATACCCACGAATTTCCCACAAAAATACCGTTTTGATGTTTTTGTATGCTTACACACTCCCACATTACTTAGTATGGCTTCATATGTGTTTGTAGTTTAATATTTTATGTGATTGTTTATTAATGTAACTATTTATGCTAGTATCACAAGTGTATGTCTAAGTTTAGGTATAACATATATGTGTAACAAATCATTGTATATCTGTGGATATCTACACGTATATGTTCCGTATGCCCGTTTATGATCTTCTGTGTGTATATAGATGTTTTGTATGTAGGTATACGGACATGTATATGCGTGAACGTGTAACTATCACTACAAGAAAACATAGAACGGGCGACGAAGACCACGCCGACGACATAATGTCGTCGGCATCAAACACTAAACGAAAAAAAACATGCTTGACCAAGCCAATGTTGCGTTGAATTTTTTTGATGATAAAATACCGACGACATGTCGTCGGTATAATTATAACAATGTTTGACTTTTCAAAACCTGGTGAAAACTTGGGCGGGAGTTTGACCCGCCAATATTATGCCGACGACATGGCGTCGGCACCATATAAACAAAAAAATAATTGTGATTAGCGATTGATTAAAAATTATTTTGCCGTTATTGTTATTTTACCGACGACATGTCGTCGGTATTTACTTAGGGTCAAAATTTTGACTTTCCCCGCTTGTGAATAATAGCGAATAGTTGGGCGGGGTTTTTTCCCGCCTTTATGACGCCGACGACATGTCGACGGGATTTTATTCCCAAACATATTATACACTTTTATCCTCAAAATATCTCGGCTCATTCGTTTAACATCTCGTGTAGAACCATATCATCTCGGCTCATTCGTTAAACATCTCGTGTAGAACCATATCATCTCTGCTCATTCGTTAAACATGTCGTGTAGAACCATGTCATCTCGGCTCATTCGATAAACATCTCATGTAGAACCATGTCAGCTCGGCTCATTCGTTAAACGAAACAGGCGATGATTGGATTGTCACAATTCGCATTTTTGGGTTTTTACTATGCACGGGTTTGCATTATTTCAATTAATGTATGGTTAATTATTAAACGTTACCACTCAGTCATTACTACGAATAATATAACCGATACTCCCGACTATGATCCTATTATGTTTACGGACTCAAAATTATGATACAAATATTATATTACTAATTTACCCGGTGTGTTGAAACCATTTGCTATATTTTCCGGAAAACGCTTATAGCTCCGTCGGTTTGCGATATTTCATCACGATCATTATTTTGACACCCGATTCATATCAGTAACATGATTTTATAATTTTTACAACTTCGTCGTATTTTATTTCAACTCGTCACGATTTATTTTTAGTTAACCCGGTACCCGATAACACCGAAATTATACACTAAACTAACTAAAGCTTATCCTAAAATATCTTATAAGCAACAATTTCAATCCTAACTCTTCTTCAAGAAGCTTGCCGCCCCCCTTTCCCTAATAAGTTAAATTTTCTTAAATGCTAAAGTTTGCTTATAACTTGATTTAATTCATAAAACACATTTACATAACACTTTACAAACTAGCAAAATCATTTTCTCTCCTTTTGCTCTCTATATCACACGACAAGAAGAACATCAAGAAGAATCATCCATAAAAATTTTCACTTCAAGTGTTATACTAGCTCCATATATCTTCCTTGTTAGAGTTTTGCAATAAAAACTCCAAGGTTGTGATCTTTTTCATCCAAACTCATTAATCTCCAAGTAAGCTTCAAGTGAACTTTTTCATCATCTCATACTTTCATTTGATCATTAACATGATGTATTTTCTAGTTATAATGGTTAAACATGCAAGTTACATTTGTTAAATATACCACTTTACTAATATTTTAATTTTATGAGCTTAAAAATAATCCTATGATCATCCCTTTGTTATCCTACAAAATTTGTGAAGTTTAGGACCCATGACACCCTAAGAAGGTGTATGGTAGGATTTGTGTATTTGTGGAGTTGTTTTAAAGTAGTTTGAGCAAGCCGTGAACCAAGAAAATGAGTTTTTAACGTATATACAAACCTACTGTCCCGAAAATGTAAATCTGGAAAAATCAGTAAACATGCCGTTATTTTGGCCTTCATATTTAGAAAATACACTCAAAGACGAAAACGTGGGCGCTTGAATCACTAAAAACCGAGTTATAACGAAGAAGATATGAATTTTTAAAGTTAGACGACAAAAACTATTATTTTCAGAAAATACATGCTGTTAGCCGAACTTCAAGGGACAAAACGAGGCGTTAGCCGTAGTCTAGCTGAGCCGAGCCACTGAAAATATGTTAGTTCATGTTATGACGAACGCGTGGATATAAAGAACGTCGAAAACGGACTTATAACGACCAAGATATGAATTTTTGAAAGGCCGACGAAGTGTACTTATTTTGACAGCATTACAACACATATATTTTCTAAGTATAAAACTAGCAAGTCACTAAGTTCATGGCCGATTTTCTGTATGATCGAGGCGCGTATGATCAAAAGTCAAATGAGACGACATGAAGATTATGTTACAAGGATTTCAAAAACGTCAAGTTCTATTCCTAACTCTTAACGTACAATATTTTGCGACTAGTTTTGCGAGGCCGTTTGGTCATATTTTCACAAGTTGTAAAAAGGGTTATTTTGCGACGAAACTATTTTATTTGGCGATAAAACATCAAACAAGGATCGTGGAGTACCGTTTCAACATATTTACACGAAAAGTAGTTTATAACTTAACGAGACGTCAAAAATGTAGTTTTCGACGATAAACATTATTTTCAAAACTAACGAGTGGTATCGTTAACATACGTATTTGCATGTGTAGCATTGTATCATTGCTTACGCTAGATCATATCATTCATAATAGGTCGCGGTTAGAGACCGATCCTCATTTTCGTCATATACATTGTGATCATTGTGCTATCATATCAGGTGAGTTTCATAGCCCCTACTTTATGCGTTTTAAACTACTTTGGGGGAGATACATGCTTAACTGCTTGCTTACATACATGATTGTGTTGAACTTATTTGCGTTATTCTTGAAAGCAATTCACGGACCTAAGTATTAAACACTTGGGGTAGCCGAACAGAACAGATCACGGACCTAAGTATCAAACACTTGGGGTAGCCGTACAGAACAGATCACGGACCTAAGTATCAAACACTTGGGGTAGCCGTACAGAACAGATCACGGACCTAAGTATCAAACACTTGGGGTAGCCGAACATAAGTCTCCTCGTGAGCAACATAAGTCTCCTAGTGAGCAGCATAAGGTCTAATAGTGATATAGAACGCATATCGTATACTTACATGTCTTACTCAAGCTATATTTTAGCAGTGGGTTGTAAACACACAGGTTGCAAGTGTTGTTATGGGCGGGATTTGCAACTGAGTGGATTTACAATGCCTTTGCTGGGAAAATCTTTATTCGAATACTTTACTTGCTAAACAACTCTATGAACTCACCAACCTCGTGTTGACACTTTAGCATGTATTTTCAGGCACTAAGCAATAGCACGCTACTGGAGGCTTTTGGCAGGGCATGGCATGGTCATAGAAGACTCTGATAAAACATTTGGGACCGCTTACCTTATTTTATGGGCCTATTTCCGCACCACTTTTCATAATGTAAATTTAACACTCTGATTTCTCAAATATATTCTAAATGATTGTAAAAAACCGTTCTTTGTACATGCGTTGCGATACCAATTGAGTTGCACCCCAGCGACACGTAAGCTTCCGCTGGACCCGATTTTGGGGTGTGACACGAATAAACTGCTTTACGCCTGGTGATATATTGTTGTTAACACTTGGCCCATAGTTAGGAATTGCATCTTTCAAACTAGAACAAGATAAGCTGGAACTTTGTTGTTGAGCGCGAGTTCCATAATTGCTTGGCTCATTCGTTTAACATCTCGTGTAGAACCATGTCATCTCGTCTCATTCGTTAAACATCTCGTGTAAAACCATATCATCTTGGATCATTCGTTAAACATCTCGTGTTGAACCATATCATCTCGTCTCATTCGTTAAACATTTCGTGTAGAACAATATAATCTCGGATCATTCGCTAAATATCTCGTTGATCAAGACATACTCTTTGAGTATCTTCTAATGTTTCTTTTAGTAATTCGTATTAGGCGTCATCATTGATAAATTTTAAAAGCAAATTAAACAAAGTCAAAATTTTGTGATAGACACGTCCATGCATTAAGGATTAGTTGTTTGACATTTAACAAACGTCATCCATGTATGGGTGCATATGTATTTGTCAAACTTGTTCACCTCCATGCATGTGACCTTTTGCTAAACCTTTATCCAATAATAAGGTCATTACGTCTATCAATTTCATTAGTAATCATTATTGCTAGTGGAACTGTAAATTAGCGTTGATCGATCGACACACTGGAGTCACGTAATATTGCTTTGTTATATATATATCTTTTGTAAGGTTTATCATATATGATTATTTGTTGTGTGATAGCTAGCTAGGTATCCAAATGATAGCAATTACCATGCATGCGTGAACATTATTGTTAGGTAAATAGCAACTAACATGCGAGAAACAAATAAGTAAAAAACATCAAGAACACATGTATGTAATGTAGTTATATCGATTTTGCGTGATCGGTCTATATCCACGAGGCAGAAATGATCATTTTTTCTACAAAACAAAGATTGTAAGACTGTAAGTTATACATTCATACTCTATAACCAGGAAAAAGTTGTGAGTATGTACGACAACATTAGGCATATCGGCCAAAAGCGTCGATGTACTTATCACGTCTAAATCTCATATTCGCTTCATAATTTCAGTTTTCCAGATATGGTCGATATATAAACCGATGTTTCTCAATTTCAGGTTACGTTCTTGTGTATATATATTATATATCTTATTTAAAAGCCATTGAATCGAGTTTCTAAAAGTTGCCATCGCCAACTCTTAGGATAATGATTTAGATTAATTATTACCTTGACACACATAATATGTACACGCACGTAACCAATTAAAAGAGAGTTTAGGGGAGTTCTCATTTTTTTTAAACTATGTGTTTTTTGTGTGGAGACAATAATTTTAGAATGGATGGAGTATCAAAACTAAACATATACAAAGAAATTGATAGATACAGCACACTTTATTACAGCTTTATTTTATAAATCCTTGTTCCAAGGAAAACAATACGATATATGGTATTAACAACTTAGGCCTATCAAGTATCAACAATTAGAAAAACACTTTTGTATCTTCGTCAATTGATCAATTATTAGTAGCGGTACAAACCCTACGGATTTCACCTTGACTTCCAGTTTTCAGTTCAATATTGCCCATCTTCACCATTGATCTCCCGAATTCAACGTTGAATCTCAATCCAGCCAATCCCCTAATTCCAAGAAACCTGTTCACTAACGTTTGCGTTGCTGGATTGTTCCACAAAGCAGCATCAGATTCAAGTACACCACGCCTATTTCTCAAGTTTCGATAGTATGAATTGTCAAAGTTTCCAACACTGCCCGTATCAAGTGTCACACGCCTTGTTCCATCACCACCATTGGGGCATAAGTTCCTAAGCGTTGGAAGGAAAGCTGCGTCAATAGTCGGGTCAGGCCCATTGGTGTTGTTGTAGTTGTATAGCCTGTAGCTGAATAATGCACATGCTGCTGTCCCAATGGTGTGTGCTCCTAAAAATCCACCAAACCATGAAATACATAAGTTAATTAGCATGTACAATTCAAAAGCGCATTGACTAGCTAGGTGTGTTAAGTTGATTTTGCTAATGGCATACATTTTAGAGTAGTTATTGTTGTTGTTACCATACGTTTAACTTACCACTAAGAGTAACAAGATCTTGTGTGTTAAGATTCTTGTCAGCAAACTTGGTGATTAGAGCATTGATAGGCTCATTGAAACCAGGCAGACTCGCAGTATCAGAAGCCCTTGAAACTAATCCGTCTCTGCGACCTAATGGAACTTGCCAGCTTGCTCCTCCGGTCTGCAATGTGAGAAAATTTTATTGTAAGCCAACTAGCCATGTAATGCAACTTCGTATGCATGGCATCATAAAATGATTTAACAAATATATATTGAGATAATGGTAACTATTTAAGTACCTGTACTACAGAATCACGGGCAGCAAGGGCAAGAATGTCAGCACAAGAGACCACCCCAGGACAGGCAGTTTCCAGCTGCGTCTTTGCATCATCAATAACTTCAAAGCCTCTCAAGAGGGAATTCGGGCCAGCGGTTTTCTCAGAAGAGGCACCATCAATTAGAATAGATGCGTCACATCCATTAACAAAGCAATCATGAAAGAACATTCTTAGTAAACCAGGTGCAATTGTTGGGTTGGAGTTGATGGCAGACCGGACTGCAGTCTGTACGATGGTTTCCACTCGTGGGCATGAGGTTTGGTAAAACCCAACTCGGGTTTGGCCTAGTGCCAGTGTGATCAAGGTGGCTAAAAAGACAACAAACAAAATGGACTTTTTGCTATCCATCCCAAGCTAGATATTCTTATTTGTTTTGTGGTTTGCAGTGGAGTAGTATTGGATATTGATTTTGATGTGAGCTAGAGTATACATAAACAAGGTATTTATAGTGTAGAGAAGTCAAACATATATGCTGGAGGAGGTGACAAAAGTAAACAAAGTCAGCAAAAGAAATGTTCAAACTTGTTATCATTTGATGTTCAAACTTGTCCAGCCAATTACCTAAACATATATGCAAATTACGTTTTTCTTTATGTATTAAAGTGCTATGTGTAGGGTCAGGGAATTGGTGCCGGGTATGAAATTTCTCTCTGTAAGGTAGATGAAATGGGGATATTATATCGGTGATGGAAATAGTATTTGATTAATTATTTAGGGCCCGTTTGGTTGGGGTGTATGGGAATGAGACTATAACTTTGAAAGTCATTAAAGTTGTTTGTTTTGTGGGCCCAGTAATTAAATAGGTATATAATAGCCATAAATTCATTACCCACTAATTTGATGTCTATGAAATCCATTCCGTGAGTCCCTCTCTTTTCCACTACAAAATTCAAATATCTATACACTTTTTCATACTATATTTTGTCATCCAAACATAAACAATCGTAAGTTATACTTTTTCATATCCATTGTCATTCTATCTCATACCAAATTCGATATCCATTGTGATTCTTAATAAAAAAACCAAACGGCCCCTTAATGAGAATGGAATGTATAAAAGTAACGTACGTCTCATAAATATCATTTCTTTTTAGTTATTCTTCGATTATACTGTAATGGTTTTTCTTCGATCACTTTATATCGTCATACAATGCATGCATACATGCACTAGTAATATTTAAATCTACTTTACATCCTTTAGCGCTTTATTGTATTGTATGCCATTAACGTCATTTTCTTTATTGTGTTACTAACGTACCAAACTCTTAAAGTTTTAAATAAGATTCTTATATAGCGTGTGACAAAAAGTATCTTACGCGGTTTTGTTCAATATCAATTTTCGTCTGAAAGATAATTTTTAGGCATCTGAACAACGCAAGGATGTATGAAATTTCGTTGTTTATAGATTCTTTTCATTTTATTTTTACAAGATAACTGAGATTTTTATATATACAAATTACCAAAACCCCTTTTCTTGAAAGAAAGAAATGCAGTATAAAAAAAAAGAAGTTGAAAGTAATCCTTTCTGGCTTTAATGTTATAATACATTTACGGTTGCGATCGTTGTATTATCGATCCACGTCCTACCGTAGTGCCCGGAGAACCAGGTTTGCTTAGCTTACAAAGCTAGCTAAATGAAATAATAATTGTTAGTGTACATATAGCTAATTTGACAACAACTGACATGACAATTGACCCGAGTTCGATTCTCGGGAACTTAGCTTTTGATTTTTTTTTCCTTTTAGTTGCACCGTAATTCTTTTGGCTTATTGTTTGTGTTGGGTTTCACAGGTTATTTGGATAAACAATACTATGTTTGTTTGAATAAACTTGCTTGGAATTTACACAGAATTGTTTTACATACACAAATATTCGACTAATGTAAACTTGCGGTGGTGTGGCTTTTATAGCCAACGAACCGACACTATCCAACAGACACGACCTTTGACACATAGCTGTATTTTCGGTTATAATATTTCTAACTTGACACTTTTGGTCATAACTTTACATACACATACTAAATATACTTTCTAAATTGACACATTTAACCCAAAGTTTAGGTTAACAATCAACACTCCCCTTTAAACTAAACTTTGGTTTAAGGTAGGTCTTCAACTTGCTTTGACTTGCTTTACAGCAATGTTGGTTCTTTGTTAGTTTCATAAATGAAATGTGCTTGATCCTCCTTGTCTTTCTTCTTCCCTTTGGTGCATTCGCGTGCAAAATGACCTAAGTCACCACTTTCATAGCATCTGAAAGTGCACTTGTCTTTAGTTCCTTGACTCGTACTTGTCCCACGTGCATACGAACTATTCTTCCATTTCATGCTTTCCTTGGCTTCTTTGTTGAAATTTTTATCTCGCCTTTTACCATGACTTTGGTTGTTTGAACTTGCCATCAGAAGTTTGTTTTGATAATTTTCTTCCGGTTCATCTTGACTTTTGATGCGTTCTTAAAAAGTTATTATTCTTCCCATTGCTTCTTCAAATGACATTTTATCAATCTCGGAATATTGCTCGATAGATGCCACGATCGGTAGAAACTTCTTTGGAACGGAGTTCAGTAACTTTCTGACGAGTGTTTTGTCTTTAAGAGTTGAACCAAGACTTTTAAATTTTCCTCTTATGCTTCCCAATTTTCTGGCAAAGTCGCTTACAGTTTCGTTTTTTTTCATTTTCAAAGTCTCCAATTCGCTCCTTAAAGTTTGTAGCCGTGCTTTCTGAACTCTATCCTCTCCTATATATCGTACTTTAATTGATTCCCATACTTCCTTCGCTTTCGAGTATTGTGCAACTTGCATTAGAATATCTTCTGGTAATGTTGCGAGGATCATTGCTTTTGTTGTATTCATCTTTTTTTCATCTGCGACTTCTGTAGCTTCAAGTATTTCCCACAGACCATAAGCTTTTAAGATTGTTTCCATCATAATTGCCCATGTGGTGTAGTTTGATTCATTCAGTTTCGGACATTGAAGTGCTATATTTTGCTCACGAGTTGGTGTAAATGTTTCTCCTATCTTCATGCTTTGTTGCTTTCTTACTTACGTTGCTTCTTGCTTACTTACTTACGTTCTTGCTTGCTTTCTTACTTGCGTACTTTCTTACAATCAGAACCGAAATGGTTTCTGGTTTTCTTGCTCTTGTGTTTGATCAAAAGATCAAAAACTCTTACTTTCTACCTGCCAACTTGCTAACCAGGTTTTCTTGCTAAACTTGCTAAATGTTGACCAACTTGCTAATCAAATTTTCTTGCTTCTGACCCACTTGCTAATCAGATTTTGTTGTTCCTGACCGACTTGCTAATCAGGTGTGACTTGCTTGATTTGACCAAAGTTTGGTCTTTTCTTGCTAATTTGAACCGTGATGATTCTACTTGCTTGCCAAACTTGAATCAAGAGGTTCTACTTGCTATTTGAACCTAAAAGGCTCGGGACTTGCTATTTGAATCTAAAGATTCGGTTAAACTTGCTATGAACCAAAATGGTTCGGTTTATCTTACTATAAGATGTGGTTTTTTTTTTTTTTTTTTTTTTTTTTTTTTTTTTCCCCACTTGCTAATTAAACCACACGGTTCTACTTTCTCCAATCAATACAAGGAATTTCTTACTTCTTGTTTTGTATTTACTAATTTAAAAAAATGATTTTGTTACTTAAAATAGAAAAATATACAAAACTTAATCTTACTTTCTTGATTTCTTACTTTTCTCGACTAATCCCAATCGATTAGAGATCTCTAAAATGACTAATCCCCAAATAAATTTTTGTTTATGCACAAAACTTAATTTGATTAAACAATAGACCACCTTTGTATCACTAAAATTTCTATAAACTAAAATATGAAATTAAATGAAAAATGAAGACTTATCAGTATCCACTATCCTTGCTTTCTTCTTTTCTCTCGGTATACCAAACTTCTTTTGTCTTCCAGATCTCACAAAAATAGGGTAAAAATCGACTGCCCCTTTTCTTCTTTGTCTGATTGTTATCGAACCCAAAACACCAAAAAATCACCAACACAAACTTCGTCTTCTTCTTTTGATCGGTGGTTCTGGTTCCGAATTCTTCTCCAGCGATGGCGGTTACTCGACGGTTATTCTTCTCCGGCGATGGCGGTTACTCGACGGTTTCTTCTTTTCTCTGATTCGTGATTCCAAATCAACGAACGGGTACGTTTTAATATCCTTCCCTCGTTCTTAATTCCCCTCTGATTGATTAGAGACTTGCCAGAAAATCAATTTCTGTTTGTTCTTGCTTTTGGTTCGGTAAATAGATTTCCAACAGAAATCGATCTTCTTCTTCTTGCTTCTGAAATCAACGGTTACAAGTTTTGTAACAGGAATCGTTGTTTTCTTCCTTCCCTGGGTCGATTAACCTCTGGCTCTGATGCCAATTGTTGGGTTTCACAGGTTATTTGGATAAACAATACTATGTTTGTTTGAATAAACTTGCTTGGAATTTACACAGAATTGTTTTACATACACAAATATTCGACTAATGTAAACTTGCGGTGGTTGTGGCTTTTATAGCCAACGAACCGACACTATCCAACAGACACGACCTTTGACACATAACTGTATTTTCGGTTATAATCTTTCTAACTTGACACTTTTGGTCCTAACTTTACATACACATACTAAATATACTTTCTAATTTGACACATTTAACCCAAAGTTTAGGTTAACAATCAATAGTTTGTACAAAGAGACGCCTAAATTTTCTTAATTTCTCATCTACATTGATTTTTGTATTTTCTTTTACGTTCCTAATATTATCTATACGTATGATCACGTTGTTGTAGTGGCCCGAACTACCCACAAATTTATGTATATTAAAGAAAAAACTAGACGAGTACTCGTGCATAGCAACGTGATTTTATAGCGTCTGATAGTTATAGTGATATTTTAATTACACAAAACGTTACACAAGATCAACACAGTATTAACTTCAAAGAAAGCATGGTGGTTTGAAAGATGAGAAAGAAGGAGATAACTCAAAGATGAGAATGAATGAAGAACAAAATTCTGAATTACGTATGACTATTCATTTAAATTCTAAATGAGCAAATTAAAATATTAAATTGTGATTAATTAGTTACCTAAGATAACATGTAGATAATAAAACACTTATTAACGACATTTACTATTTTTCTCTCAAAGTCAACTCTTACATTATAAATACATTCCTATATTACAAACCGTGTCTTTCAATTCTGTGTTTCAATTCAATTTAAACCGTGTGTTTTCTGATTTTAAGTTTCAAGTTTGCATTAGTATTAAGTTTTCTTAATTAGTTTTAAGTTTTCAAGATTCTTGACTTTTCAAGCTTTCAAAAAAATGTGATACACTCATTATATGTAGTAAATATAAGAATCTGTAAGAATGGTAAGAACACACAACAACAATATTTACACTCAACCAACCACCCCTTGGTGTATCTTTTATTATTAATAGCTAAAGTAGATAAGTCACCAATAGGGTGCTTACCAAACAAATACAAAGACAAAGATTGATCCTCTTCAGAAGGGCACCAACCAACCTTACTACAAATCACTCACACTCAGTTATTGATCAATCAAGATTGATCAATTAAGACAGTAACCAAGACTAACAAGATATCAGAGATGATATCTATAACAATACGAAGACAATGAGAGAACAAGAGAGAATACAAAGACTGCACAAAGATCACACTAACAACCCTAGCTCTGGATGAGAGCTTATATAGCGGACATTTACACTTTAGCCCTTGTAGTTCATCACTCTTTCCATAAGCAGCTTAAACATGTATTCCAGTGATAGCAAGATTGAAGAGATGACACGTTAAGTCCTTTAACTTAATGATGACCAAAAGTTATAATATTTATAACACCTTCCCTTAAGCTTTTGAGTCATCAACCTGAACAACCTTCTTCATCTCAACAGCTTCTGCATTCTGCTTCTTAAACATATCTAACAATCCAAGTTTTCTGCAAAACAAAGAATGTTGCACACCTCCAAGACACTTGGTAAAAATATCAGCAGTCTGCACATCAGTGTGCACTTTAACAGTTTTAATAATACCTGCTGCCACTTTTTCTCTAACCAAATGAACATCAAGTTCAAAATGTTTAGATTTCTCATGAAAAACAGGATTAGCTGCTAACTGAATAGCAGCACTATTATCACAAAACAATTCTACTGGTAACAACTCAGTAACACCTAAACTATGTAACAAATTGCTTAACCAAATGATTTCACAAGTAGCAGAAGCCATACTTCTGTATTCAGCTTCTGCAGAGCTTTAAGACAATGTAGCTTGTTTTTTACTTTTCCATGAAATCAAATTTTTACCCAAGAAAACACAAAAACCAGTAACTGATTTTCTAGTTTTAGGACATTTAGCCCAGTCTGCATCAGAGTAAACTCTAAGTTTAAGGTAAAAAACTCTATCAAATTGCAAACCAGACCCAGGTGAACCCTTTAAGTACCTAAGAACCCTTAAAGCAGCTTTCATATGAGACTGCAAAGAACTATGCATATGCTGACTAAGACAGTGAACAACATAACTAATATCAGGCCAATTTTTATTCACAGCAATGCTAATAACACATCTAACAGTAACCATCTTAACAACAGGACTGAAAGTCTCATTATAGTCAAGACCTTCCCTTTGACCAAACCCCTTAGCTACTAATCTAGCTTTATACCTATCGATCTCACCAGTAGATTTATATTTAATTTTCCGAAGGCACTTATACCCAATAGCTTTTCTACCTGCAAGCAGATAACATTCAGTCCAAGTATTATTCCTATTTAAGGCCTCAATTTCATTATTCATGGCATCAATCCAATTAGGATCAGTAACAGCTTCTTCATAGCTGGTTGGTTCAACAGACTTATTCAAATTAGTAGTAAAACACAAGTTGTCATTACTAAGCATAGCATAACAGACATATTTTTCTATACCATATCTAACATTAGAACTCAACACATAATCATTCAGTCTAACAGGAAGCCTAGATTGTCTATCAGACCTTCTTAATACAGGTGTCTGCCCTTCATCAGAACCATTTTGAACATGAGAAGGAGTTGGTACAGAAACATTTTCATTAAAATTGCCCTCAGACCAGTTTTGGTCATCAAAGTTGGTTGCAATATGCCTTCCTTCCTGATTCATACCAAGTGTGGTATCACTTGAAGTATCTACTGAATCAGGAGGTTGCACACTACCATCCACAACTGATGAATCTTTCCATTCATCATTGGGACTTTGACGCTCACTAAAAAACTTCAAGTGATCAACTTCATTTGTAAAATCTACATCTGTTAAATCACAGATTTTCATCTTAAAATGAAATATGTTTTCATAAAACCTAACATCTCTTGAATAAAACATATTTCTAGAATCCAAACTTAAAATTTTATAAGCTTTTTTCACAGTAGAAAACCCAATAAGAACACACTTTTCAGATCTAAAAGACATTTTATCATTATTATTTAAAATAGTAGAAAAACATAAACAACCAAAACACCTCAAATGGGAAAGATTCGGTTTCTTTTTATGTACCAACTCAAAAGGAGACTTACCATTTAATACAGATGAAGGCAGCCTGTTTATAAGATACACAACAGTTAGAACACACTCTGACCAGAAAGATAGAGGAATCCCCCCCTAAAACATAAGACTCCTTGCTACATTTAGCAAGTGTCTATGTTTCCTTTCAGCAATACCATTCTGCTAAGGTGTATGGGCACAAGAGGTCTGATGTATTATTCCAAGATCAGAAAACAAAGTATGCATTCTTTTATTAACAAATTCTGTACCATTATCTGACCTAACAGTTTTAATTTTAACTTCAAACTGATTATGAATCAATTTAATAAAGAAAACAAATACATCAAATACCTCATCCTTAGTTTTGACTAAGTATACCCACACAGCCCTTGAATAATCATCAACAATAGTTAAGAAATACTTAAACCCTTTTCTGCTAGGAATTCTATAAGGGCCCCACAAGTCTAGGTGAACAAGTTTACTAACAGTCTTAGACTTGTAATCAGATAAGGGAAATGGTTTCATTGTCTGTTTAGCCCTGTGACAGACCTTACAAACAGGCACAGAAGTGTTTTTAGATATATTGAAGTCATTATGTAAAACATACAACACTTGATAGGAATTCGATACACTGATAGGTGGTTAAACCTTTGTTCTTTTGTGTATGTGATAAGTTGAGTTAATATGATCAAGTACACGGAATTTACTCAATCACACTTAGAAGGTTATTTGAGTTACGGAAATGGAACAGTTATGCTTGTGTATATAGAACAAAGAACATGCAATGTTATCACCAAAACGATTCAATATTATTCAAGATAATACTAGTGATCTTCACTATCACTAGGGTTACAAAGACCTTGAATCTTATGTTTTCTATGACTTGTGATATTTGTGTTTTTTCTATGTTCTAACAGTTATTTTTCTTATAACCTAATAATTCACACTTAGTCATTTTTTTATATCTAGACTAAGATCTTTCTTTTATATGTTAAGAAAAGATCTTTACAATATTGTTAAGTCTTATCAAACTACTTGCTAACTTATCTTGAGTGTGTCAGTACATAAGATACAACATGTATCTGTGTACACAACTTGTTACTGATCACATTGTCCAAAGATATTATCTACCGTATATACTTGACTTTAGTACACAAATATCTTTTCAATACTTATCCAACCAGCAGTGGTATATGTGACAATTATCCACTCAGCAGTATCGACTAGCAGTACCTTCTTTATAACTACCAGTACTAACTTCAGTTAGTACGGTTAGTTATAACTTGAACAGTCCTAAGTATACACTAGCAGTTGGAACTGTTAGAGTATTCTTCTCAGCAGTACTAACCTTCAACACTTGTAATTCTTGATACTTAATCTTCAGAACATTTAATTCCCAACAATCCTCCCCTAAACATGTGAATTCTCTAATCATCATGTTTCTTCTGAATTAAATCATGATTGTGAGGATCTTGCAAATACTTCATAGTCAGACCCTTGGACTGAACTTTCTTCTGTTCTGAAAGATTGAATACCTTTCTCAGTAGCTCTTCTGCCATTTACTTTGACTTTAACAATATCAATACACATCTTCAGGCTTCAAACATGACCTAAAAGATTGTGCAATTTCCTTGGATGGAGGAATTATAAGAGGCAATGGTGCTGTGTATCTTGGATGTTTGTTTCAACAAGTGAAATCATCTATTAGCATGCCTTTGCAAGTGACGAACAAACGTGGTGAACTAAAATTGAAACTTTTCTTCGTTTGACCTAGATAGAACTTTCTCCTTTGGAATGCTTCATCCCTTCTGAATATATATAATACTCCCGAATCAGCTCTGTTCTTGTCATTTTCCCTCTATGTCATCATCTTGTATGCTCTTGTCTTTTCCTCCCTTTCATTGGTTAATCTTCCTTCTTTGGATTTATTTCCTCCCCTGAGACATAAATAACATTTTATCCTCCCCTGTTTGGAAGTTCTCTCACCATCATCCCATCATTATCAGATCTACCAATGTGAGCTTGTTTTTTAGACAATGTTGTACATGAAGCCATCAATTCCTTAAGAGTTTAGTTTGCTTCCCTCATCACTTCTAGGTGTGTTAACTCCTATGAGAGGTGATTCATGGGGCATTTGACTCATGGTCCATCATATGATGGTTTTTGTGAGTCTCTTTTAAAATCCTTGTTAAGAAACTTTTGCCATTAGCAGTATGTACATGATTTTATTATGAAAAATCATACTGCTTACAACCATTTTGAAGGGATTAAGTGTGTAACAGACACTTAATCAAAATTTTGGTTTAAAGCAACCTCTGGTTGTGTGAGAACCAATGTTTTCAGTTATAAATAACTGCCTGTGTAAAGATAAACCTATTCAAAAGGTTTTCTTGACAGGGTTTCCAGCTCATAGCAATTGTTACCTCTAACACAAAGTGTTAGATTCACTTTTACTAGCTGTTCTTTCTATCAGATGTCCTTAGACTTGCTCATTATACTTAAAAGTATAAAATGATAGAAAGTGAGTTGTATCAGTTACTATCTGATCAACTAAGTCATCAATTCAATGTGAAATATGATAACTAGGTTTCAAGAAAGCAGTTTTAAAGAATTAGTTAACTTAGATGTTAATCTTTTTTAAGAATTCCCAAACTCAGTCCATCATAAACCTATTATGTCAGCAACTGATATCATCATTCTGCTGCTTCCATTTCACTTGAAATTTCCTTTTTGCTCAAAACTCATACCTGAAATTGTTAGTCCAAAACCAAGAAACAAAATGCATAGCATTTGTCTTATAGCAGTATTTAAAATATGACCAACAGTATGAACTGTTTAAACAAAATATGAACTAGCAGTATAAACTGTTCTATGAACAGTATCAATTTACAAAGATATCAGTACAAACGTAAGATATATATAAAAAACACACAGATTAAAAATCTTAAGGATTTAGCATGCCAATACTTGCTACCAAGTATTGAAACCTTCCAACATCAAAAGCTTTTGTTAGCAGATCTGCAAAGTTGTATTCTGAAGCAATTTTAAGAACTTGAATTAATCTTTTCTCATTGCAGTCTCTTATAAAGTGATGTCTAATTTCAATGTGTTTTGTTTTAGAATGTTGTACTGGATTTTTAATGATGCAAATTGTACTACTATTATCAATATGAATGACAGTGTTTAAGAAATTGTACCCATAATCAAGAAGTTGGTTTTGAAGCCATAGAACTTGAGCACAGCAACTTGCAGCAGCTACATATTCAGCTTCAGTTGTTTGAAGTAGCCATAATAGTTTGCTTCTTACACTACCATGAGATAAGTCTACACCCAAGGAATTGACATCCTCCAGTTGTTGACTTTCTGTCCAAGCTAGCACCAGCATAATCACTATCTGAGAATGCTACTAATTCAAAAGGTGACTCCTTTGAATACCATAGACCCAACCTAGGTTGACCCTTGAGATATCTAAAAATCCTCTTGACTTCTGTTAAATGAGAAACCTTTGGAGTTACTTGAAATCTTGCACAAGCACAAACAGAGAACATGATGTCAGGTCTTGATGATGTATAATACATCAAAGATCCTATCATAGATCTGTATGTGTGTACATCCACATTTTCTCCATCTAAATCTTTTGGAAGAGGCTTCTCAGAGTCCATTGGTGTGCTTGCCATTTTTGAATCAGCAAAGTTGAACTTCCTTAGTATCTCAGCAACATATTTATCTTGACTAATAAATATGCCTTCATATGACTGTTTAACTTGCAAACCCAAAAAGAATGTAAGTTCCCCCCATGGAACTCATCTGAAACTTATCATGCATAAGCTTCTCAAACTCCAAACACATCTCCTTCCTTGTAGACCCAAAGATAATGTCATCCACATACACCTGCACTAACAGAAGATCCTTCTTGTGCTGTTTGATGAAAAGTGTCTGATCAATCTTTCTTCTTTGAAATCCATTTTCTTTTAAATAGGAAGCCAGTGTTTCATACCAAGCTCTTGGTGTCTGATGCATGCCATATAGAGCTTTCACAACTTTGTACACTTTGTTTGGATTGTCAGGATCAATGAAACCTGGAGGTTGTGAGACACAAACCTCTTCTTCAATATTACCATATAAAAATGCACTCTTGACATCCATTTGATAAACTGTGAAGCCTAAAAATGAAGCATAAGCTAAGAAAAGCCTAATTGCCTCAAGTCTTGCTACTGGAGCAAAGACCTCATCATAGTCTATACCTTCTTGTTGTGTGTACCCTTGGGCTACTAATCTAGCCTTATTCCTAATCACTATGCCCCTTTCATCCCTTTTATTCTTGAAAACCCATCTAGTGCCAATTACCTTTGCATTCTTTGGTAAATCAACTAGCACCCAAACCTTCTGAATCTTGAACTGAAGAAGCTCCTCTTGCATAGCTTCTACCCACTTGAATCATCTAAGGCTTTCAGAATGTTCTTTGGTTCATCTTGTGAGAGAAAACATACAAACAAGCAAGAGTTTGAAAACTCATGCTGTTTTGAAGCATAAAGGGCATCAAGAAGCCCTTGTTGGTCTGAAGACATCAGTTGTTGCCTTGTCTTCACCCCTGATTGTACATCTCCTATCACATTTTCTAGGGAGTGGACTTTGTGAATCCTTGTGTGTGGGGTTGAAGGAACTTGATAGTTAGGTGTGATATTGCTCAAATCCACCTCATTATCTGAGAATCTGCTTCAGTTTGAGTCTGAAGGGCCAGCAGTAGAATGCTCTGTCTCAGCAGTACAAACTTCTTTTGTACTGCTAACTTGACTGTCTTGTTTCTCAGTTCCATCTTCCTTGATTTCATCATTGGTTGAAGTTGAAGCCACACTTGTACTTATTGGCATCCATACATGATCTTGAGTTGTCTCCTTGTCTAACCCTGCCTCATTTGTTGTTTGTGGACCTGAAAAATCATTAGTTTCTGCAACAACAGGCACATAATTCATAGAATGGGTTAAAGACTCTAGATCAAATAGCCAATTAGGTCCTTCACCTACTACATTGGATTTATGCTCTAAAAATTCCACATGTAGGTTTTCTTCTACTTTCTTAGTTCTTAAGTTGTATACTCTTAATGCTTTACTATTGAGAGAATATCCAACTAAGAATCCTTCATCTGCTTTACCATCAAATTTTCCTAAATGGTCTAAGGTATTGAGAATTGTAACATGACATCCAAAAGGTCTAAGAAATCCTATTGCAGGAGTTCTTCCTCTAAAAAGTTCATATGATGTCTTATTGTGAGGTTTAACAACTAAAACTCTATTCTGGACATAACAAGCAGTGTTAACTGCTTCAGCCCAAAAAGTTATAGGTAGCTTAGAATCAGCTAACATAGTTCTAGCAGCTTCTATTAGTGTTCTATTTTTCCTTTCAGCAACTCCATTCTGTTGTGGAGTTCTAGCAACACTAAATTCTCTCCTAATACCTTTTTCTTTCAGAATTCATCCATAACTCTATTTTTGAACTCTGTCCCATTATCACATCTAATGACTTTTACTCTTTTGTCTACTAGGTTTTCTATCTCAGTAATGAAAGTCTTAAGGATGCTAGGTGTCTCATCCTTAGTAGCTAAAAAGAAAACCCATGTAAATCTACTATAGTCATCAGTAATAACTAGACAATATCTCTTATGTTGCATACTTCTAACATTTGTAGGACCAAATAAGTCCATATGAAGCATAAACAATGATTGATTGATAGAGTTAAAAAGCTTGGTCTTACAAGTGGCTTTGTGTTGTTTGCCTTTAAGGCAAGCAATGCATGTTTGATCATTTTGAAATCGTTTTTGAGGTAAACCTCTTACCAAACCATTCTTAACAATCTGATTTATGGTTTTGAAATTAATATGACCAAGCCTCCTATGCCATAACATTGATTCATCCAATGTGGCCTTTGCAACAAGACAAGTTAAAGCCTTTTTAGGAACAATGTTCTTCATGTCTACACTGTACATATTGCCCTTTCTAGGAATTTTAAGAAGTACTTGACTTTCATCAGGCATCTTAAAATCAGGAGAAAGTACAAGACATTCAGTGTCACAGAAAATAACTTTGTTCTTTTTGTCACACATTTGTGAGACACTAAAAAGATTATAATTTAGCTCTTGTACATAGTACACATCTTCAAAATCTAAATTTCCAGTTTTGATGTACCTTAAACCCGAAATTTTACCACCAACACCTCCTCCAAAGGTAACATAGCCTCCATCTAATGATTGAAAATCTGAGAGATAAGACTTGTTGCCTATCATGTGCCTTGAACATCCACTATCTGAGTATCCTTGATCCTCTTGTTTGATCAATTGAATGTTCCTGCACATAAATGAGAAGTATTAGTTTCTTTTGGGGACCCAAGCCATTACTGACTTGGATCTGCCTCTTGCATCAATGAAATTTAATCTTTTAAGAACAGTTGATGCAACATTGGATTTAAGAATCCAACATGCTGAGGCCTTAACAACATTTTCCCTGTTTTTCCAAGCAGCAGTATTAACTACTTGCCTAGCAGTATTAACTGCTGGCTTTGCAGTTTTACCCTTTGGTTTCCAAACTTGTTTTTGGACCACTGCTTTTATTTGAATGGGCCTTGTAACAGTTTTTTGATGCATTTTTGAAAGTTGTTTTTGCATTTTTAACTGTTGGTCTTGGGTTAACAGTCATGAATGGTCTAGCAGTTGAAACTGCTTGCCTAGCAGTAGAAACTGCTTTCGAAACTGCTATGGGTTTTATTCTATTAAAATTAGAACTAGAGTGAAAATGAGTGAGGAGTTTGCCTTTTAAAATTCACCCTATTGTTTTCATACCCATATACCCATTTGTTACAGAAAGCTGCAAGATGATCAAATCTACCACATGAGTAACAAGCTTTATTATAAAAGAAAAAGTCATCACCTAATTGGTTAGACTTGAGGCCATTCCAATTTCTTTGGTTACCTCTGGGCTTGCTAGTGGATCTATATTTTCACATATTTAACTGGTTGCCTAACATTTTAATGTTTGAACTAGGCTTAACAGTATCCTTTTTGATCACTTTAGGAACCCTTGTTCCTGCTTTCTTAACTACTTCAGGTTTAGACATAACTGTTCTTCTTCTTCATCATCAGATACCCAGTCTTCAATGACTACACTATCTGATCTTCTATCAGAGGACACCTTGTCCTCAGGAAGTAAAGTTTTACTTAAACTTTCACTTACTTTCTTAGATTCATCAACAACTAGCTTAGTTTTTGGTTGTACACCATATTGTAGCTCAGGTTGTTGAAATTCAGGGATACCTGAATTTTCTAGGTCAATCCCTGGGGTTTAGGGATACCTCTGTATGGAGGTGGGACACTCTTATATCCTACTCCTGACTTAGCTCTATTAATCACTTGACATTCTATCATGTTGGTCACACCTCTAGAAGCATGTTCTAGTGTCTGTGTAGTCAAGTGAATGTTTCCATTTTCCTTTTTGACCCTATCAAAAGCCTCTCTTAAAAGCTTAATTTCAGCATCTTTAAAGAATATGTCCTGTCTTAGGAGAGCTTTGTCATCAGAAAAAGCAAGTTCATTTTCTTTGTAGTATAAGATCTGCTTTTCTGTTGATGCTAATCCACACTTATAATCTACTAAGTCTTGAAAAGTTCTGATTAGCTCTTTCTTTTGGTCATCATAATGTTTGATTAAAGTGTGTAATTCTTTAAGAGCAGTACAAGCATTTGAACAAGCTTTATGAGATTGTACGTCAGAAGTAGAAAAAGCCATGAGTCCCATTTGTGAAGAATCTTCTTCTTCATCAACCATGAAACTCCAATCAAAACCTAGCCCATCAATAGCTACCATAGCTTTTGAGTTCGGCTCAGAAACCTCCCTTGTTTTGGATGTGCTTCCAAAACCTTTGTTCTTGCTATCTTGCTGCCTTGGTCTTCTACATTCTCTTGAGAAGTGACCCGTCATGTGGCAGTTATAACACTCTATCTTTGACTTATCAAAACCAGCAGCATCAGTGTTGCTGATTACGAGCTTCTTCCCCGTCCTTTGATAGAACTTCTTGGCTCTCATGCTAAGAAGAGAAATTTGCCATTTTAGATCCATTTCCTCTAGATCATCATCATTGATCTCTTGGAGGTCTTCATAGGTGAGCATGAACCCATTATTTTGACTTGTAAGAAATGCACAACAAGTCTTTTCATCTAAAATACCCATGGTACTGCTTGATGAACTAGCAGCACCAACACCATCAACAACTTTCACCTCTTCACTTGATTTTGAGGTACTAGGAGTTGACATAAAAGCCATGTTCCCAGTATTAGAATTAGTACCTCCATTCTTCTTCAAATCTTGCTCCACAATCTTAAAGTTGCTATACAAATCAATCAGTTCTATTGTATCAAGGTCTGGCTTATTCTTCCAGACAACAACATGCATAGCCCACTCTTCTGGTAAGCTTCTCAGAAATTTTGAGTTCAAATCTTCTTGAGGTATTTCAACCCCAAGAATAGCAAGTTGGCTCACAATATTCTGAAGCCTGTTAAACATATGGTCAAGAGATTCATTTCATGTAGAGGAGAAGTTTTCAAACTGCTGCTTGAGCAGTGTCTTGTGGGTTTTCTTGGTGGCTTCATTTCCACCATATCTAGCAATAATAGCTTCAAATAATGACTTGGCATCTTTGAACTTGCTGAAGTTTAGAAGTTGATCATTGGGAATGGTCATCATCAGCATGCTTCTTGCCTTGAAGTCATTTTTCCTCAGTATTCTTTCTTCTGCAGATTTTGGCTTCATCTGCAGAGTTGTCAGCACTTTGCCGTCAATAGTTGATGTAGTGGTGGTAGGCTTGAAAGAGTCTCCATCTTCAATAATTTCCCAAAGTGCATAGTCTTGCACTTGGAAATATTGTTCTATCCTTAGCCTCCACATCTCAAACTCATTCTGTTTGAGCATGGGTATTTTTGCAGCAACATTGGTCTGAATAGATTCAACGTCCATTTCTTCCTCTTCTTCTTCTAAATCAACTATATCAGCCTGGCTCTGATACCAATTGAGAGGAATTCGATACACTGATAGGTGGTTAAACCTTTGTTCTTTTGTGTATGTGATAAGTTGAGTTAATATGATCAAGTACGCGGAATTCACTCAATCACACTTAGAAGGTTATTTGAGTTATGGAAATGGAACAGTTATGCTTGTGTATATAGAACAAAGAACATGCAATGTTATCACCAAAATGATTCAATATTATTCAAGATAATACGAGTGATCTTCACTATCACTAGTGTTACAAAGACCTTGAATCTTATGTTTTCTATGACTTGTGATATTTGTGTTTTTTCTATGTTCTAACAGTTATTTTTCTTATAACCTAATAATTCACACTTAGTCATTTTTTTATATCTAGACTAAGATCTTTCTTTTATATGTTAAGAAAAGATCTTTACGATATTGTTAAGTCTTATCAAACTACTTGCTAACTTATCTTGAGTGTGTCAGTACATAAGATACAACATGTATCTGTGTACACAACTTGTTACTGATCACATTGTCCAAAGATATTATCTACCGTATATACTTGACTTTAGTATACAAATATCTTTTCAATATTTATCCAACCAGCAGTGGTATATGTGACAGTTATCCACTCAGCAGTATCGACTAGCAGTACCTTCTTTATAACTATTAGTACTAACTTCAGTTAGTACGGTTAGTTATAACTTGAACAGTCCTAAGTATACACTAGCAGTTGGAACTGTTAGAGTATTCTTCTCAACAGTACTAACCTTCAACACTTGTAATACTTAATCTTCAGAACATTTAATTCCCAACAACACTTGGTCAGCAGGATGACCAAGTCTATTATGCCAAAGCAACTTAGACACATTAAAACTTAGAATCATATTAGACTTACCTACCACACAGTCCTTATTCATGTCAAACAGATATAATCCTTCGGATTCACTACCAGTCCCCAATGTTCTCTCATTTTTCAAGTCCATAATATAACACTTATCCTCATCAAAACCAACAAACATCTTACTATCTCTAATAAGTTTGTTAACAGACAGTAGACTCACACAATAACCAGGAACAACAAGAACATCATATAAAATCACATTATTAGTTAATCTTAAGTTCCCAACATGACTAATAGTAGCAAGAGTACTATTGGGATGACCAACAGTAATCTTTAAACTAGTGACATCAACCACATTAGACATACCAACAGTAGACACAGTTAAGTGCTGATTAGCACCAGAATCAATGGTCCAACCCATACTTATAGTATTAACATATAGACTACTATTAGCACAAAAAGAATCTAGAAAAATTAATGTTAAACCAAACATTGCCATTAAAGAAGGAAGCCTTACCAGACATATTGGCATGAACACTACCAGAGGGTGTTTCATTGATCAAAGACAGAAGTTTCTTCATCTGATCAGAAGTGAAACCAGAAGAAGGACTAGAAGAAGACTGTTTCTCAGGTTGTTTAACATCAGTATTAGCATTGAAATTTTGTTTAACAGGGTTAGAAAACTTCTTGAAACCAGGTGGAAATCCAACCAACTCATAACATCTTTCTATTGTATGACCAATTTTACCACATTTTTTACAGTTTAGGTTAGGATTTGGTCCCCTGTTAACCCCATTAGTAATATTCCCTCTGTTGTTATTATTATTAGTATTAAAACTCCTTCTATTATTGTTAAAAGATTTAGCATTAAAAGAAGTAGCATTCATTTTTGTCTCAACACTACCAGAGGACTCAGGAACCCCTCTATGGGATTCTTCTCTGGACACATTAGTATAAGCATCTTTTACTTTAGGGAGAGGATCCTTAGTTATAAGAGCTGTCCTCACAAGCTGATAGCAATCATCAAGTCCCATGAGGAACTGCATCAGCTTTATAAGCTGCTGATGTAACCCTAGTTCTTTACTAGAATCACAACTGCACTTAACTTCACATACACATTTAGGCAATTTAGTCAAAGCATCAAATTCTCTCCACAAAGAATTCAACCTATGATAATAATCTGCTACAGAACTACCACCTTGTTTAACAGAATTAATCTTTTGTAACAAATTATATACCACAGACCCATCAACCTTATCATATGTTTCCTGTAATTCTTTCCAAATAGATGCAGCATTTTCAGAATAAACCAATCCCATATAAACATCTTGAGACACAAAATTCATGATCCAGGTTAAAACAATGGCATTACATCTGTCCCATTGGGCAGATAACACATCACTAGTGACATATGACTCTTTCAAGCATGTACCATCAAGAAAACTATACTTATTCCTAGCCTGCAAGGCCAACTTCATGGCACCAGACCAAATCCTATAGTTCTCAGTCCCAAGCAATTTAAAAGGAATTAAAGTATTATTACTATAATCATTAGTTTGAATATGCAAAGGATTACCAGCATCAAGATTACTAATTAAAACAGGTGAAGCACCACCTCCACCACTACTTTCACCAACAGCCATAACAACAGATAAACAAAGATAAACAAGCAATCAATGCAGATAAACAAGAACAAACAAACAAACAAAACAGATAATGCTAAGACAAACAACAAAGAACAGACAAACAAACCACTCAACAACCAACTACCAAGACAGCCCAAGAACCTAAACTCCATCGACCTAGACTCAACTAAACAACACCTAATAACAAGAAACAGAAGAAAAGAAACACACACCCAAGAATAACCAAATGCTAGCCAAGAAGACTGGGGGTAGCCAGAAAGGTATCCGTACCAATCAGGTTGGTAGGTCAAGATGTTAACCACCCCGTTTGCACCTTCTTAACTAAACAAGTGTTATCTTAAAGGAAGAAAGATCAACTTACAGTGCTTAAACCAGATCACAGCGGAAAAAAACCACTACAACAGCACTAGATTCACTTAGTCTAGTATTATTGTAATCAAGAATGGGCCCAACAACCTCAATCAATCACCAGGGATAAAACCCCCAAATCCTCAAATTAGGGTTTCAAGAAACCCTAACCAAGAATCCCACAAGAACCACTAGATCTAGCCTGAACAGACTAAATCGAACACGGCTGTAAAGAATACGACCTCAATTAACCAATTAAACCTCCAATTAACAAAATCCCAAAACATCTTTGAAACCCTAGAAACCCTAGAATCTCAAAAATCACCAGATCAGATCACCGTGGCTCTGATACCATGTAAGAATGGTAAGAACACACAACAACAATCTTTACACCCAACCAACCACCCCTTGGTGTATCTTTTATTATTAATAGCTAAAGTAGATAAGTCCCTAATAGGGTGCTTACCAAACAAATACAAAGACAAAGATTGATCCCCTTTAGAAGGGCACCGACCAACATTACTACAAATCACTCACACTCAGTTATTGATCAATTAAGATAGTAACCAAGAATAACAAGAGAGAACAAGAGAGAATACAAAGACTGCACACATGTCACACTAACAACCCTAGCTCTGGATGAGAGCTTATATAGAGGACATTTACACTTTAGCCCTTGTAGTTCATCACTCTTTCCATAAGCAGCTTAAACATGTATTCCAGTGATAGCAAGATTGAAGAGATGACACATTAAGTCCTTTAACTTAACGATGACCAAAAGTTATAATATTTATAACAGAATTCTACTTAAAATATCTAAATTTATAGACTGCACCACAACTCTCGTATATTTTTCTTTTATTATCCCCTTCGGTCTCAAAATAAATGTCATTGTTTCTATTTCCGGATTTACCATAATAAAATTTCACATTGAATTTCAACCAATCAAAAGAGAGTTTAGTAGGTAGAGATGACATTTGATCGGTGAAAAGTGTAGTTAGTGAAAATTTTCAAAACTTTGTGCATTTACAAAGTGTGCATTTATTGAGACTAGGGGTGTTCACGGCTCGGGTAATATCCACAGTAACTGAAAAACTGAAACCGAACCCAACTGAAAAAAACTGAACCGAATTCGTAACCAAACCGAATTGGTCAAAACTGAACCGAACCGAACTAAATACTCGGTTATCGGTTTGGATATGGTTTTGGGAATGAAAACCGAAAACCAAACCAAAAACCGTATAAATGTATATTTTTTCTATGTATTTATATGAAAAAAATCACTAAAACTTTCTTAGTATAAATATAAGATTATTTAAGTTTGAAAAAAAAAATTGTGCTAAAAATATATATAATTAAATGAAAAAATAATTAAAAATATGTAATTCGGGTTATTCGGTTATAGGGGTTAGGTTTTCGGTTATTCAGTTCGGTTAAATCAAATTTGAATTCGGTTCGGTTCGGCTTTCGATTTTACCCAGAAAAAAATTTAACCGAACTAACCAAATCGAATAAACTGAATAACCCGTTAACCGAACCGATAAACACCCCTAATTGAGACGAAGAAAGAAATATTCAAAATATGTGATAAATCAAGCCAAACATTAGAGTAAACTACATTTTTGGTCCTCGTGGTTTACCGGGTATAACGGTTTTGGTCCAATAGTTTCAAACGTAACGGGTTTCGTCCATTTTCGCTGACCCGTAACGGGTTTAGTCCAAAATCGTTAATGCCGTTAGTCAAACTTTCGTTGACTGTTAAATGAGAGGGTAAATTAGTCATTTTATCTATTTTATCTTTGGTTTTGTTTTTATTTCATTCACAGTCAACACAACCCACCAACACCAACAAATATACAAAACAATATGAAGATCACTGATATTGGTCTTCACCAACAACCCACCATCACCACAACACAAAACACAAGATCCATCTTAACCTCTACATCTTCACCTCCTACGCAAGATCCATCACCACAACACAAAACACAAAACACAACAAAAACATAACACCACAAGATCCATCACCACCCTCAACCACAACCTCACCGCCGCCACCAAACACCACAACAACCAATCCGATAGTATTGAAGGTCTTGGAAGGTAGATCGAAGTTGTTACTTGTGGTAAGTATTTAAAAAAAAGCAATTAAAGGTTGTTAAAAATACGATTCACACGAAGTGTGAATCGGTTTTTAGTGTCCAAAAATTTGTTGTTGTTGGTGAAGACCAATATCAGGTGCCTCAATGAACCCAGCCAGGACGAATTGCATCTCATGTTGTTTTGATATTTCTTATATGCTTTTTTGGGTTTGTAGATTGGTGGTAGATACAAGATTTTTTGTAATAGGTATACTGGATTTGTAGTTAATGATGGATTTTATGGATCAATTGAGATGTGAACTCTCTTAGTTGTGTTGATCGGAGGATTTAAGTAGTATAAAGTTTTGATTTTTGAATTGTTTTGATAGCGCCATAGAGCTCTAATAAGAGTATTTAAACTTCGAAGTGAAAGGATTGGGATTTTTAAACTTCGAAGCTCTAATAAGAGTATTTAACTTGTGGTTAGTGGATTACTCCTAGTGACAAGATCGTGGTGATGGGCATACTGCTGCTACTTTTTTAGGAAATAATTGTGAAAATGAAGAACAAGATTGAATCTTTTCACCATCCTTTCATTTTATGGGAAAAGTTTCTTTTTTGTTCAAGATACTGGTTACTTTTGAAGAAGAAGAAGAAAGGGAGACGGAGTAGTGGTGGCGGAGTAATGGTGATTTCGTTGTATGAAGTGTTTGTGGTGTTTAGTAGTGGTGGCGGAGTAGTGGCGGGTTTGTGGTGTTTAATAATGGTGGCGTAGCAGTGGTGGGTTTGTGGTGTTTAGTAGTGGTGGGCACTGGTGGCGGTGGTTTTTGGTGGCGTAGCAGTGGCGGGTTTGTGGTGTTTAGTAGTGAGACGGCGGTGGTTTTTGGTGGTGGTGGTTTTTCGTGGTAGGGGTGGCGGTTGGGTGATGGTGGTTTTTGGTGGATGATGATGAGATAAGATCCATGTTTTACATTTTAACAGAAGAGGATGAGGATGAAATTAAAGGAGTGAAAAAAAAAAAGTTGGTAAAATTGCTGAGAGATTCAGGCTCACCAGTTGATTTTTTTGCTTATGCTTGTGTAATTCCTGGCTGAGAGTTCAAGGGTATTGTAAAAAATGGACCAAAAGTGTTATGCTATCCGAGGGTATTTTAGTCATTTCACGGTTTTTTAACTAGTCAAACTAACGGTCAACAAAAAATGGACTAAACCCGTTACGGGTCAGCGAAAATGGACGAAACCTGTTACGTTTGAAACTATTGGACCAAAACCGTTATACCCGGTAAACCACGAGGACCAAAAATGTAGTTTACTCCAAACATTAGGTAACAAGACAAAGCAAAACGATTTAGAGAGCTAGGTGCAGTGGTGACGACTAACATGTTACTCGTCTATAAAATAAAAGAATCTAATGGCATATGTGATTGGGATAGCTAAGTGACGAATGACACAGGACGGTGGTGCACTTTGGCTAGCCATTCGTTATTATAACTTTAATACATACAGAGATTTAATCCGTAGCAAAGCATGGTCTTTTTAAAGAATCTGATTCATAATGAAGCACGACTTTTAAAAGGTGGACGCTACTTTTTTTTTCAACATTTGTAGACTTATTGATTAGATTAGAACCACCAGCTAAAATGCTAAATCAACCAGCATTTCAGTGACTTGGGGTGCCCACACGTGATTGCCAAAATAAAATTAGACCAGCACAACTCTCAAGTCTCCCACCTCAAGTTGCCTCACAAGTTGTAGACAAGTATCTCTCTCCATCATGGACGTTAGTTTGTATTTAAATAAAACAACAATAATAATAATAATAATTTAATACAAGCATGCATGGTTTGTACATGATGCATATTGTAAGTGTTTAGGAAAATTTAGTAGAGATGAATTATATGTAGTATAGACTAGTATTGGACTATTGGGTTTTAATTTTTTGTGATTTGAAAAGATTTATAAACCCAGATTGAAGGATATAACCGGGTTGTTGGTCGTTGCTAGCCCGATTTTTTAAGATTTAAAACCAGGATTGAACTGCTGGTTTTAGCTGACCTGGGCCGAACCATTTCGCCATAAGCGACTGGGTTTTACTTTTGGTAAGTTGGCATGAATTGATCATTTAAAAGGTTTTATTGAACTAGTCTGTGTCGAGTATGAATTAATTGTTTATAAGGTTAAACTGAATTAATTTGCATGCGAAGACCTTTTAAGGGTTTTTTTTTTTTTTTTTTTTTTTTTTTTTTTTTTCACGTAAGTTTAGAAGTAAGCTAAAACAAACACCCCCTAAGATAAATTCAGTACAACGTGTTTTGGAGAGTCTAAAGCAGGTTATAAAAATGAATAGAGTAAAGTCCAAAATACATCCCTGTGCTTTCCCCAAAAACCGATTTACATCCCTAAACTTTTTTTTGGAACAAAATCATCCCTCCGTTAGTAAAGTTGGCACAAATACATCCCTCTGGACTAACGATGCAAAATTTTGCCCGTTAAGTGCCTCACGTGTTAGTCACGTGAGGGGTATTTAGGTCTTTTTGTATAAGTCACGCCTCTTTTTAGTGGGAAAATCATTTCCCCCACCTCGTTTTCCCTTTTAAAACCCACAGAAACACAAAAAAAAATTTAAAAACCCCCAAATCCAATTCCAGTGTTCAACATATGATTAACAACAATGGTGGTTGTGGAATGGACAATTCGCGACTATGATGATCCTGTGGATGAACAACAAGCATATAGTAAGTTTAATTTCACTTATAACCACATAATCTTTTAAAGATCGAAACCCTAATTTTGTTTATGTTACTTGCTAATAACAGGTACAAGACAAAACTTTTTCTCATTGAAGATTCATCATGGTGGTTTTTTCACTGAACCCCCAGGTAGAACCTACACAAATGGGAATCATAATTATGTAGACTTTATAGATGTGGACTTATTTTCTGTGATTGAGTTAAATGACATGGTTAAAAAGTTAGGTTACAAGGGTAAAGGTTGTAAGATGTTCTATCATTGGAGAGTACCTAACACTGACTTAGATCATGGATTACAAGCACTAGGTGGTGATATGGATGTGCTTAACCTAGCTGGGTATGCTGATAAGGTGAAACTGATTGATGTGTATATTGAGCATGGTTATACAGTCCTAGATACTTATTTGAAATCACCATTTACATCACCACATAAAGTGATTTTGGAGGAAATAGATGAAGAAGAAACTAGTGCTTTAGTTAAGAAGACCATTAAGAAGCCTGGTTTGAAGGCAACTAGATTGCCAATGTTGTTGCTTGAGGATGGACCAAGTGAGAATGCTAATGTAGATGGACCACTTATGAATGCTAATGTAGATGGACCAAGTGTGCATGTAGCAAGTGTGAATGAGACTAGTGATGCTAGTAACTCTGAGAGTTTCAGTGGAGAGAATGAGACTAGTGATGCTAGTAACTCTGAGAGTTTCAGTGGAGAGAATGAGACTAGTGATGCTAGTAAGTCTGAGAGTTTTAGTGGAGAGAATGAGACTAGTTCTGAGAGTGATGATAGCCAAGATAGTGATTATATACAAACAGATGAGGAACATGAGATAAATGAATTGGATGTAGATATGGAAGAATTCTATAAAAATGTTGATACAGATGCAGAATGGGTGGGAGTTAGAAATGACAATGCCAGTGAAACTGTTGACTTAGAAGTTGAAGAAGCATATGATCTAGATGACTTTGATATGCCTATGTACATTGACAGTGAAAGTGAGACTGAAAGTGTTAATGAAAATAGCACTCATAGAAGAAAGAGAGCAATGTCAAATTTAAGAAAGAAAAATGCTCATCATAGTGGGAGTGTAGGCCAAAGTAAAGACTCAGTTTTTTTAGGGAGACACTTTGGGAATAAAAAAGAAATTTCAGCATTGGTTAATGAAGTTGCTGTGGCTAGTAGAAGACAGTTGTATACTTGGAAGAATGACAAAAAAAGGGTAAGAGTAGTATGCAGGGGAAAGTGTCCTGTGTTTACAGACTCTACTGGGCCAACAAAAGCTAGTGGGTCAAATACAAGTGGGCCAAATGATGTTGGACAGGGAATAAATAAAGTGGGTGGATTGAGGATAAAGGTAGGTGGGAAAAAGGGCTCTTATATTTATGAACATATTACATGTCCATGGACTTTACACATTTCAAATAACAAACAAGGCACATGGACTGTACAAACCCTAAATGATTCACATGATTGTCTGCAAACAAGAGATGTGAAAAAGTGCACAAACAGCTTTCTTACCAAGGATATTGAAGATGTCATCAAACCAAACCCTGAAATCCCAATTAAAGCCTTAAAGGAACAACTGCAACAGAAATATCAAGTTAATATCTCTACAAGCAAGATCAAAAGAGCAAAGGCACAGGCAGTGATGAACAACTTGCCTATGCCATTGTGGAAGCAGAAAACATGAGTGCTTGGTCTTGGTTTTTGACTTGTTTGGGTGATGACCTGGATTTGACACCCATGTCTAATTTCACTTTTATATCTGATAGACAAAAGGTAACCTTCCTTAATTCCTAACTATCTTATTCAATGTGTGTAATAATTACTAATTCTAATATATGTTATTATAGGGCATTATACCTGCAATTGCAAAAGTATTCCCATGTGCTGAGCATAGGTTTGGTGTAAGACATATTTATGAGAATGTTCAGGTGTTGGTGGATCTCAAATTTCTGCAAAAGCTAAAAAAGTATCAAAGGGAAAAGCCAAAATCTGAATTAGGTGTTAGTTAATGTCTTTTGAGATCAATGTTTAAGTCTTTTGGTTTTGATTAGACTGTATGAAGGTTAAGATCAGTGTTTGTCTTTTGAAACTCTGTATGCCTCACTGTTTGGATCAATGTTTATGTCTTTTGGTTTTCATTAGACTGTATGAAGGTTACAATATTTATGATCAATGTTTATGTCTTTCTTGTTAATCAATGTTGTTGGTTTGTTTCATGCACTCTATGACTATGTTTGCAGCTATCATGCTATCAAACATCTGTTTGCAGCTATCATGCTATCAAACAGATATCTCTGTTTTTCTTTTTCTTTTTTTGCAGCTAACATTTCACACCTTCTAACACCCTATTGATCAGTCAATCTAATTCAACCCATTGAAAGTCAACCACATTGTTTGCACTTGTACCAATTTAACCCATTTCAACCTTAACACAGTGAATTCACAAAAAAACCATACATATTTTATTGATAACAACAAACATTACATTAGTACATTTCACTTCATTTCATCATCAAATACATAACAAAGAACAACCAACTTAATCCTAACATGATCTTGAATCTTCTAGCTTTTGAAGCATTTTCCCTTGCTATTGCAGCAGTTTCCCTAACTGCTTCTTGAAGCTGATTCATGTTGTTTAATAATCCAGGAATAATCATGACGGATCTAGCACACATTGGAGGATCAACCCAGTCTTGAAACCCATCATTAGGTTCCTTACAACAAGCAATTATAAATAATTAAAAAACAGTTAAACTTACACATCCACTTTCAAATTCAACAAAGTGTTCACGACTTACAGGTTTTGGACAACAATAAAATCGTCTTCCAGGGTTGGCTGGTCTCCATGTAGTTCGAATAACAGTTGGTAGCCCACATCTACAAATCATAGTGTGGGACATGCTTAGGGTTACCTGATTTTGGTTAGGGTTTTTTTTTGAATTGGGGAAGAATGTTGGAATTAGGTTTATGAATTTGGGAAGAATGTTGGAATTAGGTTTATGAATTTGGGATTAGGGTTTTTATTTGATTTGGGGAAGAATGAATCTACTAAAAAGGGGCGGGTTATACATGGGACTTATACAAAAAGACCTAAATACCCCTCACGTGACTAACACGTGAGGCACTTAACGGGCAAAATTTTGCATCGTTAGTCCAGAGGGATGTATTTGTGCCAACTTTACTAACGGAGGGATGATTTTGTTCCAAAAAAAAGTTTAGGGATGTAAATCGGTTTTTGGGGAAAGCACAGGGATGTATTTTGGACTTTACTCAAGCAGGTTATAAAAATGAATATAAAGATATAGATAATAGGTACATTAGAATGCATCGGAAGAAATAAGAAATTCTTGAAATGCCATAATATCGGTACCAAATAAATATTGGCAACATACAGCACTCTATCCACTATTGATTAAGTGAATGAGCGTCTCTAAATTGTTGCCTTTGCTTTTACTAACAACTAAACTAATCAGGAAAAAAGGATTTATAAAAGAATTCAAAAGGAAGAATGCCTCTGAAATTGGATGCAAATACTAATCATAAAAATCAGATGGTACGGACAAGACATCACTCATCAGGCTGGACACAGTCGATGACCCAAGTGACCTGGGTCACCGGCTGTCACGTCACCTTTCTCTCTCCAGCGACCAGACATGACCAAAGTGCCACAGTCGATGACCGATTTTTTTTTTTTAATCAAACATTTAAAAAAAAAAACTTAAAATTCATTAAAAATAAAAACATTACATATATTATTCAATTAAACATTAAAAACATTATGTAAATTATTCAAATAATAATAAAAACATTACAAAAATTCTTCATCGTCGTCCTCATCGTAAGACATAATTAAAAAAATATGTTTGAAGGTATTGATAGAAATATTGTTTGTATATATTGATGAGAAGTTATTTGAATTGTGTTTGAAATTGTGTGTTTAGAAGTGTGTTTGAGGTTAGTATTTATAGGTTGAATTTTTTTATTTATTTATTTTTTTTTAATTGCAACGGTTGGAATGTTTAAAACTCGGTCGAATAATAGACCGACTTTGATTCTCGGATTAACTTGACCGACACTCGACCGATGTTCCACATTCGGTTTGACCGATGTGAATATCGGTCCACCAACTCAACTGATGAGGCGAAAAGTGTACCGCTTTTAAGGGGTCATTTAAGCCCGAAATCGTATTTATTTGATCAAATATTGCCCTAAATCGTTCCTTTTGTCATTTTAGGTACTTTTGAGGAGAAATCTGGAAAAGGAGGCATTTTGGACGTTTTTGGAGCATTAAAGTGAAGAAAACGGCAAAGTCTCAAGAATCGGCTAAAAGTTACTCTTGACGGCGTCACAATTAACATGGGACGGCGTCATGCCTTGGCAAGAAAAGTTGGATGTGAAATTTACTCATGACGGGCCAGTGAGTTTGCATGAGAATTCTGACGGCGTCACGCTTTAACTAAATCAAGGGCGTCACGGCTTAAATCATAAGGGGACGGCGTCACGTTCATGATCCGACGGCGTCAAGCCTTGATAAGCCAGAATGGATTTTTGAAGAGCTAAAGAGGGACGGCGTCAAGATGGTCATCCGGGAACCCTAAAAGCGGCGAGGTGACGGCGTCACAATGCATAAGGTGACGCCGTCAGATGTCAAAGTCTATATATAGTTTTCTAATTTTTTGTCATTAAGGGAGAGCTTAGTGTGTGGAATTTTGGGATAAAACCCTAAGACGATTTTAGCTACTTTTTCAGGGCTTTTTGCCTTGAGATCTTCCATGTTTCATTGAAAGATAAGTTATCCATTAATCATTCAATATGTCTATGTGTTGTTTGATTCTATCTTATGCTTGTCTTTTGTTTAACATGTTAGGCTAATTTTATCTTGTGTTTGCTTAGATCTAATGAAACCTAGCTATTGATTATTGGTTGTTAGTGTGTTGTTAGTTGTATTGGATGATTGTTTATCTATGTTAGGCTTAAGAAAACTGGCTAACTTCCTATTCGGTAACTTGCTTGAACGTCTTAAGAAACATGAACCAAACGCGTACTAAAGGTTTTTATGGTTGTATTTAATGCACAAGCGAATTCTAGTGATCCCATGTTAGGAGCTTCCTAGCCGGCTCGACATAGGAGTGAAGTAGGAGCTTGTAGAGTTTGGGGAAGTAAGTACGCCACCCCACGAATGGTATTAAGGAATACACCCGTCATCCACGCGACTAATACACACTAATTAACCGGTAAAAGATAGTTAGGGAGTAAGGAAATCTAAGTAAACACATTTCTCTACACATAAGTTTCTCACCACTTTTCATTTTTGTTATTTTATTTTATTTGCATTTGTAGTAATTTGGGTTAGTTGACTAGCAACTAATTCCGCCCACTCCTTCAAAACCCGAGATTTTACTTGCTTTTATAAAATATAAAAACATAAAAAAGAATCTTCCTCAACCCTTAGACCTAATTAGAGTAGCCTTTCACACCTAACGAACACTATTCCCTGTGGAGAACGATCAATCCCCCGTACTTACCACTACACTATACTACATCGGTCAGGTACACTGCCTGGTGGGGTTGTAAGCCTCTTGAGATCCCTCGAGAGGTAAAACCTGTTGTAAGGTTGCAAAACCCACGCATCAAGTTTTTGGCGCCGCTGCCGGGGAATAGTTATTGTTTAGGTTGAATTTTTATTTCTATTAGGTCTACTCACTAGATTCCTTTCTAGTGAGATTTTTATTTTATTTTTCTAGGTTTTCTTTAGTCTATCTATTTTCTTCGTGTCTTTGTTCGTAACCATTACCGTCCGACATCATGGAAGATGGTAATATCCTTAACCCACACAACCCACCACCACAACAACCACCACCACCTCCTAGAGCCCGTACTTTAGGAGAGTATTCCCGTCCTAGCCACCACGGCTATCGAAACACCATTGAGCTCACTCAAGGAGCCAATATCACACCCTTGCGATCCGACACCATCCGGTTGGTGCAAAGCGGATGCGCATTCCATGGACTTCGTTCTGAAGATCCTAATCAACATCTCAAGGACTTTCTTAAAATCGTTGATTCTATAGACCTTGATGTTGCCACTCGAGAGACGACCCGATTGCGTCTCTTCCAATTCTCTTTGCGGGACCAAGCTAGTCAGTGGCTAGAACGTCAACCCGCAGGATCCATCACCTCTTGGGATGATCTCACCAATCGTTTCCTTGCTCAGTTTTTCCCACCGGGGAGAACTACCAAGCTAAGGAAGGATATCTTGATGTTTGAACAACGTCGAGGCGAAACCCTCTACGGGGCATGGATTCGATTCAAGGACTTACTTCAAAAAGTCCCTCATCATGGCATAAATCTATGGCTCCAAGTCCAAATCTTCTATGACCATATCAATCTCTCCACAAGGCAAACCATTGACCAATCGGCCGGTGGCAAGCTACGTGATCTAAGTGCGGAACAATCATGGGCTCTCCTAGAGGATCTTGCTCTTTATGACAACGAAAGTTGGAGTGATCCCCGTGATTTGAATAAAACGGTCAAGGCAATATCTTTGCCTTTGAACAATTCAAGCACTTCCGACCGTAGGATCGTAGAACTTGAAGACCAAGTCAAGTTTCTCATGAAATCCTACGAGGCTCCTAAACCTTCAAGCCAAGTGAACAAAATCACTTCTTCATGTGAATTATGTAGTGGTCCCCACGACACTCGTGATTGCATGGAACTCCCCGAACAAGCTTTTGTGGACTACGCATCCTCGCGTACCGACGGAGCGGGAGACAAGTGGTACACTTTCAAGCCCGAGCCAAACCATTATGGTGATTCATACAACCCCTCATGGAAAAATCACCCGAACCTTAGGTGGAAACAAAACCAAAACTCACAACAAATCAATTCTTCCAACCCACCTAATCATTTCCAATCAAGCGGTTCCAACTCGAACCGTACTTTCAACAACAATCCTTCCGGCAATGGTAGTACCAATAACTTTGAAGGATTGATGTCTCAATTTATGGTATCTCAAGAAGCTCGTTTAGCCAAGTTTGAAGCCGATTTCAAACAAAAACAAAGCGAGATGACCGACAAGATTGACACCTTGTTGAAAGCCCTCAATGACCGAGAAATGGGAGCACTCCCTAGCAACACGGTCAAGAACCCGAAACTAAACGTCAACGCTATTTCATCGGTTTCGTCCCCTAGTTCTTGTCCACAATATTATTCGGTCAATTCCATGAGCACGTGTTTCAAACAAACCCAAATCATTCCAAGTGACCAAGAAGTTATGACATCCAAATTGGTCAACAACATAGTTGAAACACCTCCCACTCAAAACCTTGACGATGAATTCAAGGAGCTCCACCTTGAAAGTCCGGTTGTTGATGAGAAGAAGCTCAAGTTAGGCGAAAAAGGGACCGCCTTTGTTCAAAACAAGCTACCTAAGAAGTTAGATGATCCGGGCTTATTTGTTCTACCTTGCAAGATCGGTAATTCGGAGGCTTATGATACATTAGCCGATCTTGGATCAAGCCTTAACCTACTTCCGTTACCTCTCTACACCTCTCTAAAACTTGGAAAACTTGAAGAAACCGAGGTGATAATAGGCTTAGCGGATGGAAGTGTTGCTTACCCGGTTGGAGTAGTTAAGGACGTGTTAGTGCACATTGGAAAACTAACCATTTTAGCCGATTTCCACGTCCTTGATATGGTTAGCGACCCTACATGCCCCTTGTTGATAGGTAGAGGATTTTTGGCGACCGCTAGTGCTATGATTGATTGTAAGGAATCCAAGATAGCGGTAGGAGAAGGGGATACTTGGTCAATCTATGATGTTAAGAAACATGCCTATGATACTAGTGAGGAACCGACACCCCATTGGTTAGAATTAAATAGGAGACCATCTAGATTTGGACCTTGGATCGATAGAGACTTCATAGGACCCCAACGCCCATTTTACCTAGAAGAGGACTTTGTTAACCGAACGCATTCGGTAGAGCAACTCTTGGCTAGGGACACCGAATTGGATCCATTTGAAGACCCTCTAGTTTTTAGAAGGATGATTGATTTCCTAGGAGTTTTGCCAATTAACCTAGGAATGAATAAGTGGATTTGTGAGGAAGATGATCATAAGTGGAATTGGGATAAACCACCCAATGATGGAGATGGGTCATGGCATATCAAGATGACATTGTATGACCCGGATAGAGAGAAGTTTGAAAAGACATATCGTACTAAGCGGACCAATAGGAAACTTCAATCCAAGCTTAACCCTAAAGACGTCCTTGATGACGAGCTTACTTACATAGGGTAGCGTGACTTTGAGTCTAGCTACAAGACTCGTTAATAAAGAAAAGCGCTTCTTGGGAGGCAACCCAAGCTTTATTTGTTTTATTTGCTTTGTGTGTTTATTTATTTGTTTGTTTGATTTTATTTGTTTCCGTATGTGTGTTTAATTTTTATTCTTATTGATTCATGTTCAAAACTAATTTGTGAAAATGCTTTATGTTGTTTTTAACTTCGTCTTAATTACATATAAAGGTATTTTGCAAAAGATAAGTGTAAGGGAAATCTAAATCGGTTTATTAGAACACAAATGAACATGAATCATAATAATAATAAGTTAGCATACATATTCGTATTTGTTTGAGTCAAATGCTTGTATCGAGTCATAATGATGTTTTGCAGAATTTCCAGGAAGTAAGGTAAAGGTTTGTCCAGAAATTTTCCGGAAACTTAAAATGAAAATTTTTGTCAGGTCATTTCTGACGGCGTCAGGGGTTATAACCTGACGGCGTCAGATTTAATTTCCAGAAATTTTTGAAAATTTTGTTTTCATAAAAAGTTTTTATTAAAATCTCCAACTTATAATCTCCAGGAATCTGCAAAGTTATCATTCCACAAGCATTATATCCTTATATATAGATTTTATCCCGCCGATGTTATGCAGGTTTTCGTGTTTGTTTTCTCAGGTTCAACAGGTTATTTTGGACAAGGAAATGTTTTGAATCAAGCTTATGGCGATGCATTAGTCATGGAGCTTCAACATTCTCTTTGGAGGAAGATTTAACCGTGTAATTTCATTATCCAACGAGCGAATCAGGGGAGTATTTGATTTCATTCTTTTACTTTATGCTTTTACATTTGTCATTTGAACATTGGGGACAATGTTCATCTTAAGTGTAAGGGGAGGGTAAAAGTACGATTTTTGAGAATACAATTGCGCTTGATTTTTGTTTGTTTGATGGTAGATGTGTAATAAAACTGAGAGAAATACTTGTTAAGGTAATTTTAGTGCCAAATTTAAAATTTTTTACAACATATAGGAGTGAAACTTTGATCTTAATGAGCGTCTCATGGATAGGAGTTATATGACTAGCACAAAAACCGTACCACTAAAAAATTTTCCACCCCCAAATATGTGAGGTTCGCCCCTAGAATTGGTAGGAAAAGCATTTATGCTATGATGTGTGTACCGGTAGCACTTAGATTCTAGAACTTGCGTTAGGACCATTCCAAGGCCACAAGTGAGACTACATTCGTGTAGTTAGATTTACTACATGATAAGAGGCATTAGGATTAACCCATTGTTTTACACCTGTGTTTTTGTTATAATTACATTGGCTACATTGGTCAAGTAATTCTCCCACACCCTTGGCGTTGTACTCATTTTTAGTACACGATACCCCTAGTACACCCCTCAGAGCCTATCTTTTCGTTTCGACCTTTAAGCATTTTACTTAAAGGAAGAATTTGTTACACCCCACTTAAATGTACACCCAAATCGCCTTAGCCTACCTTGTATGCACTCATCTTTAGTGCATTATTGTTACAACATTTGTTTAAACCCAAGTTAATTATCTAGTTGATTACATGGTTGCTAAGTCGAGTCATATCCTTGTACATATTGTTTTGGGACGATTGGGACTCATGGGTAAAGTACTAGTGTAATGGAGTAATGGGGATGAACATCATTTATTACCCCCATATGTGCTAAATGTTTTAAAAGTACTCCAAGTTTTTTCAATTATCTTAATTCGAGTCATTAGAATAGTTATTTGTAAAGTTATGTAAAAGTTCAAGTGTAAGGGGATGCAACGCCCCTATGATGTATTATTTTGGATGGTAGGGTAAAAGTGTATGCAAAAAAAAAAAAAAAAAAAAAAAAAAAAAAAAAAAAAAAAAAAAAAAAATCAAGAAAAATACAAAAAAAAATGAGAAAAAAAAAAAGAAAAATACAAAAAACATACGGACTACCATCCCGTTTCATTTTATGTTTATTTTATGTTTATGTTTTGTTATTTTCTTTCATTAGCTTAAGATCGAGTCTAGTCTTGGCTTAGCAACGTTGTATAGTACATGTAATTGATCAAGATCTTTAACTCGCCACCAGTAAAATATCCTTTATCCAACAAAACCGTGTTTTCCTTTTCCCTACACCTAACGTTATAACCCATTTAAAAGCCCTCTTTGATAGTTTATCTTAGGTGCTTACGCCTAGTGGAGGAGGTTTTCGATCCTTTCCCAAGCCTATGGTAATCTATTTGCTATGACAGGTAGTGAGAGATATTTTCCGTTTTCATTTATGAGATTTATTTTGATGACACTTGAGAGATGTGAGTATCTAAACACTACTTGTGAGGTGCTAGTATGTAATCTCCGTGCTTATTATGATTGAAGTGGAACGAATATTTGTTGTAATTACTTTTATGTTTGCATTAAATGACCCCTAACTTGTATTTTGATTAGAATAAAAGCGCATTTGCTTGAGGACAAGCAAATCTCAAGTGTAAGGGTATTTGATGAGGCGAAAAGTGTACCGCTTTTAAGGGGTCATTTAAGCCCGAAATCGTATTTATTTGATCAAATATTGCCCTAAATCGTTCCTTTTGTCATTTTAGGTACTTTTGAGGAGAAATCTGGAAAAGGAGGCATTTTGGACGTTTTTGGAGCATTAAAGTGAAGAAAACGGCAAAGTCTCAAGAATCGGCTAAAAGTTACTCTTGACGGCGTCACAATTAACATGGGACGGCGTCATGCCTTGGCAAGAAAAGTTGGATGTGAAATTTACTCATGACGGGCCAGTGAGTTTGCATGAGAATTCTGACGGCGTCACGCTTTAACTAAATCAAGGGCGTCACGGCTTAAATCATAAGGGGACGGCGTCACGTTCATGATCCGACGGCGTCAAGCCTTGATAAGCCAGAATGGATTTTTGAAGAGCTAAAGAGGGACGGCGTCAAGATGGTCATCCGGGAACCCTAAAAGCGGCGAGGTGACGGCGTCACAATGCATAAGGTGACGCCGTCAGATGTCAAAGTCTATATATAGTTTTCTAATTTTTTGTCATTAAGGGAGAGCTTAGTGTGTGGAATTTTGGGATAAAACCCTAAGACGATTTTAGCTACTTTTTCAGGGCTTTTTGCCTTGAGATCTTCCATGTTTCATTGAAAGATAAGTTATCCATTAATCATTCAATATGTCTATGTGTTGTTTGATTCTATCTTATGCTTGTCTTTTGTTTAACATGTTAGGCTAATTTTATCTTGTGTTTGCTTAGATCTAATGAAACCTAGCTATTGATTATTGGTTGTTAGTGTGTTGTTAGTTGTATTGGATGATTGTTTATCTATGTTAGGCTTAAGAAAACTGGCTAACTTCCTATTCGGTAACTTGCTTGAACGTCTTAAGAAACATGAACCAAACGCGTACTAAAGGTTTTTATGGTTGTATTTAATGCACAAGCGAATTCTAGTGATCCCATGTTAGGAGCTTCCTAGCCGGCTCGACATAGGAGTGAAGTAGGAGCTTGTAGAGTTTGGGGAAGTAAGTACGCCACCCCACGAATGGTATTAAGGAATACACCCGTCATCCACGCGACTAATACACACTAATTAACCGGTAAAAGATAGTTAGGGAGTAAGGAAATCTAAGTAAACACATTTCTCTACACATAAGTTTCTCACCACTTTTCATTTTTGTTATTTTATTTTATTTGCATTTGTAGTAATTTGGGTTAGTTGACTAGCAACTAATTCCGCCCACTCCTTCAAAACCCGAGATTTTACTTGCTTTTATAAAATATAAAAACATAAAAAAGAATCTTCCTCAACCCTTAGACCTAATTAGAGTAGCCTTTCACACCTAACGAACACTATTCCCTGTGGAGAACGATCAATCCCCCGTACTTACCACTACACTATACTACATCGGTCAGGTACACTGCCTGGTGGGGTTGTAAGCCTCTTGAGATCCCTCGAGAGGTAAAACCTGTTGTAAGGTTGCAAAACCCACGCATCAACTCAACCGACCGATTATTCCGATCGATTGTACACAGCCTCATAGGCATTCATCAACCTCAAATTATTACTGTAGTTTATAAGAAAAATAAAAAAGGAAATGAAATTGAAGTGTTCAATTTTCTTTGGCTGGCTGGAATTTGTATAATGTAAAGGGGATGTTGTGTATTTATAAATTGGGGCAGTTTATCCGGACCCCCTATAAGGAGGGTTTTCAATCATTGCACGCATCGACCGGTTGTACTGTGTACATCACGGTGTTGTACTCTATACTTCTTGGTTTATATGTTTGACCCATAGGGAGGGTCCCTATAAATGACCCTTATAAATTATAACCACAACACAAAACAAAACCCTATTTACTTTTCTCCGCTCAACAAACCCAAGGCATAAACCCCAATCCCATTCAATATCCAATTTTCTACTCTCAAGTCCAAGTGTCATTTATTTATTTTCAATCATAGATAATAAAATTTTCACTAAAAGTATAGTAGAAAGTATGAATACCACGAGTTAACGTTTTATGAGAAGCTTACGTAGTTACGCCCCGTGTCCGATTTGACCAAAAATTAAAACTTTTGTGCGGAAACGACTTGACTATAACTGACCTTCCTTTACTTTCCAAACATACTTTTACATTTCTGATAAGATTAAGACATTGAAAGTATTTTAATAGAAAACTAGACTCAAAGACCTTTAAATCGACGGGTGGCACGACATGTGACGACGTACGGTTCATTTTTCACACCCTTTATGTCACACCTCGCCAAAGCGGAAACGCGAGTGTAACTTCATGGATATCATCACAACACATGGTATCTAAATAGAGAATTACTACATGCACATAAATAGAGAAAAGTACAGACACAAAGTGTCGTAACGATACCCCAAAAGAAAATAACCAAAACAAATCTCCAAAAGGTGTCTTCAACAGAACATAAAGTACTAGTCGAAAGACATTAAAGTATCACAATCAAATTCAAACAAACATAAAGATAAATCGTTCTCAAATGCAACTAAGTCTCGTCTAGTCGGTTCCCTCTACCTTAGCCTTAGAATGCTCACCTGAAAATGATGCTTAAAAACGTCAACATGATGTTGGTGAGATTCATAGGTTTAAGACACACAAAATATCTCGGCAACCAGTTTACTGTGATTATAAAACATAGCAGGACAGTAAAAATAGTTGTTATACAACTAGCGTGTAATCGCAACCAACTAACCAGCAAACGGGACATAAGGGACGGAACGTGCCCACGATCCAAATATCAATATCCAACATCAATTTGGGATGGAACGCGCCCACGATCCAAGTTCACAATAATGGGTAAACCGTACCCTCTGATCAGACCACACAGAATAATAGTGAGTAGAGCTACTACTCTCCAATTGGATAATGGGAGCATAGCTACCCTCCAAATGGACCACACAGAATCACCACACAATAATCTCATAACATGCAATACACGTATAATAACACTTACAAGTCCATGCATTTATGACCACATA